>JARFJB010000035.1:0-282451 GCA_036346205.1 Vesta saturnalis
GCGTCATATTTTGGCGCGATCGGCGATCGAAAAAAACGATAAAAAAGGTCCTTAGGGCGACTCGATGTAAAACGACGTCGCGCACCGAGACCCCACTCTCCGACTCGAGCTCGCACGAGCTCCGTCCGCATGCGCCACTCACCAAGATCGGTACATATACGAGAACGTCGAATGTTTGCTCTAAGTCCCTTGGCGGTCGGGTCCCCAAGCGGCGCGCGGGTGGGGGGGGGGAGTGCACGCAAATTTTCCGCCAGTTTTACGATTTAAGTCCAAAATCGAGATTTTTTTCGTCGTATCTCGGTTATTTACCGTCCGATTTTCTCGAAATTTCGCAGGTAGCTGCAGAATTCCAAATCCTGGACCCGTTTTTTTCGGATTTTCGATAACGCCCTCGGTTTAGGAGACGACCTCGTAACTCGCTTACCGCGCGTCCTAGCGTCGCGAAACTTTCCTAGAATCCGTTTCGCGGGATTTCGAGCCGATTTAGCCCTACTTGAAAAAAAAAATTTTTTTGAAATTTTTGATTTTTTAAAAATTTTTTTTTGAATTTAAATTTGAATTTGAATTTGAATTTGAATTTTTTTGAATTTTTTTTGAAATTTTTTGAAAATTTTGTTGAAAATTTTTGAAATTATGTTGAATTTTTTTGAAATTTTTGAAAATTTTTTGAAATTTTTGAAAATTTTTGAAATTTTTGAAATTTTTGAAATTTTTGAAAATTTTTGAAACTTTTTGAAACTTTTTTGAAACTTTTTGAACTTTTTTGAAATTTTTGAATTTTTGAAAATTTTTGAATTTTTTGAAAAAAAAAATTTAACCTAACCTAACCTAACCTAACCTCGCAGCAAGGTAGTGTTGGACTCCTTATACCAACTAAAACCACCCAATCTATAAAACGCACAAAGAAAAGGAACCACCATATTATGGTATAACATCTCCTGCCGCCGAGTTTTCATTTTCCATAGGCCGTTAAGTATTTACTTACCTTACTTTAATAATTAATTACCCTATGTTAATTCATCATATCATATCTTTCCATTATCAGAATCCAGAATCCAGAATCCATCCATCTTCGTAGTAAATCCTAATCCATCCATCTTCGTCTGCTGATTATATACTATTGTGTTTCTCCATTTACCCTCTTCAGTTCAATTTCGTCATCCATTTTAGTTTTTAGTATTATTTTAAGCCAGTCATTTATGGCCCTCCACGACAATTTCGACCCCGTCATCAGTTCCACCAAATTTTCCACTTCTATGCCCATACCAATCTTTACTTCCGCTTTAGTCTTCTGTGGTTTCCATCGTTCGCATACAAAAAGCGTATGATGCACATCATCCTCTTCGTTATCGCAATATCTGCATTTTGAGTCTTTGGTTTTTCCGATCCTCTTAGTGTATACTTGGAAAGAGCCATGTCCAGTAAGAGCTTGGGATGTATAAAAATTGACCACTCTATATGGCCTTTTAATCCATACGTCTATATTAGGAATTAAGGTTTTCGTCCACCTCCCTTTTCCTGTCTCATCCCAAATTCTTTGCCATTCTATCATTGTCTTGGCCTTGACTTCTTTGATGTTATCCTCATTATTTTGTCTGCTCGCCTTATACATTTCCGCTCTCTCCTTAATTTTTAGGGCTATTGGTGCTGTGCCTGTTATAACTAAAAGTGCTTCTGTAGAGACTGTCCTATATGCGCTGGCTACTTTGATCAGTAACTTTCTTTGTAGCCTGGTTATAATGCTCCCCTACTTTTGGGTGCTATATTTATATTACGCCCTTCTGGTTTGGTAACCCAACGCGGTTTTATTTTGCCTCGGCTTTGCTCAATCGGGTTTATTTTATAAACGGGGTGTGGTTCGTAGTAAGTACTGGATGGGCTTAACACTGTAACCTTAAATAAAATCCGTAAAGCATTTTTAACACGTATATTAAACAACTATTTACAATAAATAAAATAAACGGTAACTAACAAAATATGTAAGAACTCCCTGGTCCGGGTCCTGGCGTCACTGGGTGCGAAGTCGCTTCTATGAACAAAAGGTAGTCTTTTTAATCTATTCCTTACCTAAGAGGCAAAGTTTAGGTTACGGTCCTGCATGTACAGTAGCGCGAGCGTTATCCTTGATACAGTGGTTGATCGGAGCGCCAGCGCAATGAACTCGAATCGTTGAGAAAATCGATATCGTGCTTATATGTTAGTAACTCTGGAGCGCTGAAGCAAGGATGTCCTACTACTCGGGAAATAATACACGCGAATGCGCGTCTGCAAACGCGAGATCTCTGGACGGTCTTTCTCTAATTATAACCGGTTTAATGTAGGCAATTAGATTATTTATCTAACTAAATTAATTACCGATCTCTATACTAAGTTTAATTATTTATAATTAATCACGGGAACAAAATACTTAATATAAAAACTACTCTAATAGGTTTACGTAAAGATAGAATAATCTACGTACTCTCTAATTTATTTACAAACGTTCTCGCACCAGGTATTTACGATGGTTAGGTGGACTACAAATTTATCTACAAATTTATACTACAGGTTATGGAGGTACTCTTCTGCGATTCACAGACACTGTGTATGGTTATTGTGTTTGTCTGTAGGTAGTGTATGAGTTTCGAGCGGGATTTCAGTAATGCGCAGAAGACGTAGGCGATGGCCTGTCTTTACTGGATATACTAAGAGAAAGGTCGTAGGTCTTTACAGCCCTGTAACAACCCTTCACCCTCAGGTACTTTGTAAGATACGTCGGAGGCTACCCCTGCGTTCCTCTAGGTGTACTTTGTGGTGGCGAGTGACGATGGGATCTACCCTTCGTGCTACTCTAGGTGTTAGTGTACTTTGTATTGGCGAGTTCCGTCGGTGTATGTGGTATAACTCCTGGTGCTCAGCCCGGAATTATTTACGGTCTGTAGTGTTTGAGTGTAAATTGTTAGATTGTATAACTTTACAACTTACGTGTCTATCAATAGCAGTACAGAATTGAACTTTAGGTTGCCCGGTGCGTCGTGGTGCGCGTTATCGCCAGATCGCAAAGGACTCTTCGTCGGTGAACAACAGGTCGGTGCTTACACTAAGCAAACGGTGCGGCTGCGGCTACTGGTTTCTGGAACGGCTTGACTTGAATCTACTGAGATTAATCTCTCTTTCTATTACGGTTATTAGCAGGTCGGTGCTTCCACGAAGCGAACGGGGCGGCTGCGGCTACTGGTTTCTGGAACGGCTTGACTTGAATCTACTGAGATTCATCTCTCTTATATTATGCGCGTCGCGAGTTTATAAAGGTGCATCTGTGGGCGGTTTCGCGGCTACCGTGCCGTTATGCGATTGGTTAAAATCGTTCTGACGTGCAGAAACTTACGGTTTCTTAGAAATACACGTCAGCGGTGATGAATAAATTATTCGTTGTGCAATATCGCGTAAACTTATGAAATCTTACATACAGGATGGTCCGTACCTAATTTATTCTAAAACACATATGTACAGGACGCTGGTTCTTTACATGGTTAGCTTTTGTCGGTGTCTACCAATATCCAGCGCCCTCGTCCATATTGGTGCCGCGTATAGCATTACTGATTCCACTGCGCTATATATTACCTTCCTTTTAAGGCTATTAGGGCCTCTTAAGTTAGGCATTAGCCTTGCTAGCCTTGTTGCTTTCTGCTCTCCTTTAGCCGTAATGTGTTGAACATGTTCAGCATATGTACCATGTCTATTGAATATCACGCCAAGATATTTAATCGTTTTTTTTGGTTTAATAACTTCATTTCCAACCTTAACGCTCACGTCTATTTTTACCATAGGTCCCTTGAGAAATAGCATCTCCGTCTTCTCCGCCGCCAGCTCTATGTAATTATCTCTCATCCAATTTCCAATTAGTTTTAGAGATTCCTCCGCCTTAGTGATAAGCTTTGGTATGTCTTCCGCTCCTACTGTTAGCGCCAGTCATCAGCGAATGCTACACTTTTGGCTCCTTCCGGCATCTTCAACCCAAGTACCCCGTCATAAAAGACATTCCAAAGTATTGGGCCTAGAACTGACCCTTGTGGCACTCCCATTGTCATACGATGGTAATGTTTCCTATCCATTTCTATGTTCCTGTCCGTCAGATATTCTCTAATTGTCCTGACTAGGTGTTCACTTATCTGCTTCTCCCTTAATGCCAACTCAACCAGGCTTCACCTCGCTGAGTTGAACGCATTTCGTATGTCTAGTGTGATCAATGCAACCTATTTATACTGAGTTTCAATGCTCCTTAGCACCTCCTCCATTGCCATAGTTGTCGATTTGGCCTTCCGGAAACCGAACTGATTATCCGATAACTTTCCATTGTTTTCTAGTTCATCGTTCAGCCTTATTGCTATAAGGTTTTCATATAGCTTTACTATTGAGTTAAGCAGTGAAATAGGTCTATACGAGCTATTGTGATCAGGGTCTCTGCCGCTTTTTCTAATCAGCGCAACCTTAGCCTTTTTCCAGTTCTTTGGGAAAGGCGCGCATTTGAACATATTATTTAAGACCCGTAGGACTATTTTTGGTAATACTTTAACAGCCTCTACAATCATCTCAGGCGGAATAGTATCCGGCCCGGGGGATTTTTTTGGTTTGATCCTTTTGACTGCTAAATTTAGCTCTTGCTCTGTAAAAGGTTTACACTTTCCCTTTCGGAATTTGTCCCTTTGTTCATAGACGGTCGGGAACAAATGCTCAATTATTATTTTCCTTCTTTCTGGTGTCATTTGATACGGTATACTCGGGTATTTAACCTCCTTCATGAGGATCCTGTACCCGTCACCCCAGATATCCTCCTCCAGTCGATCACAAAGTTCTAGCCATATATTTGTTTTGGATCTAGCTATTTCCTTTTTGAGGTCCTTTTTACTGTCCTTATACCCTTGCTTTAGTCGCTCAGTATTTTCTACGTCTTCCTTGTTATCCCTGTAGAGACTTCTTCTTAAGGCATTACACATATTTCTGCTTCGTTCAATTGCAGCATTCCACCAATAGGGCTGCTGTTTGTTTTCTCCATTTTTACTTTTTTGCTGGTTTGATACACTTTTTAACCTAACCTAACCTAACCTAACCTTCACACGTGATACACGTTTTACACGTGTAACACGTGTTACACGTTTTACACGTTTTAAACGTAACACACGTTTTACACGTGGTACACGTTTTACACGTTACACGTACACGTTCTACACGTGTTACACGTTTTACACGGGTTACACGTTTTACACGTTTTACACTTTTTACACGTGGTACACGTTTTACGCGTGGTACACGTTTTACACGTGTTACACGTTTTAAATGTGTTACACGTGATACACGTTTCACACGTGTTACACGTTTTACACGTGGTACACGTTTTACACGTTTTACACGTGGTACACGTTTTACACGTTGTACACGTTTTACACGTATTACACGTTTTACACTTGGTACACGTTTTACACGCGTTACACGTGGTACACGTTTTACACGTGGTACACGATTTCCACGTGTTACACGTGGTACACGATTTACACGTGGTACACGTTTTACACGTGGTACACGTTTGACACATGGTACACGTTTTACGCGTGCTAGACGTGTTACACGTTTTATACGTGTTACACGTTTTACACGTTTTACACGTTTTACACGTGGTACACGTTTTACACGTTTTACAAGTGTTACACGTTTTACACGTGTTACACGTTCTACACGTGGTACACGTTTTACACGTTTCACAAGTGGTACGCGTTTTACACGTGGTAAGCGTTTTACACGTGTTACCCGTTTTACACGCGTTACACGTATTACACGTTTTACACATGTTACACGTGTTACACGTTTTACACTTTAGACGTTTTACACGTGTTATACGTGTTACATGTTTTACACGTGGTACACCTTTTACACGTGGTACACGTTTTACACGTGGTACACGTTTTACACGTGGTACACGTTTTACACGTTTTACACGTGGTACACGTGTTACATGTTTTACACTTGGTACACGTTTTACACGTGTTACACGTGGTACACGTTTCACTGGTAGACGTTTCACACGTACACGTGTACGTACCACGTAACACGTGAACGTACACGGTAAACTGTACCACGTGAACGTAACACGTTAACACGCAGGTACCACGTGTTAAACGTAACGTACCACGTAAATGTTAAACGTGTAACACGTAACACGGTAAACGTGTACCACGGTAACAAGCGTAACGTACCACGTGTAAAACGTATGTACCACGTGAAAACGGTACCACGTGTAAACGTGTAAACGTGTACACGTGTAAACGTCTACACGTGTGTAAAACGTGTAACACGTAACGTAAACGTGTACCACGTGTAAAGTACGTCGTAAACGTACCACGTGTAAAAAACGTGTGTACATTACACGTGTAAACGTACACGTGTAAACGTCGTAACGTAAGTCAAGTAAAACGTGTAACACACGTGTAACACGTAACTGTACACGTTAAACAAACGTCGTACCACGTGTAAAACGTGTAACACGTGTAACACGTGAAAACGTGTACCGTAAACGTGTACCACGTAAACGTGTAAAACGTACCACGTGTAAACGTGTACCACTGTAAAACGTGTAACACGTAAACGTGTAACAACGTGTAAAACGTGTACCACTGTAAAACTGTACCACGTGTAAAACGGTACCACGTAGTAAACGTGTAACACGTGATACCACGTGTAAAACGTCGTACCACGTGTAAAACGTGTACACGTAACACGTAACACGTGTAAAACGTGTACCACTGTAAAACGTGTACCACGTAAAACGTGTACCACGTGTAAACGTGTAACACGTGTACACGTGTAAAACGTGTAACACGTAAAACGTGTACCACGTGTAAACGTGTACCACGTGTAAACGTACCACGTGTAAACGTGTAACGTGTAAACGTGACACGTAATGTACCACGTGTAAAACGTGTACCACTGACGTGTAATCACGTAAACGTGTAACCACTGTAAAACGTGTACCACGGTGTAAAACGTGTACCACGTGTAAACGTACCACGTGTAAACGTAGTAACACGTGTAAAACGTGTACCACGTGTAAAACGTGTACCACGTGTAAAACGTAACACGTGTAAAACGTGTACCACGTAAACGTTACCACGTGTAACACGTAAACGTGTAACACGTAAACGTACCACGTGTAAAACGTGTACCACGTGTAACACGTAAAACGTGTACCACGTAGTAAACGTGTACCACGTGTAACACGTCACGTAAAACGTGTACACACGTGTAAAACGTGTACCACGGTAAAACGTGTACCACGTGTAAACGTGTACCACGTAACACGTGTAAAACGTAGTACACGTAAAACGTGTACCACTGTAAACGTGTACACGTGTAAAACGTACCACGTAACACGTGTAAAACGTGTACCACGTGTAAAACGTGTACCACGTAACGTGTACCACGTGTAAACACGTGTACCACGTGTAACATAACGTGTACCACGTGTAAAACGTGTACACGTAAACGTGTAACACGTAACGTACATAAACGTGTACCACGTGTAAACGTTACCACGTGTAACACGTGTAAAACGTGTAACACGTAGTAAAACGTGTACCACGGTAAAACTGTACCACGTGTACACGTAAAACGTGTACCACGTAAACGTACACGTGTAAACTGTACCACGTGTAACGTACACGTGTAACACGATGTAAAACGTACCACGTGTAAAACGTAGTAAACACGTGACCACGTAACAGTGTAAAACGTGTACCACGTGTAAACGTGTACCACGTAACAACGTGTAAACCACGTGTAACACGTGTAAAACGTGTACCACGTGTAAACGTACACGTAAACGTGTACCACGTAAACGTACCACGTGTAAACGGTAACACTGTACCACGAAACGTGTACCACGTGTAAAACGTGTACCACGTGTAAACGTACGTAAACGTGTACCACGTAAACGTGTACCACGTGTAAAACGTGTACCACTGTACCACGTGTAAAACGTGTACCACGTGTAAAACGTGTAACACGTGTAAAACGTGTACCACGTGAAACGTGTAAAACGTGTACACGTACGTGTACCACGTGTAAAACGTACACGTAAACGTAACGTGTACCACGTGTAAAACGTGTACCACGTGTAAAACGTACACGTGTAAACGTGTACCACTGTAAACGTAACGTAACACGTGTAAAACGTGTACCACGTGTAAAACTGTACCACGTGTAACGTACCACGGTAAAACGTGTACCACGTGTAAAACTGTACCACGTGTAACGTACACGTGTAAACCACGTAAACGTAACGTGTACACTAAACGTGTACCACGTGTAAAACGTGTACCACGGTAAACTGTACCACGTGTAACACGTGTAACACTGTACCACGTAAACGTACGTGTAACACGGTACACGTAAAACGTGTACCACGTAACCGTAACGTACCACGTGTAACACGTTAAACGTGTACCACGTTAAAACGTGTACCACGTGTAAACGTATCACGTGTAACACGTGTACCACGTAAACGTTACCACTGTACGTGACACGTTACCACGTGTAACGTTATTACACGTGGTAACGTTTACACGTGGTACCACGTGTAAAACTGTACACGTTTAAAACTGTACCACGGTAACGTGTATTACACGGTCGTAACACGGTACCACGTTAAAACGTGTACCACGTTACTGTAAACGTTACACGTGTAACGTTACACGTAACACGTGTACCGTTACGTGTAAAACGTGTACCACGTGTAAACGTGTACCACGTGTAACACGTGTAAAACGTGTACCACGTATAAACTGTACGTACGTGTAACGTTTACCACGTGTAAAACGTGTACCACGTGTAACACGTGTAAACTTACCACGTGGAAAGTACGTGTACCACGTGTAAAACGTGTACTTCACGTAGTACACGTGTAACGTGTACACGTGTACACGTTAACGTACCACGTGTAAAACGTTACACACGTAAACACGTTACCACGTACACGTGTAAAACGTTACTCACGTGTAAAACGTGTACCACGTGTAAACGTTTAGTACCACGTGTAACACGTTTAAACGTGGTACACGTTTTAAAACGTGTACACGTTACACGTGTAAAACGTTTTACGTCACGTTACACGTGTACCACGTTACCGTGTAAACGTGTTACTTCACGTGGTAAACGTTTTACACGTGTAAACGTGTACCACGTGTTAGTACGTTATTAACGTGTACCACGTACTGTACCACGTAACGTGTACATAACGTTTACCACTTGTAACGTGTACACAGTGTAACACGTGTTTACACGTGTAAAACGTTTACCACGTGATACACGGTAAACGTGTTACACGTAAAAACGTGTACCACGTTTAAACGTGTACGTTTCACGTAAACGTGTACCTTTACGTGTAACACGTGTAAAACGTTGTACACGTGTACACGTTTAAAACGTGTACCACGTTTTACACGTGTACCACAGTTACAGTGTAAAACGTTACCACGTGTAAAACGTTTACCACTGTACACGTATACGTTTTACACGTGTACACGTTTAACGTGTTTTACACGTGTAACGTGTACACGTGTTACATACACGTGTAAACTGTACACGTGTAACACGTGTACCACGTGTACACGTGGTACACGTTTACACGTGAAACGTTGTACACGTGTAAACGTATACACGTGTAAAACGTTTACACGTGGTAACTTTACCGTATACACGTGTACCTTACGTTTTACACGTACACGTTTACGTAACGTTACACGTGTACACGTTACACGTTGTACACGTTTTAAACGTGTACCACGTTTAACACGTGTAAAACGTGTACCACGGTAAACGTGTACCACGTGTAAACGTTTACACGTGAAACGTTAGTACCACGTGTAACACGTTTCACACGTGGTACACGTTTTACACGTGGCACACGTTTTACATGTGTTACACGTTTTACACGTGGTAAACGTTTTACACCTTTTACACGTATTACACGTTTTACACATGTTACGCGTGATACACGTTTTACACTTTTACACGTGGTATACGTTTTACACGTGGTACACGTTTTACACGTTTTACACGTGGTACACGTTTTACACGTCTTACACGTATTACACGTTTTACACGTGTTACACGTGTTACACGTTTTACACTTGGTACACGTTTTACACTTTTTACACGTGGTACACGTTTAAAAAGCAAATGATCGATCACCAAGGAGTCCAAAAGTCCAAAAGTGCAAAGTCCAAAGTCCAAAGTCCAAAGTTCAAAGTCCAAAGTCCGAGGTTCAAAAATCCAAAGTCCAAAGTCCAAATTTCAAAGTCCAAAAGTTCAATGTCCAAAGTCCAAAAGTCCGAAGTCCTAAGTCCAAAATCCAAAGTCCAAAAATCCAAAGTCCAAAAGTCCAAAAGTCCAAAGTCCAAAGTCCAAAGTCCAAAGTCCAAAGTGCAAAAATCCAAAGTCCAAAATTCCAAATTCCAAAGTCCAACGAAACGAACGAAACGAACGAAACGAACGAAACGAACGAAACGAACGAAACGAACGAAACGAACGAAACGAACGAAACGAACGAAACGATCGAAACGAACGAAACGAACGAAACGAACGAAACGAACGAAACGAACGAAACGAACGAAACGAACGAAACAAACGAAACTAACGGAACGAACGATTTAATTCATATGAAGTAATATAAATGCATAGTGTAAGAACTGACAATTATGAAAATTACATTGATATCGAGTTTTTATATCTAAAAAGCAGCGGTTTTGCATAACATCGTATGGATGACTGGAGAGTGTAACGTCCTTAAAGTAAAAATATGTAAGAACGATTAATTGTTTAAGTTCTTTAAAGTGGAAAAGGTGAAAAAAGCAGCAAATTAAATAAATTTTCATACACAGCTCACAATAAAATGGAAAATGAAGAAGAACAAATAAAACTTATAGGCTCAAATTGTAGAATCGTTGACAGAATGGGAAAGTCAACAGTACTTCATAAAGATAGACTATACCATTTTTATGGATAAAGTGTCAATTAGGTTGGTGTAGTTGTGGAATGAATTTGGAGTTTCAACAGTGAAAATGACTAAGAATGTATTTATATAAAACACTTGAATTTTTTTGTTTTTTTGATACCTATGTATTTATTACTTTAAAGTATTTTACATCCTATTATTTATTCTTTATGTTTATGTTTATTACTTACTAATCTTTATACATACCGCTAGTATGAGATGAGATGATGCCCTTAATTAAAATTAGATTTCGTAATAGTATTTATTGCAATTCAGTTATTAAGCAGTATGTAATAAACATTAAATGTATCACCTAGTTACGTTATGAACAAAGGTAAATGCAAGCTAACAACCTGTAGTAATGAAATAAGTAGGTAACATAAACGTATAATAGATATAAAGGAGTGTTAGTTACCTAAGTAGGTAGGTTAGTCATTATTAAACATTAGTAGCACATCAAGGTAAATGTAATGTAAGTGTTAACTTGTAAACGTTAATTCTTTATTAATTATTTAACTCATTATACACCAACTTCCAAGTGCAACCCTACAGGACCAAGGTTGCACAACAACGCAACTGTCTGGCTCAAGTGCCTCCATACCTGCTATTCAATCTTCTCGTCATTGACTGCCGAACTCTTTCAAACACACCAGGGTCGTTTCTAATTGAGTTACACACAGCAATTATGCGATTTCGCAAGTCGTCCAAATTCTACGCTAAATTACCGGTCGTATAAAAAATTTCATATTATATAATTAATCGATATGTTTAAGGTCTATATCTAGGTATTTTTATATCTTTGAAATATGCAGCTGTTTTATAAATATTTGATAAAACCAAAAACTGAACCTCATAAACCCCCCTCTCCGCTGCTGAATTTCTCCCAAAATCTAATCAACTCTTAAGTGCGTAAGTATTGTCGTTCTGGAGTTATCGTGGATACTAACATACATCCATACACGCACGCACCTACGCACGCACGCACGTACGCACGCACGCACGCACACACACATCCACACACGCACACACACGCACACACATACACAGACATCCAGACATGATGGCCGATCTTGGCGAAACTTGGCCAAAAGTTGTAAAATGAGCCAATAAGTCGATTTAGCGATAGTGAAAAAAAAGCGATGTGTGTGAGCGTGAAATATCGTGCAAAAGACATAGACATTGCACAATTAAACTTTGTTCATACACTTTCAAGGTTTCTTACTTCATCTTCATCTAAATGTACGTTTACTGATTCGGTCACTGAGAACTTTTAATCCAATTGATGTTCAAAAGTGTTTCTCTGCAGATGCTAACCGCAATGAGGGTTGATAATGATATGCATGACGTCTTTTGTAGGAAGGTGGAATTGTCCTTTGATTAATTGGCAGACCCATGTTCTTTTAGTTCTAAGCGTACTGTGAATGGTTCACTTTCACCAAAGTCTATTAATTCCCTCTTTTGATTTGCCAATTTAATTGTTATATCACTAATTATGTCGGTGTTTACTTCTAAATATTGAGTATTGCTGGGAGTTTTATCTAGACGATAACCTGTTGGGACTGAAACTACCTGTTCAGTGAACCCAGTTTTGCTACACACTATATAACATCTTAAACTGCTTTCAGTAGTTTAGTAGTTACTGATCCGTTTAGGTATGAACACCTATTTATTCAGGGTAAACTCGCATTTTGCTACAATGGACAACAAGGAGATAATATTAAAGAAAAAAATTATTCAAGCTCGTAAAATAATACAGCAGAAGTACAACAGTCTTAAAACTGTCCGCAACGATAATGAAAGAATATTTGAAAGTACCTATAAGCCCCTATAAGAACCTATAACTAAAATATAAACTAAACTAAACTAAAATCAATCCAGAGAAGGAAACACCTAAGAAGTTACCCATTGACGTCAAACCCAAAAACCCACCGCTGTTCATAGTTTAAAGAAAGGATGCTACTACTACTCCCACTAGCCCGCTAGCTTAAAAAACTAAAGGCTTCATTTCACCCTCATTAGCAAGAAAGAGATCTACTAGCCCCCTAGCTCAGTTTCCGTTTTTTCAAATAAATCACCCTCCAGGTCCTCTTTTCTAGATACAGCTCTGGTAGGAGAGATTAATACTGAGGAAGAAGAACCTCTTATTATTGCAGGCGATTCCCATAATAAACCCATCTCAGAAGAATTTATCGAGCAGTACCATGACTTACCTCGTATACGTATTAGGAGGGATCCTGAAGGTGCTGTTGGTCATACTCATGGAGTCCACCACGATACCAAATCTGACAAATGGACAATTGGTGATACCCCCATCACAATTAAAGGAAACGATATGATTATTAAAGGTGTCACATATAAGGAACTCGAGGTTTATATGATCTGCTTATTATAAATGAACCCGATTTAAATCTAGTAAATTCAGAAGATAGAAAGAATTATAAAAGTATTTTAGAAGCTACGAATGTTACAAGGCGAGATGATGATGTAAGTGGACGGATTCGACGGAAGCCGCAGGAAAAAGTATATACAAATAATCAAACCCATACTGTTCATCATCATCACCCACAACTCAGGGGCGTGAAGCTATGTTTGTTTAAGGAATTAACAAACACCGATTGAATATAAATATTGGAATGATGTACATGAACTAATTCGTGACCTAGAAGTATTGTGGGTACAAAATTGGCTGAAAAAACCTGTGTCGTAAATGATATTATATCAATTGTAGAATAACTGTATGAAAATGGATACATTGAAATACCAACCAGTCGGTTTCTAAACAGTATAAATGAGAATGCATTGATGTCGACATATCATAACTAAAAGGCCCCTTGGCAAATTTGGGCGTTCACATACCCATTATCAATTCAAGAAATTAACCCCTCAGTTTCAACTGATTGATGATAATCAGTTTGATATCGAGAATAAGAGACTCGGCAATGTTGCCAATCTCATATTTCCTCAAGATGCCATCAACAATATTGAGTTTGGATGGAAACCGTTTGACACAGTTAGCGGATCCGGAAGAAAATGGTGATGCTATAAGTAAAGGATACCAACCATGTTGGAGGACATGAAAGGATCACCTGTACTGGAAGGCTTTCATGAACATTAATTACAGAAAACAAAGTATCCTGATGTGTACCTGGTGAAAAAAGTGCTTCGCTCCAAGAATAATAAGTTATTAGTATAGTGGTGGGGATTGGATGAAAGATCATGGGTCAATAAAGACGATATTGTTTTATAACCTATATAGCCAATAGATTGTAACATTTAGATGAAATAAAAAACATAAAAAATAATTGTAGTTTACTTTTAAATATTATATCATCTTATATAGTAAACCTAAACTACTTCTGTAGTTATTTAAATTACCGGATGGTCATATTCCTGAATCTAGTCCACATGACCATCCCAAGCAGGAATTTGTTTTACTTAATATCCAGCGGTGTGGTGCTCATTTTCCCACGGTTGAAACTTATATGTGATGTTTTGTTCTAATAATACTTCCATCAGAATTCCTCGCTCGCCTTGAATGGGGCGTGGCCTTGACCTTCATACATCCTCTTTCTCACACACTCACAACGCCGAGAAACGCCAAACACGTTGAAAAAACATCAAAAACGTCAAGGAAACGCCAAGGAAACGTCAAGGAAACGTCAAAGAACATCAAGGAAACGTCAAAAACGTTGAGAAACGTCAAAAAATCTGCTTAAAATATTTCACCTACTAGGGGTAGCTTTTACATTAGGGGTAGATTTGATATGTGTTAGATACGTAGAAAAGGCGACGGGGAGGTTGGGGTAGTTTTTTAATTTATTTTTGCCAAATTCTGGCTCGAAAAATCCGCAAAATCACATAGATGCATCATAAGGGCAGTTTTTATATTAGGGGTAGCTCCACCAATTTGATGTATGTGGTAGATACGTAAATCAATCGACAGGGTGATTTTAGGGGGGGTCATTTATTTTTGGCTAATTCTAGCCCGTTTTCGAGAAAATTGACTTTTTTGTATGGAAAAAGCTGGACTAATTTGATATAAGTCGGCAGAGGGTGTCGGTAAGACGAGCTTGCAACCCTCGCACTTGTGTCGGTCTTTCGATATCATTGGTCTGATGACGTCACGTGGGGGATAAACATTGGGGTTGGTATCTGCGTGTGAGAGGGAACAAACGGGGGATGAAAAATGAGGTGTGTGCGTCAGAGGTTAAAAAAATTAGGGGATGAAATTTGGAAAATCTACGAAGGAATCGGGGATGAAATAGAGCGTGTGTAAGGAGTTGAAAAAATTAGGGGATGAAATTTGCAAAATAAACCTCCATAAGAAATAACAAGGGATTTTGGGCTCAAACCGGCATAAATTAGGGGATGAAATTTGCAAAATAAACCCCCATAAGAAATAACATGGGATTTTGTGTTAGAACCGGCATAAATTAAGGGATGAAATTTGCAAAATCAACCTCCATAAGAAATAACATAGGACTTTGGACTAGAACCGGCATAGCTTATCTACTCACACACGCACATACACGCACCCCGTCACGTACACGATCACGCACACAGACGCAGACGCTGTTGTAGACGCAGACACAAACACGGACACGGGCATGGACACGGACACAGGCACAGGCACAGAGACAGATACAGGCACAGACACATGCACAGACACAGACAGACGCGGGCACAGGCCCAGACGCAAACACAGACACAGGCACAGACACAGACGCAGACATATACACAGACACAGACACAGACACAGACGCAGGCGCAGGCGCAGACAGAGACACAGGCACAGACACAGGCACAGGCACAGACAGACAGAGAGACACAGACACAGACACAGGCACAGACACAGGCACAGGCACAGACACAGACACAGACGCAGACGCAGACGCAGACACACATAGACTCAGACACAGACACAGACACAGACACAGACACAGACACAGACACAGACAGACACAGGCACAGGCACAATCACAGGCACTGGCATACACATACAGATAGACACAGACGCATACACACGCGCGCACTTCCGCACCCGCACGCACACACGCACACAGATACACACACACGCACACACACGCACACGCGCACACGCGCACAAGTAGTATAGCTATAGCGGTTCTGGCTCACTTCGTCTATAGCAAAGCAATTCCTTTTCAGAGGCCAAGGTCATCACATTCGCTACGTCCAAGTACATGGTTTTCAAGGTCATACACATTGTAGGCCACGTTGTAGGAATGGTTGGTAACCCTGCCTCTTCAAGCGCTTCAAGGTCACTAGAAAAATTACTAGATTGTCCACGTCAATTACTTCTATTCCTGAAGGTCATTACCCTCAAGCAAGTCTATGCATGTTTCAAGGCCACGCCCTATTCTGAGAAACAAAGGGTTTAAAGTCTATGCTTTCAAGGTCAGAGAACAAAGACGATCTATTGTTTTGGCTGAGTCTTCTAGGAAATCAATAACAAAGACGATGCATTGTTCAAAGTCTATGCTTTCAAGGTCAGAGAACAACGACTATCTATTGTTCAGTTAGAAATAGATTGTTATCTCAATTCTAGGAAATCAAAAAGGCGATGCATTGTTCAAAGTCTATGCTTACAATTTTCAAGGTAAAAGAACAAAAGCGATTCATTCTTCTGGTCGAGTTATAAAAATAAATTGTTATCTCAATTCTGAGAAATCAAGAACAAAGACGGCCCATTGTTCAAAGTCTATGCTTACAATTTTCAAGGTAAAAGAACAAAAGCGATTCATTCTTCTGGTCGAGTTATACAAATAAATTGTTATCTCAATTCTAGGAAATCAAGAACAAAGACGACGCTTCAAAGTCTATGCTTACAATTTTCAAGGTAAAAGAACATTCTTCTGGTCGAGTTATAAAAAATAAATTGTTATCTCAATTCTGAGAAATCATGAATAAAGTCTGTGCTTATAATTTTCAAGGTAAATGAATAAAGACGATTCATTGTTCAGTTAGAAATAGATTGTTATCTAAATACATCTCTTTCAAGAACAAAGGCAATCCATTGTCAGCGCTTTAAAGTTTATGCTTATAAGGTCACACCTCCGCAAAGACGATCCATTCATCTCAATTCTAGGAAATCAAGAGCCCTGAGGTGCATGTTTCAAAGCCACGCCCCCTCAAGTGCTCTAAACAGGTGGCCGTTCCCCTAAACAGGTAGCCGTTTCCTAAAACAGGTAGCCGTTTCCTAAAAAACAGGTAGCCGTTTCCTATAAACAGGTAGCCGTTTCCTAAAAACAGGTAGCCGTTTCGCAACCGTTTCCCCCGAAAAAGGCGATCTATTGTTCAGGTCGAGATTCAATATCTCAATTCCAGGAAATCAAGAAGGGAGGTCCATTATTCAAAGTCTATGCTTACATTTTTCAAGGTGTAAGAGCAAAGACGATCTATTGTTATGGATGAGTCATAGCTTCTAAAATTCTGAGAAAAATCAAGAACAAAGAGGGCTCATTGTTCTAGTCAACGGTTCAAAGTCTATGCTTATAATTTTCAAGGTAAATGAACAAAGACGATTCATTGTTCTGGTTGATTTATAAAAATAGATTGTTATCTACACTTCGATTCTGAGAAATCAGTTTTCAAGAACAAAGGTGATTCATTGTCAACGATTACAAGGTCACACCTCTGAGAAATGAACAAAGACGATCCATTGTTCTGTTATTTTAAAAATAAATTGTTATCTCAATTCTAGGAAATGAAGAATAAAGGGGGTCCATTGTTCAAAGTCGATGCTTACAATTTTCAAGGTGAGAGAACAAAGACATTTCATTGTTCAGGTTGAAAATAGATTGTTAAATACACTTCTATTCTAGGAAATCAAGAACAAAGACGATTCATTATTCCATTAGAAATAGATTGTTATCTCAATTCTAGGAAATCAAGAATAAAGACGATGCATTATTCAAAGTCTATGCTTACAATTTTCAAGGTCACATGAGAGAACAAAGACGATTCATTGTTGAGTCGTAGCGTATAAAATTCCGAGAACAAAGACGATGCATTGTTCAGACTGATTAGGTCATCTAACAAGTAAAATATTTTTTTATAAAACTACCGCAATATACGGATAAAAAATCGATTTAAGTAAATATACATGGGACTTAACATACTTTTGCTGGATCATGTAACATTACTCCAACCATATGTAAACATGCTCATTTCGTAGTGTTTAGTCGTAGTGCAGTTGCGGACAAGTAAAGTCATGAAAAAAGCAATAAAATCGCTCCTGGATACCTCATGTAATAACAATATGAATAATAATTTAACATTTTGTTGTTCATGCTGTCAAAATAGTGATGGTAGTAGTAGTAGCAAAAATGAAGAGAAACAAGATGAAGGTTATTCCGACTGGTCATCATCATTTCAACATAGGACTGAGGTGTATAAACAGGCAGCTAATGAATACTTAATCGATTGTGCTTCCTATAAACTATCGAATGATACGCATATTGAAATTGGATACAGTACACACCTTAACCTTGCACCAGTAGTGCGTATGGGATGTGGCAACAACGTGGTATTAGACGTGAAGGAATGGAATGAACTTTTAAGATGGTATTCATATGTAGAAATACAATTTCTTCGATCCCAAGAAATTGAAAGTCAAATTGATTGGTCACATGTAAACGAGGAGGATATAATACATGAGCAAGATTACGAATCTCTATCTAGTAATCTGGGTATTTATTACAATTGGGAATGGCTTAAAGGATATGAGAGAATTTTGAAAACTGTTATGATAGAAAACTACAACTGTTGTTCATGTACATTCAATGCTCATAACATAGAAGAACTATTCGAGTTGAAGGATATAATAAGCTATAGATTGGAATTTCTTGAATCTTACAATCTGGTGTGTTTCTATGAGAAATTCATACGACAAGTGGTTGACTACCGTCGTTTTCGTGAGAAGGAATTCGGTGATGATGACATTTATAAAGACATTGATGATGTTATAAATGCCAAGTATAATATTAATTCACATAACACTGTATGTTTAATGGAAATATTGTACTATCGCCCTGCTTATCTAATGTATAGCATTTACTAAAAATAAAGTTTTTACACGATTTTAGGTATAAATACCCTACCCTATCCCTCAAGGTGAACAATGATAGCTAAGAAGCGGAAGAGTGCAGGTGGTTTAGTGAATACGCTAATCAATAAACTACCGGTGGAATTGCATTTACCCGGTTACCAGTATTGTGGTCCCGGTACAAAATTAGAGAAACGACTAGCACGCGGCGACCCCGGTATTAATCAATAAGATGCGCAGTGCAAACTGCATGATATCAGTTATAGAGACTACCAAGATTTAGAAAGTCGACATAGAGCAGATAAAATTTTAGAAGAAAAAGCTTGGGAACGCTTTAAATCAGCAGACGCAACATTAGGTGAACGAGCTGCAGCTTTAGCAGTCGGTACCACCATGAAGGCAAAGAGAAAATTTGGGATGGGGTGTCGGTCCAAGAAGAAGAATGGTGAAAGTTTATTGCATGTACGGAAAACAATAGCTAAAGAAATGAAGGCTAACGGAGATTTCACCGACACAATAAAGTCAGCACTGTCAACGGCAAAACGTGTAGTAAAAGGTTGGGGGAAAGAAAAACATTAAAGTTCCTAGAGTAATCCCTTACCTAAACAAGGAGGTGTTTTGCCATTTCTTATTCCGTTATTCGCAGGATTATCAGCAATCGGTGCTTTAGCTGACGGTGCATCGGGAATTGCTAAAGCAGTCAATGATGCAAAAATGCCAAAAATTGCAAGAGGAGACATCGCGCCATAATCGTATGATGGAATCGATCGCTGGTGGCGCATTCTATCTAAAACCATACAAATCTGGAGGTGCATTATACTTAAAACCGTTTCCAAAAACTGAGTAGATTACCCGAAAGAGCGTTAACAGATATTGATTTAAAGAAATACACAAAAGGTGTACCATACTTTAGGGGTATTTTTATGAGAGATAGCCTGCCTAAATTACCACAGAAAAATGAATCTGGAATCATCAACTTAGATAGTCAGAGTGGACCGGGTACACATTGGGTTTGCTACAAAAGCGTGGTGAAAAGGTATGGTATTACGATAGTTCGGTAATCTTCGACCACCAGTTGAAGCGATTAACTACTTTCGGGGATGTAAAATTTATTATAATTACAATCAAGATCAGGAATTTAATAGCATTATTTGCGGGCACCTATGCCTACAATTTCTATATAAATAATCAACATAACCTAAATTTTCTCAGTTATGTCAATAACATTCAGTTTAGAAGGTGTTGGTAACATAGCTAGCTGCAACTTCTACCCACCGATAGAGCTAGATTTGGAGAAGAAATACGTTGTTGGATTGGTGGGATTTTACGGTTGCAACAGCATTAGAAACATTTATACGGGCAACGATAGATTTTATTTTAGAACAAATTCATCTCATTTGCGAGTGATTAATATTCCACACGGTGCCTATGAGTTAGATGAAATTAGTGCTTACTTGAAATCAAAGATACCCACAGAAAAATTTTTCATTAGGGCAAACAACAATACGCTTAAGTGTGAGATAAACAGTTCATTTGAGATCGATTTTACTAAAGTGAGTAGCATTGGCCGCATGCTCGGGTTTGAGCCTAGAATACTAAAAGCGAACGTTCTCCACACATCTGCGTTAGACATCCAAATAATTAAACACACTAATCTGCATGTGGAGTGCAACATCATAAAGGGATCTTATCGAAACGGTAAACCTGCAAAGGTAATATACGAAATTGACGTTTCCGTGCCCTCGGGCTATCGTCTGGATAAAGTTCCAACCAACACTCAGTATTTAGAAATAAACACAGACATAATCAGTAATATAACAATCAAATTGACAAATCAAAAGGGTGAGTTAATAGACTTTGGTGAAAGTGAACCATTCACAGTACGCTTAGAACTAAAAGAACATGGGTCTGCGAATTAATCACAGGACAATTCCATACAAAAGACCCAATCAACCCTCATTGCAGTTAACATCTGCAGAGAAATACTTTTTAACATCAATTGGATTGAAAGTTCTGAGTGAGCAAACCATTAAACGTGTTTCCAAGCGTACATTTTAATAGAATTAATGTATCTCTAAGAAATGTTAAATTTATTGAATGAAGTTTACTTTAATGTCTATCTCTTTTACACAATGATATGTCCCGCTCACACACACACACATCGCAACCTGAAATTATTGTATCACTCTGAATGTATTCATCTAAAATATGCAATGTTTTATTGAACAATGGGTTTTCTTTGTTAATAATAGCATTTGCATTCTTAAAAATTTGTAGGAATGTATAAAAAAATTCAAGCTAATAAAGACTTTCTTTGTATAAAACACACACACACATCTGCATTCTTAAAAATTATTTTTAATAACTTTAAAACTTGCCAAAACTACATCGCATAATTAGTAATATAATAATTAATGAAAATGAAAAAGGTTTCGCTATAAATAACAATAGGTTTGCATTCAAAAGTATGTAATTTAAAAAATGCAATATTTAATGTGAACAAGGATTTTCTTTGCATAACAATGAAAGCTTTTATAGTGCATTCTTGAAAAATATAAAGTAAACAAACTGTAAAAGGGATAATTAATAACAATTAATTTAAAAGTTTTGAGAAGAAATTTATATAAAAGACATCATCCCTTTAGTAAATCTTTAATTACTCATCAACCCTCATTGCATCTACACAATGACTGAATCATTAAACATCTTTCAAAACGTACATTTTGATGATGCTATAATTAAATCAGATATTCACACCTATCTTCCGTATGGCTCTTCTAAGTATGGACCTTCCGAAGAAATACGCATTTTAATTCAAAGTCAGGATCTAATTACAGCTACTTATGATAGTTTTCTGTACATAGAAGGTAAGCTGAAGAAAGAAGATGAAGGAAAATCATGTAACTTAACCAATAATTTCCCCAACTTCCTTTTCGAAGAGATTCGTTATGAGTTAGGCGGTCAAAGAGTGGACGTTTGCCGAAATCCCGGCATAACATCTACACTTAAAGGATATATTTCTTATACGACAAGCAAGAGCAAAGCATTAAGCCATTTGGGGTGGTCACCAAAGAATGAGGAACCATTACAAGTAGAATTCAATGAGGAAATGGCGAAAATCCTTTACAGTATGCATACCATTGAACCACATATTTGGAATAATGGAGGATTATCGTCAAGTGATCGTGAATATGCGTCAAGAGTTGATTTTAATTCGATCTAGAAGCGATACAAACTGCTACTATGGTGACGTTGATGCGGAAATAACCTAAATAAAATTCAATGGAAAGTACCACACTTAACCCTTAGTGATGCCGCGAAACTGAACTTGTTTGAAGGAATAAATAAGAATTCTATTGTTACTGTTCCATTTCGTCAATGGGAGTTATATGAATTACCTGCTTTAAAACAAGCAACCTCTGATATATGGCCAATAAAAACGTCAACGCAACTAGAAAAACCGCGCTGGATAATTGTTGCATTCCAACAAGGTAAAAGGTACACAAAGTCTGCAAGAGCCGGAAATTTTGATCACATTAACATCAGGAACCTTAAAGTACATCTGAATTCAGAGTATTATCCCTATGAAGCAATGCATTTGAACTTCAGTGCTAACCAATACATACCTGCCTATCGCAATTTTTGAACTTCCGATGTGACTACTATGATGAAGATAATACAGATGCGTTATTCAACTACACCGAATTCAAATCATGTCCAGTATTTGTAATGGACTGTTCTAAACAGAATGAATCCTTAAAAACTCAACAGTAGACATCAAATTGGAAATGGAAACACTAACACCTTTCGATAATGGAATCGTTGCCTATGGTCTTATTCTCCACGATGCTATTGTGCAGTACAACCCACTCACCGGAGAAGTGAAAAATTATAATCTGTATTATATAAATAAAAATGTTGTTATTATTCGTTTAGTTTCATTTCATCCATCGAAGATGAAAGTAGTTGCGCAGAAACAAAAACTTCCAATTCAAAATCATGACTTTGATGAAAAGTCTGGTACTTCAAACATGGTGATTTACTTCCTAATAGTATACGTGGCATTATATGTGGCCCCTCCAACTGCGGAAAACAAACGCAATGATTAGTTTGCTTACTGAGAAAAACGGTTTGAAATTTAAACATGTATACGTATACTCCAAGTCGTTAAATCAAACAAGTACAAACTTTTACAGGAAATCCTACTTCCGATAAGGGATATAGGTTACTTTACGTTCAGCGATAATCAAGATGTGATTGAACCGAATTGTGCAAAAGCAAATTCTATCTTTATCTTTGATGATATCGCCTGTGAAAAGCAAAATAACATAAGGGCATATTTTTCTATGGGTAGACATAACGATATTGATTGTTTCTATTTGGGTCAAACTTACAGTAAAATTCCAAAGCAATTAATTCGTGACAATGCAAATCTAATTATATTATTTGAGCAAGATGAATTAAACCTAAAACATGTGTATGAGGATCATGTAAGCCCAACCATAAGCATGACATTGTTTCGGGATATGTGTTCAAAGTGCTGGATAGATCCGTTTGGGTTCATAGTCATAAATAAGGATGCTGAAGTCAATAATGGTCGCTATAGGAAAAGGTTTGATGAATATATAATACCTTAGCCTGATTTCAGTGGTTTAGTAGTTACACATCCGTTTAGGTATTAACAGCCCTTTTGCTACAATGGATATTAAGGAGATGATATTAAAGCGAAAAATTATTCAGGCTCGTAAAATAATACAGCAGAAATACAACAGTCTTAAAACTGCCCGCATTGATAATGAAAGAACGTTTGAAAGTACTTATAAACCTCTAATAGAACCCCTAACTGAAATAGCGAATAAAATGCATCCTGATAAGAAAACAAAGGAGTCCGTTAAACCCAAAAACTCACCTTTGTTCATATTTCGAAGAAAACATGCTACTACTAGCCCACCACACTTCCTTTCACCAAGGAAGACAAGCCCCCCTAGCTCAACTTCCGCTATTTCAAATAAATCCCCCTCCTCGTACACCACCTTTCCTAGAAACATCTGTCGTAGGAGAGATTACTGCCGAGGAAGAAGAACCTCTTAGTATCGCAGATGATTCCTGTAATGAACCCATCTCTGAAGAATTTCTCGAGCAGTACCACGAATTACCTCGTATATATGTTGAACGTATTATGAGGGATCTTGAAGGTGCTATTGATCACACTTATGGAGTCCACTACGACGCCAAAACAGACAAATGGGCAATTGGTAATACCCCCATCACAATTAAAGGAAAGGATATGATCATTAATGGTGTCACGTATAAAGGGACTCCAGGTTTATATGATCTGCTTATTATGAATGAACCCGATTTAAATCTAGTAAATTCAAAGGATAGAAAGAATTATAAACGTATTTTAGCAGCTACAAATGTTGCAAGGCGAGATTATGATGTAAGTGGACAGATTCGAGGAAGCCGCAGCAAAAAGTATACACAAATAATTAAACCCTTGCTGTCATCACCCACAATTCAAGGAGGTGGAGCTATGTTTTTTAAGGAATTAACAAACAGGCCGATTGAATATAAGTATTGGAATGATGTACATGAACTAATTCGTGATCTAGAAGTATTGTGGGCAGAAAAATTGGCTGGAAACACCGGTGTCGTAAACGATATAATATCAATTGTAGAGGAATTGTATGAAGATGGATACATTGAAAGACCAAACACTAGTTTTCTGAACAATATAAATCAGACTACATTGATGTCGACATATCATAACTAAAATGCCTCTTGATAAATTTGGACGGTCACATGCCCAGTATCAATTTAAGAAATTAACCCCTCAGTTTCAACTTATTGATGATAATCAATTCGATATCGAGAATAAGAGACTCAGCAATGTTGCCAACCCCATAGATCCTCATGATGTCATCACCAAGCAATACTATTTATCGACAAGGTTGAATTTGGATGGAAACCGTTTGACCCAGTCGGCGGATCCGGAAGAGGATGGTGATGCTATAAGTAAAGGATACCTTGATTTTTGTCTGCAAGCAATTCAGAAAGCTGTTAAAGGGAACTTTAACGCTTATCTAGTGTTGGAGGAAAAACTACATCAACTTAAAGAAATTGTGGATCATGTCCAAATTACAACTCGTCAATGAATTGCACAAACTTGCAAGAAAAAATTTTAAACGAAGGCGCACAATAATTAAGGGATATGATGACCTCTGGCAAGCAGATTTGGCCGAATTTAACACATATGCTAAACAAAATAAGGGCTACAAGTATATTTTAGTAGTTATTGACTGTTTTTCGAAATACTTGTGGACCAAAGGATTAAAAACAAAACAGGCTTGAAGTTGCCAAGGCTATGCAGGCAATCTTCAAAACGGGCCGGAAACCTTCCAATTTGCAGACAGATGCAGGAAAAGAATTCTACAATGACCATTTCACTAAACTAATGCAGCGTTATGGGGTCAACCATTACTCCACCTATAGTACAAAGAAGGCAGCAATTGCGGAACGAGTGATCAGGACCGTTAAGTCTGCCCTATACAAGTCATTCAGCCTACAGGGTAAATATAAATGGATTGATACAATTGACACCGTAACGATGGATTATAACAATCGTAAGCATAGAACTACAGGAATGAAGCCCAAAGATGTCGGTAATCATACAAAGCTAGATGCTTACACTCACATAAAAATAGTTGATAGGAATCGTTATTGTGTGGGTGACATAGTACGAATCAGTAAATTTAAAAGTATTTTCGCTAAAGGATACACTCCCAATTGGTCAAGTGAACTATTCAAGATTGTGAAAGTTTGCATTACTAACCCAACCACCTACATGTTGGAGGACATGAAAGGATCACCTGTACTGGGAGGCTTTTATAAACATGAATTACAGAAAACAAAGCATCCGGATGTCTACCTTGTGGAAAAAGTGCTTCGCTCCAAGAATAACAAGTTATTCGTAAAGTGGTGGGGATTGGATGAAAGATCATGGATCAATAAAGACGATTTAGTTTTATAATATAACTGTAGGCATTGTAACTTTTAGATGAATTAAAACCACATAAAACAATTATAATTGTATTTATTTAAATATTACATCATCTTATAAACCTAAAGTATTTCTATAATCGTTTAAATTACTAGACGGCCATATCCCCGAATCTGGTCCACATCTCCATCCCAAGCAGGAATCACCTTTCTCAATGTTTTCCAAAATCCAATTTTGTGGTGTTCCTCATTTTCCCACGGTTGAAACTTATATGTAATGTTTTGTTTTAACAATACTTCAATTAAAATAGTGAGGCACTTGTAATTAGCATAATATGCTGCTGTCTCGATACATTCACTTATAGGAAGTGTCTTTATAAACAATATTTTGTACGCTAGCATTTGTACACAATGAATCACCCCATAATAACTTGTATATGTACATTTTAAGGGGTATGTCACCAAGTAAATTCATGCCATCTAAAATCCTATTTACATCATTAGAGGTTAAAGAACCTTTATCGGTACACAAGTTCGTAAAACTTTTAATGGTATTGTCTAAGCTAATTTTTCTATCAAATAGTGTCTTAATAATTACTGCATTTGCACACTTTGAGTTTATAGCACACCAGTTAAAACACTCATCGGGAATAACAATATTTTGCAATATATTCAATATAAATGTATAGTTTTCAGGAGAGGTCAAAGAACGCTTCAGGTACTTTTGTAGATTTGATTAGTACTGCAGCTCTTCCTGCTCATTGTTTACTGAAAGTTGTACCCCCAGGGTCTAGTATCAGTGAAATCAAAATTTACTAAGCGTTTATCATCATAAGGATTGAGTATGACTTTATTTTGTTTAATGGTAAACGCATCATGTTTCTTTGATCTTATGAGGTGTTGATAGTGCTTTATTACGCCACCATCAAATAAAACCTGTTTATAATCATTAATAGTGATCTGCCTCACACTTGCGTGGGTAGAACCCTTTGATTTTTTTACAACCTTTTCATCAACCGCGTAAGCATACATTTTTGCACGAAGTCCTACAAATTCAACCATAATTTTGCCATGATTTTCATCTTTCATTAAGCCGGGGACCTTTTTATTTACTAATGGGAGTCCAAAGATGTTGTCGGGACTATAATCAGATGTATCGAATTTATCAATGTCCTCTTTAATACATTCATAGATATCAGGAACCGAAAAGGCGTATATGAGACTATCCGTATCCGTGTACAAGAGCTTAGCACTATTATGGAACTTGGGTAGCGTGTAACCGTAATGAAAATTATATAAAAAGTTTTGAAACGTCTAAAACACTGAATCCTGCATATATAGGTTTATTGAAATATACTTCAAGCTTATTCATTTCAATGATAAGCATATCATTGTCAAATATTGTACAACTATGAAAATTTGGTTTTGATATGTAAGCACGAGCACCATAGCGACCCTCCCATTTCGTTACTAGCCGTATGTCCTTATGCTTACGTACATTTTCCATCAGCTTCCGAAAACACTATTAATCATTAATTTATAGAAATTTTTATCGAATTCATTTTGAGATTGCTGACGCATGGCTGTATTTAAATCTATATATTTTTTAACCACGGGACTGTTTAAAACGTAATATACGGTGTACTTTTACCAACTTCAATCCATATTTTAAATATACTTTTAAATTTCTGTAATGAATTACATAATTACGTTTTGGATACAGGGTAAGCAGTAATTTTTCATTTTGGAATCAGGCGTGGGTGGAACCATATGTTCGGGTGCCAGCGGTAGATCACTGTGACTCTCATGTAATTCTATAGGATAGTCTAAATCACACTCGACTATATAACCAATTTCCGAATCATCAGGATGGTTTATTAAATCTAAACTTTCAAAATTAGCTTCATCAACAAAAGAAAAATCACCAAATGGTAGAAATTCTGACATGGCGGCTCCATATAAATTATTCACGTCGTAGTACATTAAATACACACTTTCGGGGTGGGATCAAATTTTTCCCCATGTACTTATTGTTAGCTTTAGCATACCGATTTGAACATTGAGCTACACCACCTCTAATCCCTCTTTCAATAAACATTAACATATCAATGTCTGTAAATAATTCTAACTTTACTTGTGTAATTTTAAGCATAGCATCGAATGCTAAACCGGGAGCTGTATAATAGTGTAGAGGATCAAGGTCGTAAGTACTTAAACAAGTTTGCCTAAAGTTTTCGAAAATATCTGCTAAAAGTAGAACGTCTGTTTTTAAATATAAATCTGAGTACTCCCCTAACGATTTAATACTAAATTTGTTCCAAACGTTAACCGCATGCGCAAAACTCTCATCACTGATTCCCTCATTATTAAGATGACTGAAAAATGCTTCTTTAGGAGGGAGCGTGGTCTCATTCAATTTATCCCACGTATCAATATACTCATAAGGAAACACACCTTTGCGAACTACTAGAGAAAATTCCTCCTCATTGTTGCAACTAGCGCGGGAAATAATTTTTTTACTATCCTCCAAATAGTCTGACAACTTTTCAATACTACTACTCATAAATCTGAAAGAGTCAATAAATCTAAACTTAATTTTGGTGCCTTCCATTACCTTCTTTGTTTATGGGTAGCAGAGAAATCAAACCGGGAACACTAGCCAATTCTCTAATGATGAAATGAGAATCATAACCTGATAAATTATGGAACACAACTGGCAGAATGTGGGAGTCTGTATAGTTTAGGTTACATGCCTGGTGCGCTGCCCCCCGAAATGTTCCTGTAAGATGATTATGGTCTCTAACTTTTATATCAGAGTTAGTAAATGGATTCCGACAAATGTGACAAACCGTGGCGCTTTCAAATTGCTCAACCTGACTGAGACTTAAAGTACCCATTGGAATAATTTGATTGATTATTTCGGTAGCCCAATGTGCAATACTTTGAAGCTCGTTAACAAACCATTGAATGCAATCCTTTCCTCTATAAAGACTAAATCGGGATAAAGAATCATCATATGAACACTTCAAATAGTAAGCAATACTGAAAGGTGTGTGTTTGGAGTGAAATAGAGTATTACCTTCGACACCATCTGCACACTTCTCTAAAATACTTTCTAAATCGGCATAAATGACAAATGACACCTTTTCTTGGAATGCGAAATTTTTGAACTGTAAATTCATTTCCGCTTCGGTAGGCAGCCTAGTAGAGCATTGATTAAGTTGCTGACAGTGAGTGGTATGTTTTTGTAGAAGGCGATCTGAAGAAAAATTGTTCAAGCATCGGTAACAAATGAATTTCTTGCCCTCATAATTCGATATCTGTTTTGAAAATAAAGCTGACATATTTTTAATCCATGTGAAATGGTATACAGTGTCATCCCCGGCAGAAAGTATTAAAAGATTTATGGGTTCTTTATCGCTTTGCTGATTACTCAATACAAAGGGTACAACTTTTTACCATTTATGCAGTACAAATTAATTGCGAGGTTGTTTAGTTTCTCAAATTTTTTACATCATCCAGCTGAATGGGAAGTGAATTGAATCAAAATTCAAAACATCTCTAAAATGAGGATAGCTAGTAGTTCGGTCTGAGTTTTGTGAAGCAGGATATAAAGCCGAAACAACGGCCCACATGAAGCAATACTCATCGCTATTTTTAACATTAACAACAGCATGCTTTACTGCTATGAAGCGAGGAACTGTAACATAGGTTGAATAACCGCCTTTAAATGGGACGTAGCTATTAATATTCACTTTTAAATGTAAGACTTCAAGTACTGCCCAACCGGAATCCCTTTCGGAAAACTCCTCTAATTTTATCCGTAACTTATCATACACGTTTTCATTGTACCAGACACGTATATTGGTTGAAATATCAATAACGCAATTTTTTGTGGCAAAAGTCTTCAACTCAATACTATGATTTTGGGGTTGCATGAAATTGCAGCCTAAGACCACATTTACCTTTAGCATAGATTGCCTTAACATTAATTTCACCTTACGTGCAAAACTATTATATGTGTTTAGTAAAAAAATCAAAGGGTCCTTAATGTTTGACATATTGATTATAATTCCTGTAAGCAGCCTACCATTAAAACATGAGTCTAGGGGGTACCAACGCAATTTATGCATACCTTTTTTATTGACAATTCCACTACCAACGTTCCCTGAAGCGTTCTTTAACCGCCTCAATCTAACCAGATAGCACTTGAGCAATGCTAAATTGCTCTCAAGCTTAAGCAAGCTTTCATTGGTCTCATAATAAATTTTATGTTTAATTATATCTTGCAATAGCTTGATATTGGTGTTAATTATACGGATGTGCCTGGCAAATTCCTTTTTTGTTTTCAATAATGGAACAATGCGCTTTGTTAAATTAACCATCTCACTACTACTTGGCATACTCATAGCTAGCAATATGAAGCACACACGTAACAATGAACTTGTAACAAAATGCTCTTCACAACGGTTCTAGTCACGATTGTAAAAATATGATGCACAAATTGGTGAGAACTCTTTACGTTTAACAAATTGCTCTTCGGTTTACAATAAAACTTTTGGTTAGGATTGTAAAAAATATGATGCACACACTGGTGATTAATAATAGTTGCTTTTTACTTTAGGTAATTTGTTGTTGTGACGATTGTAATGTATCGACTGACGTGGGACTATTCTTTATCTACTTATATAGAGATAAGATCGGGTAAGGTCGGATAAGTTCGGCTCACCTTTTCATAAGCTACGACTCAGCAATGAATCGTCTTTGTTCTTTTACCTTGAAAATTGTAAGCATAGACTTTGAAGCGTCGTCTTTGTTCTTGATTTCCTAGAATTGAGATTACAATTTATTTTTATAACTCGACCAGAAGAATGAATCACCTTTGTTCTTTTACCTTGAAAATTGTAAGCATAGACTTTGAAGCGTCGTCTTTGTTCATGATTTCTCAGAATTTTAGAAGCTATGACTCATCCATAACAATAGATCATCTTTGTTCTCTCATGTAACCTTGTAAGCATAGACTTTGAACCGTTGACAATGAGCCCTCTTTGTTCTTGATTTTTCTCAGAATTGAGATAACAATTTATTTCTAACTGAACAATGAATCGTCTTTGTTATCAGAGGTGTGACCTTGTAAGCATAGACTTTGAAACGTTGGCAATGGATCGCCTTTATTCTTGATTTCTCAGAATTTAGATAGCAATCTATTTTTTATAACTCATAAAACAATAGATCGTCTTTGTTCTCTCATGTGACCTTGTAAACGTAAACTTTGAAGCGTCGTCTTTGTTCTTGATTTCTCAGAATTGAGATAACAATTTATTTTTATAACTCGACCAGAAGAATGAATCGCTTTTGTTCTTTTACCTTGAAAATTGTAAGCATAGACTTTGAAGCGTTGACAGTGGGTCGCCTTTGTTATTGATTTCCTAGAATTTCAGAAGCTATGACTCAGCCAAAACAATAGATCGTCTTTGCTCTTACACCTTGAAAAATGTAAGCATAGACTTTGAATAATGGACCTCCCTTCTTGATTTCCTGGAATTGAGATGTTGAATCTCGACCTGAACAATAGATCGCCTTTTTCGGGGGAAACGGTTGCGAAACGGCTACCTGTTTTTAGGAAACGGCTACCTGTTTATAGGAAACGGCTACCTGTTTTTAGGAAACGGCTACCTGTTTTTAGGAAACGGCTACCTGTTTAGGGGAACGGCCACCTGTTTAGAGCACTTGAGGGGGCGTGGCTTTGAAACATGCACCTCAGGGCTCTTGATTTCCTAGAATTGAGATGAATGGATCGTCTTTGCGGAGGTGTGACCTTATAAGCATAAACTTTAAAGCGCTGACAATGGATTGCCTTTGTTCTTGAAAGAGATGTATTTAGATAACAATCTATTTCTAACTGAACAATGAATCGTCTTTATTCATTTACCTTGAAAATTATAAGCACAGACTTTATTCATGATTTCTAGAATTGAGATAACAATTTATTTTATAACTCGACCAGAAGAATGTTCTTTACCTTGAAAATTGTAAGCATAGACTTTGAATGTCTTTGTTCTTGATTTCTCAGAATTGAGATAACAATTTATTTTATAACTCGACCAGAAGAATGAATCGCTTTTGTTCTTTTACCTTGAAAATTGTAAGCATAGACTTTGAACAATGCCGTCTTTGTTCTTGATTTCCTAGAATTGAGATAACAATTTATTTTATAACTCGACCAGAAGAATGAATCGCTTTTGTTCTTTTACCTTGAAAATTGTAAGCATAGACTTTGAACAATGCATCGTCTTTTTTTGATTTCCTAGAATTGAGATAACAATCTATTTCTAACTGAACAATAGATGTCGTTGTTCTCTGACCTTGAAAGCATAGACTTTGAACAATGCATCCTTTGTTGTCTAGAATAGCGTGCCTATGAAACATGCATAGATCTTGCTTGAGGGTAATGACCTTCAGGAATAGAAGTAATTGACGTGGACAATCTAGTAATTTTTCTAGTGACCTTGAAGCGCTTGAAGAGGCAGGGTTACCAACCATTCCTACAACGTGGCCTACAATGTGTATGACCTTGAAAACCATGTACTTGGACGTAGCGAATGTCATGACCTTGGCCTCTGAAAAGGAATTGCTTTGCTATAGACGAAATGAGCCAGAACCGCTATAGCTATACTACTCGCACACGCGCGCACGCGCCCACGCGCACACTCACACACGCACACACGCACACACGCACACACGCACACAAACACACACAAACACACACAAACACACACAAACACACACAAACACACACAAACACACACAAACACACACAAACGCACACGCACACGCACACCCACACGCACACGCACATGCACACGCACGCGCACGCGCGCACGCACGCGCACTCGCACACGCACATGCACGCACACGCACACCCACACGCACACGCACACGCACACGCACGTGCACGCGCACGCGCACACGCACACGCACACGCACACGTACCCGCACACGCACACGCACACGCAAAAATGGAGTAAAGGGCTATTAACCTTGATTAGATAATGTACTTATAATCGAAGTCTACTAAAAAGAGGCAAGTTAAGTTCAGATGCAATCACAAAGCATTTTGTGGCACATATTATAAACTCTATTTGCTCCTTTTGACTAGATAGTCTAAAGTAGTCTCTTAAATGAAGTGGTAGTTTATTGTTTCGAGCTCAATTACAAGACCATTATTATAAAATTAACCGGTTGAAGTTAGAATAGTCACATCCCCTAAAAACGCGGGAATTACTAAAAAAAAAAAAAAAAGTTTTTAATTATTACTTATTTTCTTTTAACACATTTTCGAATAATCGTATAGAATTCTACAAAAAAATTAATTATTCTGTAATACCATTGTATAAATTACACAAAATTTCTGAATTATATTTAGATATGCGTAAGTTGGGTTATAATGACATATCACTTTTGACAATATTCTTAAAATTGAAATGGAAAAAGCAGTAACGGTCTTAACACCAAATGGTAGGAGACAAACAGTTAAAGTAAATTTAAATGCTACAATATTGCAGGTAAAATATACTATGTTCTTTTATATACATACTTTTTTGTACAACTCTAACCTCATATTTGTAAGATTTTAGAAGAAGTTTGTAGAAAGCATGGTCTTAGACCAGAACAATATGATATCAAACACCATAATAAATGCCTCGACACTTCTACTATTATTAGATTTTCTGGATTGCCCAATAATGCACAACTTGAATTATCAGAAGCAGTCACTCAGAGGGAAGATGGAATTGTTACATTAGGCATACAACTTGAAAATGGCCATCGATTAACTGATACCTTTAATCCAAATAATACTTTATATTATATCTTAAACAAAATTTGTCCTGAAGAAATTACTCCGGGTACCAATCCTGTCGTTATTTATATGAGACGAGAGATTTATGGGGACACTTTGCTTAAAGAAACAACATTAAGAAATTTAGGATTAACAAATGGTCGAGCAATGCTGAGACTTATACATAGGTATGTATTAAATCATGTTTGCATTACGATATCATAAGCAAGTAAATAGGCTGAAATATTGTTTATTTTTCATTGAATTCATAAAAGAAGGCGGTCATGTCATGTAAACTCACCTAATTTATATTTGTGCTGAACAAATAGTGGTACATTCCATCACATTATAGAGCTCCAGAGGAACTTCGAACTCAAGCAAATGTATCTGCACCTTTACCTGCACGTCCTGTCGAAGAGAAACCCTACATACGACCATTTCAAAAAGTAGAAACATTTACTATCAAAGACAATTCCTCTGATGTTTATCATGAAGTTGGGACAAAAAACTATAGTTATACGAATATAGAAAATCAACATACAGAATTAAAAGAGGATAGTAAAATGGAACCCGAAGTTACTTCTACAAAAAGAATATTTACTACTCCACGAGTGCGGGAATCCCCGAAAATCTATTCTAAAGCGGTTAAAGAAAAAACGGTTGCCGAAGAAGATTTCATATTTGTAAATTCCATGTAGATTATGGTATTAATTTCATTTTAACGTATATTTTAAGGTAGGTGCTAGAAATGCAATGATTTTTTCTCAAGAAACAGCAGAAGCAATTCCTTCGGAAGAGTTACCTGATGATTTTTTTGAATTAACTGTAACTGATGCGAAGAAACTTTTAAAGGATCTTAAGAAGCACAGAATAGAATTAGAAAATGCCCCTTTACAAACTGCAGCTTATCGTGAATTAATTCAATCTACTCACGAATTAACACAACTGAATAAATACAAAAAGGCAGTAATACGTGTTCATTTTCCAGATCAATCAGTTTTACAAGGTGTTTTTAAACCTATCGATACAATTCAGACTGTTACAGAATTCGTGCGAGAATATTTAGATGATAAAAAATTGGACTTTTATCTTTGTATGTATCCAACAATTGTGTTGCAATTATTTATTTTTTATTTAACAGATACAACACCACCAAAGAATATATTAAATTTAGAGAGTAAGTTAATTGAGGTCAATTGTGTGCCCAATGCTGTGCTACATTTTGGTACTAAAGATATTGTAAGGGACGGAATTTATTTAAAAGTTGAGCTTTTAACAAAATTTACTACATCATCAATTGCAAGTTTGGCAGCTGCAAAAATGAGGTAAATGTAGTTATTCATAATATTAATGTAAGAAGGGTGTTTTAGGCAAGAGACAACTAGACCTCCTTCTCGTACACTTAACGATGATGAAATGTCTTTGAGTGATTTTCCTCCTGACGATGCGAATGAAAGGGCTAGTACAAGCACTGACAGGTATGGTTATGAAGATTACGCTCGAAAAGTAGTGACATCTCCTGAGGCTAAAATCCCAAAGTGGTTTAAAACATCTAAATAGATTGAAATTCTTGCATTGTTTTAATTAATAAAGAAAATTGATGTAACTACATATTGTAGATTAATCTTAATACTTTCTGCATGTATTTTATGGTTACTTATATAACATTTAGTTGTTTTTGATCAATTCTTATGTGTTTATATTTAATGTTAATGATAATTATTGATAAATAAAATTTATTCTTGATTAGATCGATTTATGTCAATAGTTTGATTTCTGATGTTCTAAATGCCTTATGATTTGTATGGCATAATAATATTGTATGTACATACATTTACGGGTATCGTTCAACTTAAATCAAAATATAAATATTGCATTCACTTAACTAGTTGACTGAGTCATCGTTTACTGGAGGCAGATGGCGAATTTTCCTGTGGTGTGGAGGCATATTGTGCATACATCATTCTACATAAGGAATATACATAATTGCATTAACTTTTTCTAATTTTCCATTTCTGTGGGATGTTGACTGAAACAAATGTGAGTTTGATATAATTTTAGTACTACCCTTAGTAAGAAAATTATAGTAAATATTCACATGAATTGAAATTAATAAACAATAAATAGCATTAAATTAACCTTGCATATTGGTCTCTGCTAACTGATGTCACACCATGGAGAAAACAGCCTATCAAGTACGGGAGACCAATAATGTATAGTGGTAAAGACAACAGTTTTTAGCACCGCAGTCAACGTGTTAAACAATAGGTAAACAGTTGTTCTTACACTTAACCAAATGGTGCATTAAAAATTGTTCCAAATGATAACCATATTTGTTTTGTACATTTAGCTATTACGACTGTTGAATATACATATACTATTGTAAGTAATGGTACATAGTTTTTATTACTAAAGGATAGGTTAACAGATCAAAGGGAAAGTTTAGCTAAAAGCTACTCTTCCATCTACTAGCTATTATATGAAGAAAAAAGGAATTCATTGTGGTTGAGCTAAAAGATGTATTTTATATTGTTTAAAAAAGATTATATTATTGCTTTGAGTTCAATTGAAATATAAATTACTATGTCCCATGAAAAAGTTTTCTGAAACACTGCTGTGGTATGGTGAGTGTATTGTGGTTTAACATTGATATTTGAAGACGAAAAGACTAACGTTTATTGTAAGGCATGTTTAGAAGAATACAAGGAAGCAATCTAGATAAAATCCTCTTTGTTGTTTTACTTATTGATGCTTATCTCTACTATGATCATATATTTTTTTTAATCACAAATCAGTAGGTTTGCAGCATGCATTTTGCAGTTTTTAAACTGTTCGCTTGTCCGAGTGCAATTAAATATACAGGTATGGAAAAATATTATTGTGGGTCTGACTTATAATCAGTAAAACAAAGACAGTACAATCAGTTCACGTGCTACGTGAGATAGAATACACAACAAACTAAAAGCGCTGATGCCATCAATTATAAAGTGGTATTATTCAGGAAGCACTGCACAAGAAATAATGGGCAGGTTTGCTTTTTCCTTTGAAAACAGGCCAATTCCATCAGAAAGTACGATTATACGTACTGTTTGTTAATTTGAAAGATGTGGATGTTTAAATAATTGTAGAAAATACAGTAGCATTGATGGTGAGCATCCTGGTCGTAACTTAAATGAAGAGCGCGAACTCCAAGAAATTGCAGTGTGTAGTTTAGCAGAAGCTAATTTCCCGTGCAATCGTACAAAAATTGCGGAAGAAATGAATATTGAACCAAGAACAGTTCGCAATATCTTGAAAAGGAATAAATACCGGATTGCTATAAGTTGCAAACTACACAAGAAATTGTTCCAGAAGATCATCAAAAGCGTATGGAATTTTGTGAAGATATGATGAATTGGGCTAATGAAAACAGAAGATTTATTGAAAATATTTTGTTTACCAACGAGTGTTCTTTTAACATACATGGGCATCACAATCCATCTGTTGCTGTTGGTTACTCTCAAGAAAACAAACACATTAGTATTCCTTACTGAACACAATACCCCCAAAAAGTTAATGTGAAGGCTGGAATTTTAGGCAATTCCATAATTGGTCCATTTTTTATCAACGGAAACTTGAATGCAGAAAAATATTTAGAACTGTTGAGAAACCAGATAGTTCAAGCTGTACAATGCCTCAATATAAATTTTGATGACATTTGGTATCAAGAAGATGGCTGTCCTGCTCATACTGCAATAAGAGTTCAACAGTTTTTGGAAACTACATTCCCTAATTGTATTATTAGTGGAAAAGGTAGTATTAAATATCCTTCTTGCTCACCTGATATAGCGCCGAGCGACTTTTTTGTTTGGGGATACGTATCCCAGCAAATTTATGGGCACAGGCATGAACGTGCTAACAATTTGGACGAACTTCGTGTCAAAATTACACTCTTTAAACACACAAGTAATGTTAGAAAGCACCCGAACTGAATTTTGTCAGAGATTGGGTTACTGCCTTGCGCAAGGTGGAGGTCTTTTCGAAAATCTTATAAAGTAGAGTTTTGAAAAAAGTGTATTCTGTTCATTTTTAAAAATAGTTGGTTTTTCAATAAGAATTATAATGCTAAAGTTAAACCTTAAACTTAAGTTATACTATCAATGTAAATGTTAATGTTCTTATTTGTAGCTCTCTTAAGTTTCTTCTTGGTTCTTCTTACGAGTAGTAATCAAACCATGTCATAAATTCGCAATTACAATAAACTTCAATGTTTGAGGTATTATCATTTAATGTTTAAGTGTAAAGTATTTACTTAATATGAAAATGTAAACTTTCACCATTAACACTCATAATAAAATACTTATCTTTTTGGGATTTTTTAATGGTGTACTTTAAATTATACAATCTAAACGTTTCGATAACACTTACAGTAGCAATGTATGTATGTTAAAAATTGTTAAAGATGTAGTAAACAATTTTGTCAAATTTGAAAAATTCAAACATAAACATAAGCCTGCTATTAATAGCAGGCTTATGTTTATTATTTGACAAAATTGTTTACTACATCTTTAACAATTTTTAACATACATTGCTACTGACGAAGATAACTGTAAGTGTTATCGAAACGTTTAGATTGTATAATTTAAAGTACACCATTAAAAAATCCCAAAAAGATAAGTATTTTATTATTTACTTAATAGTTTCAAAGAACACGTGACTTTTCAATAACATCTTAATGGCTTTGGTCTGGTTAGAAATGTTGAAGCTAGATTGAAGGAGACTTAAGTAGTTCATATTTTGTGCCTACATACAAATATGTACAAGTGGAAACATCAGTAAAGTTATGTCTCTCTCAAACTCATATAATGCTTATTGGGTTTCTTTCTAGCTTATTATAAGTCAGACTCGCAATAATGTCTTTCCATACCTGTATATCAATATTACAGATTGTATTGTTCAAGACGGTATCCGAAATATAAAAAACTGGTGCATAACAATAAGTTAGCTCTTAATGATTCGAAAACCACTATCATGGCATTTTCCTTAAAAAGGGTCTTATGAATTCTCTGGTCTCGCCTTTGGGATGTGTAATTAATATAATAAAAAAAGTCAATAAATCACTTTTCTTACTAAGAAGGTTACAGGGTTGTGTGTCACTGAAAGTTATAAAAACTGTGTATTATGCTCTAATACATAGTGTTATATCTTATGCAATCTTGGTATGGAGCCAGAGCTTTCACTGGCAAAGTGTATTTAGGCTACAAAGAAAACTAATTAGATTAATAGCTGGTTTGGTTACAGGGCAGACTGTCGCAACTGATTTGATGATTTGAAAATTTTAACTTTTCCATGCTTATACATTTTAGAAGCGGTTTGTTACGCAAGAAAAAATATACATGCAGCTGTTCTACAATCGGATATCCATCAGTATAGCACTAGACAGAGGGAACAAATAAGAATCAACTTTTGTAGACTAAATAAAACCCAAAAGTGCTCAATTTATCAATTTAAATTATTATTTAATTACATTCCTGCACATATTAGAGTTCTATGTGAAACCATGTTCAGGCAAAGAATGAAATGTTTTTTTAACCGAGAATGCATTTTACGCAATTAATGAATTTAGGGAGACAAGTCACAATATTAATTAACTATGGCTGTGTTTGTTATATATGCAATACCTACTGTTTTAGAAGTGATGTTTTTTTACTGTACCGTTTTATTTTAAGTATATTATTAAATTATAAGTTATAACTTATTGTAATTGTTATAATATATAACTGTTATTGTGATCGACTTTTAAACTTGATACATAGACTTTGTGGACGTGTCTAATATCCTAACTGTGATAACAAGACAAATGAAGATTATTATTATTATTAGAATTGCTTTCACTTTGGTTGCTAGATTTTTACAGCTTGAGTATAGAATTGGTGTATTCTACGCCTGTTTAACCAAGTGAAATTTAAGCCTGAATGTTGTATTAATAATAATAATGCCTAAACTATTTACTGATTATGATATAGGAGGATTTTTACCATCATTCTGAAATAAACACTGATCTTTATATTAATTTAGTATATATAAATGTATTTATTCAGATATATCGTTTGCTTTCCATTTCTACTTTAATACACCTGAGAGGATGTGGTGCAAGTAAGTGCATATTAAAGATGCTTCTGTAGTGGATTATCAGATGGTTACCTACCATTGTTTTATTCCAACAGTTGAGAATACACACCATGTGGTGTGCCACCGCACTGCTTTGTTTTTCTGGAAAAAGGTGTGGGTGTGGGTGTGTTGCATTAGCTATAGAGGATTTGTGTATGCAATGTGGTCCATTGTGGAGGATGCGCGAATTGTGGAGGATTTTTCTGTCTGTGTGCCCTATAATAGTGAAGATCTCAGAATCCTCCAGTATTGGGCAAATTCTCAACTGTGTAAACAAAGTTGGTTTTACACTAACTGTGGCAGACTGACAATTTGATGATAGCAGCGCCCTTCGTGGATGTGTGTATATGCACGTATCGCATGATACTATAACTCTGAGTTATAGTATCATGCACGTATCGTTTTAACTGTGGCGGTTTTTTATTTTTAGATTTCGATGCGTGGTTTTTGTAAGCAACTAACTATTCCATTTCTCTAACACTATTCTTTATTTTATTTAGTGTGTATCCGTTGCACGTATTTTATTATTTCTGGGCGATTCTGGTTTTAACGCATTTTTCACGGAAACCGTTATTAACGCAACAATTTGACGGAGAAAATACCAAATTTAGTGGCCCGACGTTGCTTGCCATTATGATCCAGTCTGTTCAGTTCTTTCACCATACTTCAACCACTTCGCTCACCTACATTTCCAGTTCGTTATGCTGCGATATATCACTTATTATATATTTTTGAGAGAAGAAAAGGGCCCTATTCAATAAAATAATAAATAATTTAAAAACCAAAACTTGATGTATCCTGCCGCTAAAGGTTGGCTTTGTACAAATTTTCTTTACTTTTGAAAGAAAATACACCTTAAGCAATTAAACCTTACTCCTACATTGTTTTTAATATTAATATTTGCATAATCGCTATCGGCTGTGGCGATTAGGTTGGAACACACGGTATTTGTAATACGGAGACCCTTTATCTTCTTTTGTATGACATATGAGCTTCTTATAATCCCATAGGTAAAAAAAATACAAAATATGGATTAAAAAATACGATACTTTTTGATAAAGAAAATCGTTACCAAAACACTTCTAATTAATAATTTTTAATTACGAAAACACACGTTTATTAAAGCCAACGTTTACTGGGAGTGTTAAAAATATGCGGACTTATAGGGTGGCCTTATTTAGTGAGTTGACAACTGCAAACGTTTAAAAGGATAACCGTATCATATTTCGGTTAATAGATGCCCATTCTTACTAGAAAATGCGGACGTGCGTTTTTGTATAGGTACACAATCTAAATGTTGTTTTGGCGAACAAGTCGTCTTTAGCTTTTTACCCTTTTTCAACAATGACTTACTTAAAATGCATTGCATCACAGGGAGGATCGTGGTTGGTCTCACGGTATTGAGCTAGTTACTCAACTGAGTTAGCCGTTACTTGATTGAAACCTATTATACTATATAAATAAATGAACACTAAGTTTACGTGTATAATTTCCACTAAATATCACAATAGGAAAAAAATTATTGTTAAGGATTTATAAAAGAATTTAAAATTTGAAGCGTAAAAGTGTTATAAAAATGAAAGTATACTTTAAACTAATGTCCAAGTTGACAGTTATTGGCTTAAATACTAAATACTACAATACGAAAAACATTACTGTTAAGGATTTATAAAAGAAATAAAACCTACTTAAAATTTAAAGCGTTAAATGTAAAAGTGAGCAAAAATAAGAGACCGACAACGCAGAGTTTATACCTGCTCATTTAGTAAAAGATTAGGGTATTTGTTTCTAGAAATTTCTAAGCATTCTAGAAATTTAAGTTTTGATTTAGATTCTCGTTGTAAAATTTTAAAATTATCAACAAATAAATTAAATGAGTCGCGTAATTAGAATCTTTAGTGTTATTTAAATAACTCCTTTTACATCCATATACACACAAAATGGCAGCATTTAATTCATTTGTTCATCGTCCCTTAAATGTCCCACTTTTAGAAGACAATTTCAACAAACAACTTAACATAATAAAACACATGGCAATCAAAAATGGATATCAACTCGTACTTATACACAATTTAATAAAAATAAGTCTTACAAACAAGCAATTAAGTTAATACGCCCCAGTATAAACGAGACTACAAGTCATAATTATAAAACGCTTACCTATATAGGAAAAATATGCAACAAAGTATCTAAGCATTTTTCTAAGGATAACAATAACAGTAAAGATTCTAATTACGCAATACCTTTGATTAAAAAATCACACTTATTTATTGATAATTTTAAAATTTTACATCTAGAATATAAATAACGTAAATTAGGTTTACTAGAATGCATAGAAATTTCTAAACACAAATATTCTAGTCTTTTGGTACATGAGCAGGTCCTTCCCCATCATTAAACTTATAGAGTATAGACTGCCTTGTCGGTCTCTTATTTTTACTCGCTTTGTTTACTTTTTTATAACACCTTTTACGCTTTAAATTTCCTTTATGAATCTTTAACAGTAATTTTTTTCCAGTTGTAATGTTTACTATTTAAACCAATAACTGTCAAGTTGGACATTAGTTTAAAGTAAACTTTCATTTTTATAACACTTTTTACGCTTTAAATTCTTAACAGCAAGTTTTTTCCAATTGTAATATTTACTATTTAAACTAGTAACTGTCAACTTAGATATTAGTTGAAAGTATACGTCCGATGAACCCATAGTAGTGTCGAAATGAAATGATTGTTAGAAGTTTGCATTAAAGTGGAAATTGTACATGTACAATCAGTGTTTATTTGTTCATATAGTATCAAATATAACGTTTGCACATTTCACTTCAATTTAAAAACGTTCTCAACCTATTGTGTTGTAATAACTACAAATACAATAGTCCGTTATGAATTCTTCCAGGGCAGGAAAAACAATGTCTTTACTAACTGAGAAAAATGGCACTGATAAAGGCAACTCCAACTTGAGCCGTAAGTACACATACTTGTAAATAAAGTACAAGTACTGCAATCTTAAATACTGCTCTTAACTGAAAATAATAATGTTACTACCTATCGATGAAATTAAATGTTACATTTTTTATGTAGCAGTGTTAACAGCAGACGACAATAAATCCCTTCGTTCAAGCGACTCCGCATTTATGATAAACATATATTTCAACAGTTTTCCCGCTAGTAGTAGGACAGGTTAGATTATGTGCCGAAAGTGGGTTACTTTTTACATCTATTACTTTATAGGAATTTCTGAATGTGATAAAATCGTTATATGGAGATTCAAAACAGTCCAAACGTTCAATTTGCAGCAACTCTAAAAGACAAATGTAAGTGCTTACTATACCTAAGAAATATAAACTAATAATGATGACTATTATAATTTGCACGACGTTTACCTTAAAACTATTTACGCTACTTACTAATCAATATATAATCAGTCTATGCACACTTAACAAATTAGAAAATTACGTTAAAGATTTTGTGTATGAATTTGCCCATTCTAACAAAACGTTCACATTGATATGATACCGTTACGCGCCATGTAACGACACATAATTTCCGTTACAGAAAAAATATCTTTTCCAACCGTCATCTGTTACCTAAAAAAAAGAAAAACAACAAACCCTTACATACTTTCCGTACAGCTAAAATTCAGATCTATTTGAACGACCGGTATTTTTAATTTCAGATTAATTGATTGAAAAAATTTCATACGATAATATACATATATTGTTATTAATTGAAATGTAAAATGCAATAATTTGTTTTAACTGATTGTCATTATAATTATGCAAATTTAGATTTTAAAGTTTAATATATAAAAATTTTTCATTTAACATGGAAATATTTCAGGTTCATAGACAAGTTTTATTATCAATCACACCAAATGTGATATCTTGTATTGCAATTGACGTTAATAAAGTATTAATGTATGAGAATACAAGTTGGTCTATGATAGTAACCGAAAATTTTCTTAGAGTTTTCCTTAAATTGTATACCATTAATTACTGGCGTGAAGGTAGCAATAGATTCCATCCCTAGATTTTAATATTCTATATTTCGCTTGAAACCGTAGAAAACCGAGAAAACTTTACATTTACAACATAAACTAATATAGCCGATTAAATTTAAGGCAAAATCAATCACCATGAATTAAAATTAAAATTGCTTAATTAATTAAGCGACGCGTACGGCGCTCTAACGCAAACCTCAAATTTTATAAAAAGTACAAATTATTTTTTAAAAACATTTACATCATTGGATTCTTCATTCATCACGTCACCGATTTCAATTTTAAAACATAATCAACCTCTTCTAATTATTATATAAAATTCGACTAAATACCAGATTCTTGAAAAAAGGATAGTAACTTCTGTGACGGATCACCACTCATATTGGAAATCTATTCACAAAATTAATAACAATAAATTAGATTGCATTGTTTATTTGTATATTTCTTAAATGGTGATCAAATGAAAATGGAAGTTTTTTAAAGAAAACTGCCCGTTCTTGCATTATGACATTCTCAACTAAAAAGTACTAATAGGTATAATAAATAATAAGAACATTAGATATATTATTAAGAAATATATAATTTAAGTATTTAAGGAATTAATAGACAAGGGATACATTTTCTGCAAACACTGACCACCACTTTCAATTTATTTTAATTTAGTTTAGTTAAATTTTCATTAATAAATAGTTCTGCAAGACTTCCTTTAGGACTATTTTATATTATTATTCATTTGGAGAGTTATCACCGATTAATAAATGATTTTTTAATTCTTTTCGGAATATAATTTCTTTAGACCGTGCGTGCAACTTTTTTTTATTCTCACTTCAGAAGATTATTTTCTAGTTTCCTTGTTCGGCCGATTATGTTTGATTACTGCATTTTTACACGGGGTAACCGCTTACAAATTAATTTAAGTTTTTTTTTACAGAAATATATATTTTTTTCATTTTATTTGATTGCATTTTATAATTAGGATTTTTTGTTTCATTTGAAAGTATTTGTCCCATATTTTCAACGCCGCTCTGATTAATTTTGTTACCGCCGGTTAGACAGGTAAGATCTTTAGTAAGTAGTTTATAGATTTAAAGTTGCTGTCGCCGTTTGCAAATTTTTAGTTTATATATTTTTTGTTTCTTTCACGAATTTAGTTTTGTATATACAGGGTGATCCAAATATTGCAACCATTGCAATATGTTATTAATTCTATTTCGACTAAAGGAATTTTTTATTAACAGCAAGTAGCCGATTGTTAATTACCCTTACTTTTTTCTAATTTTTGTTGTATACTTTTGGACCCCGTACGCTTTGTTATGCAAGTTATCAAGTTATAACGCGTATTTAAGTTATACCGTTACACCGTTTCAAACGGATTAAAACAATTAATTGCTTTGTTTTTGGGTATAGCCGTTGCATTAATTGATAGCCTGTTTAGGCCAATACGATTTCGTGTAGATACTTTTTTTTTCACAGCAAGTTGAGTTTTGCTACTTTAGTGAATATTGTTGTTTAGTTTCCTTATATACTTAGTTGACATCTAAGCATTAGAATAAATTTTTGGTTTCTTGATCATCTTATTGACACAAAATTTTATGTTTCGTCGCACTGTAACTACCCATTATTAATTTGATTTGTTCCATTTAAATGCGATAACAACATTAATTCTTTTGTTTGCCGGTACCACGAGTATTTATTTATTTTTTGTCGTTTGACTTATGGTATTCCCTTATTTACCACGTATACAAATTTTTTATTATTATTTTGTCCGATGCCTGTACCAGGAGTTATATTTTTTGGTAACTGAATTTTTTTAATTCATACTACCAGCACCGCGCATTTCCGACTCAACAACGACAGAAGTCTTAAATACCGGCACCAATTTAAATTTTCAGAAACCCTGGTAAACCGACGTCTTCACTGACGCTACTTGGACCGCTTTTACCCCTTTTAATTCCCCGCGAAGAGAAATCTAGGTCTCTATACAGTTCACCTAGATTGTCGCTCGAGTAACCCCCTTATACGGCGATAGTCCAACCGCAGTTCACCGCCCCGCACCTCTTATATAATCCTACTTTAATTCTATATTTAATAATTTTAACAGATATTACTACTGACGAAGATAACTTTAAGTGTTATCGAAACGTTTAGATTGTATAATTTAAAACCCACCATTAAAAAACCCAAAAAGATAAGTATTGTATTAGGTGAAATTTATATTCGCAGTTCTTTAAAAACTTCAGAAGGCAAGAGGAAAAGAAATTAAGTCTATTGCTGCCTGTACTGCAGTAAAATGTTGAAGAAATTGCCAAAACATCTCGAGAAAAAACACAGTGATGAATCTGAAGTTCAAAGATTAATGGCAAAACCGGAAAAAGGCGCATCTAGAAGACAGGGATTTATTCACTTAGCAAAAGTTGGCAACTACTACCGTAATTGCGAAGTTTTGAAACAGAGCAGCGAGGAACTGATTTTGGCACGTATACCCGCTGCGGAAGAGAAGAAAATGCACACCTATAGTGATTATGGGCCTTGCCCAGATTGCTTAGAATTTATGTTAAAAAGACATCTAGGGCATCATCTTGCACAATCTTGTACGGTTTAGTCCAGCTCTGGTTTACGTCTAGACCATTGCTGGAGTGTAATACTTTACTGGCCCGTATCTGTTCTGAATTACATCAATCTCCAGATTTTAATCAATACATTCTTTCCGTTTTTAAAACAGATGATATCTCGTTAATCTCTAAGCAAGTTATGTTGATTATAAAATTTGACGAAATGCGATTCGAGAAGTACCACACCACACAAGCAGAGCATATTCGACAATGCATGCGACAGCTGGCACGTTTGATAAAAGCAAAAAGTTGATCTACCCAAGTTATGGTTAATTGAATGGCTAAATCCAGCAGGTTTTGACATTATAGTATCAGCAGTAAAAAATTTGTGTAAAGTTGAATGCATGATAAAAGCGAAACCTAAGCATAACACACCTTCATTAGCTCTCAAAATTGGTTACCATCTTAGAAAGTGCATACCAATTTCAAAAGCTCAGTGTCTGCGTCGAGAAGATACTAATGCAATCAACACGTTAAATAATTTCCAGAGTCTTATAGATATGGAATTGGCATCGAAAATTTCTTCAAATGCTCTCAGAACCGTGTTTGACAGAAAAATCAATGCAGTGGAGTTGTTGCCAATTACAAAAGATCTCTTGAAGCTTAACAAGTATCTTAACAGTCGTTTGCAAATGTGTAAAGAAGCATTAGAACAATCTCAAAATTACCAAACAGAGAAATTTAGCTCGAATTGTTTTATGTAAAGTAGTGCTGTTTGATAAAAGAAGATCCGGTGGAATATCCCGAATGACAGCAACAAATTATTCTCCTAGACCAAATTAGTTTCAGTACACTGCATCTGAATTTCAAAAGACTCACTGATCTGGAAAAACAACTTTTTAATAGACTGGCGATTGGTCAAATAAAAGGAAAACGAGGTAGTATAGTTAATGTATTATTGACAGATGACATGAAGGATTGAATAGACTCGCTTATTTTGTACAGGAACAATTTTATTTCTTCAGACAACACATATTTATTTGCCCGAGAGACTCCTTCATTAGAATATATAAGAGGTCATGACTGCCTCAGGGAGGTAAGGAAATAAAATTATCTCAACCTGAGTTAATAACAAGCACGAAGTTGCGGAAATATATTGCCACAGAGTCCCAGGTATTTAATTTATCAGACAATGAAACCGGTCGGCTCGCTCGTCATCTGGGGCATGACATTCGAGTTCATCGACAGTTTTATCCATCCAATGGGAATGTGTGTATCGGTGTGTGGGTGTATGTGTGTGAGAGAGTGAGATAGTGCGTGTGTGTTGTGTGTGTTTGTGTGTGTGTGTGTGTGTGTTTGTGTGTGTGTGTGTGTGTGTGTGTGTGTGTGTGTGTGTGTGTGTGTGTGTGTGTTGTGTATGTGTGCTTGTGTGTGTGTGTGTGTGTGTGTGTGTGTGTGTTTTGTGTGTGTGTGTGTGTGTGTGTGTGTGTGTGTGTGTGTGTGTGTGTGTGTGTGTGTGTGTGTGAGTGTGTGTTGTGTGTTCGTAAGTGTGAGTGTGTTGAGTGTGAGTGTGTGTGTGTGTGTGTGTGTGTGTGTGTGTGTGTGTGTGTGTGTGTGTGTGTGTGTGTGTGTGTGTGTGTGTGTGTGTGTGTTTGTGTGTTTGTGTGTGTGTGTGTGTTTGTGTGTGTTGTGTGTATTTTGAACAGATATTACTACTGACAAAGATAACTGTAAGTGTTATCGAAACGTTTGAATTGTATAATTTAAAATACACCATTAAACAAACCCAAAAAAGATAAGTATTTTATTATGTGTGATAATGGTGAAAGTAAACATTTTCATAAAATTTTTTGTATATAACCATATTAAAAAAGTGAATAAAAAAATAATGTATGTCACTAATATTTTAATAAAAGAATTCATATTGTTGCATCATTTATCACTTTTAAACACTACCTTATGTACAGTATCTACCTTACACCAATTTATATCATTATACACTGTTGTTGTTTGATAAGTTAAAGAATGAGTATTATACTAAAACAAAGTACAGTCAACCCGATTCTTGAAGTTGCAGGAAACAGTTGCGAATGAGCATATATAAGTAAAATTTTAAGCTTTGCGTATTCGCAACTCTTGTGAATACCTTCGTTAACCAGATTTCGGAAGACATGTATACAAATATACCGTGTATCTCAAATTAACCGCTCTAGACAATACCGTTTCACAATTTCGAGATGTTTAAATGGCGAGAACAATATGTTTGAAATCGGAAAAAAATTCTATTCAATACAACAATAAAATATAGGGTTGCCATTTAAAAATTAAAACTTGATATAGCTATAGGATGACCTTGACTTTCTTTTTAAATTTTGTAAAAAAAGTACGGCAGGAGATATTGGGCATTGCTCTTAAACTATTTTCCAAAACTGCCATCGGCTGGTGCGCTTAATATGACTGCGGAATAACTGTATATAATTTATAACAAAATTTAATTAGAACGTTAACAGTGGAGGACACAAGGCACACCTATGGAACTACATCAGGGGAGTAGGATTTATAACACAAATTAATAAGAACATTAGCTGTAGCTTCCCGTGGCACCAATGGAACTGCATTAAGCGCGGATTTGTAACACAAGTTAATAATAACATTAACTGTGGAGGATCCATCACACACTTACGGACTTGCATTAGCTGTGGAGGATTTTTAACACAAGTTGATAAGAGCATTAACTGTGGAGGATCCGAGACACAAGTATGAAACTCTATAAACGGTGTAGGATTGATAAAAATCGATATAGAACTGTACCAGGGGACTGTAACCAAAATCGGGTTAGTTCAGAGGCTATATTTGCTGCAGTGATGTACGTTGTCTACTCACCCTTGAATCCTCCACAGTTGAGTTAGCGGACAGGTCTGCCACAGTTAAGGCAATAACATGTGTGTGTGCGTGTGTCTGTGTGTGCGTATGTGCGTGTGTGCGTGTGTGCGCGTGTGCGCGCGTGCGCGCGTGCGTGCGTCCGTGCGTCCGTGCGTGCGTGCGTGTGTGTGTGTATATATATATAGGTTTGTTATTGGGAAAGCATTCAATTAATTAATTAAGGCTAGAAAAAAAAGAATACTCTCCTTTTTCAAGACAATCTGTAAAAAATTATAACATTATTAAAATTAATATGTTAATAAATTAATGATTTAACTACTTACTATCAGTGAGATTAAAATACAAATGTACAATAATACAAAACGTTAATGCCCCTCTCTGGTCCGCTGAAAGATCTTTCATAAACATAACCCTGAAACGGAAAATTTATATGCGAGTAATTAATCAAGCGAAATTAGATACGAATGATCTGAACACTCTTATTCCTACTGAAAGAAAATTTGTACTTAAAAGTTAACAAACATGGTATAAATAATACGACATAGACAATCGGTATATATACATTCAATTTCTGTTTTAAGTTTCTGTTACTGCACAACGGTAGCATAAATAATAACTCATAACGTAGTATCCAAGATGAAAGCTAAAGTTAACATTTCACTGGGTGTTTTAGGTATAAGTTCAGCAATAATTACTCTAAATTTGGTTAAATTAACTGCACACAATATTAGTTAATGATTTGATGAAATTATAACAGTCTTATATGAGTGAAATCTTTACGAAAGTTTAATGAATTCGGCTATCAATATGACACCAGGTTGTAACAAAGGTAAACAATTTATTAAAATTATTTGTAATATGGTTAATTTAAAGGCACTTTTGTGTAGATACTGTAGTTATCCCTGCGGAAGGCAGCGTATAACATATGACAGGTTCAAAAGTAAACTCAGCAATACAATTATTATAAGTTTTTGTTATGAACGAATAAGTTCAAAGGTAAATATGTAATTAAAAATTATTATTAATTTTATTAAATACATAAATAAAAAGTTTACCTCGAGTAGGATTTGAACCTACGACCTGTACTTTGCTAGAGTACCGCGCTAACCAACTGCACCATCGAGATTCAAGCCCCAATCGATGTAAATTTTGTCTTTATGTATGTAGAACTGATGTAAATTCTAAATATAATGAGATTACAATCAAATTACTTATATTAATTAAATGTGAGCCTGCAATATCGCAATGTATTTAATAAAATTAATAATAATTCAGCAATATAATGTTTATTAATACATAATGGAATAATCTATCCTTGTGCTGGACGAGTAATTCAGTAGTTAATGCCGTTTAAATCCCATCCTTGTAATCTCCGACGACAATGTAACATCATCGATAACGAGACAAAAGTAATTGAGGCACAGCCCCCAGTCATTTACGCACAGTCCCAGTTAAAAGATCATCGTAGCTAAACCAACAGTGAGACAAAGGTACATGACGTATAATCTCAACATCAACCATAAAGGCAAGGAGAAGAAAAACGAAGAAGCTAAAAATAAGGTAAGGGGTGTAATATAAATTTAAAATACTTATCTTTTTTTAAGTTTTTTTAATGGTGTATTTTAAATTATACAATATAAACGTTTCGATAACACTTACAGTTATCTTCGTCAGTAGTAATATCTGTTAAAAATTGTTAAAGATGTAAACAATTTTGTCAAAGTTGAAAAATTAAAACATAAATGTCAGTCTGCTATTAATATAACAGTTTGAGAAACACATACATTTATTCCTATAAGGTTGTTTTACCTCTGTAGATCGAAGACGAGCTCTATGTGCATGTTTCAACCCGATTTGGTTAAATTATAATTCTTGTAAGAAACAATATTTAATTATGGTATATTAAGCCTGAAAGGTAAATTCTAATTACAAGGAAGTTGAAAGAGGCAGAGCAAACTTACCCCTTTTGTGCAAGTAACATTTTTTTTCATCCGCATCAATGTCGATTATAATAATTTACAAAGTAAAGAAATATTTGTCTATGAAAAATTCTCATACAAAAATGGTGATATACGCCTAGTAAATAGCAACAAGAGAAATTTTCTAAAAATGTCACACAAAATGGCTGCTTTAGAAGAACCACGCGTTAGAAAAAAGTGTTCAACTTATCAAATCATGGTTATAATAAGAATGTTAAACAGATGTATTTCCAATAAAAAAAATATAGTAATATGTACTTATTTAATGGTATCACCATCTAGTGGTGATTTAGCAGAGTACAAAATACGTGAATTTACAGCTAACCAGAACCCACGTAGTAGGTTTATTTTAAGAACCTTTATAAAATAAGATATGTAAAGACGATAAAGAAATAATTCAATCCATTATGAATTAAACGTACCTAGTAACGGCAATAAATACATAAAATTTAGGTCATTAAGGTAAAGAAATAAGTAACGAGTAATCCTTAAATAACAATCCTAAATATCAAGTCACAGATACATATTTAGTTTTATTTTTCAAACAGTAATAAGAGAAAATTATAAAATCGATCCGAAAAAATACGATATCGATTTTTACACGTGACAGATATAGGCGGAGCAGAGACACCAAAAAAAAGCAGAAGAATATGGTAGAAGCAATAGAATATGGTAGATAATGTTAATTTAAGCTTTATTGCACGTACGTTATTGGATAAGTTATCGACCAAACGCAATCCCTCGATAGGAGGATATTAACGGAGGTTAAACAATTATAAAGCGATCCAAATCACACTTACTGGATTAATTATCGCATTATCCGGTAATTTTCGTTTTTCTTGTTAAAAAATTACAATAATAAACCTGATATATAACACTAACACCTAAAAGAACGGTTCGAGAATGCTGCTTGTAGCGCAATTGGAAAGCAAGTGATACGATAAAGGACAAGTATCGCATCCGACCTTGATTGTTAAATAGAATACATTGTTTGGCTACGGTTAACGTTTAAACTAAAGCTGCGTTCACACTATGAGTGAGAAAAACGTATTAATAAGGAAATAAAAATATAACAAGTATTAAGACCCCCAGGCCGGTATGGGCCCTCTGCCTCTCGAGACTGTTTGGCCCAAACTTTTGGGTGCAAAATCGAAGTTAAAGACAATTTCGAAAACTTAAGTGTGTCGGCGCACAGGTACAAGCTACTGGAATTGTAGGAAGTGAGGATGAGATCTTTGGTCCCCCGACTTCGTCGTACTGGTAAAAAGCGAAACGGGCAAGCCAATGACACCTATAACTAAATTGGACACCACCAAGAAGTAGACATAACTTAAATAATAAGACAATTATCGAACGTTTTAAGTAAATGTATGTTGAATTGGGATAGTAGTATGAAAGTTCAAATATCCTTAAGGCTTTCTTATACCTGTAAGCGAAAACAGGTGTTTAATGGTTCGTTTAAAAAACAATTGTGTGCCTTCATTACTAAAAGGGAAATAGATGGGTTTGTAAAGCAATCAATTAAAGTTAAAATAGATTGGAACATTATTATACTACACCTACCTTGGAATATATTATGAGTGTTTGTGCACATCGTGATCTGAAAAGAGATACCGGATATTGGATTATTAATTTCAAGTTAGTAAGAAAACATCTTCATATAATATTCAAATAAATCATTCTAGAAGTAAAATTAGTGTTATTTATTTTGTTGTTATTTAATTACATTACAACCATCTATAAAGGAGCTAGCCTGGGTAAATAATAAGTTTTTTTTTATCTTATTTAATATATCATACAATTACCAACGTTACGATACAGAATTAAGCACTTTTCTTTCAACAAACATTAATAAGTTACATTGTAAAGATCCCAGTATCCTTGCGCAAATCCTTAAATTAATTATTTAATTTATCCATCTGTTTCGCTTAAAAATCCTGTTCAATACAATAATGAATTATTTCCCCTTCTAGTTAGAAATCGTTTTAGATTTCGACGCAAGACCCCACCAGTACCACCTCCATTATCTCACCCAATCACGTTAGATCTCGGGCTATATAAGCGTAAGCGTGAATTACTTCTTTCCTGAAGTCGTCTCCGACTTCGACTTCTTTCCTGAAGTCCTCGCCGACTTCACTTTTTTCCTGAAGTCGTCTTCGACTTCGACTTCTTTCCCGAAGTCGTCACCGACTTATTATCTTATTCATCTCATTATCTTCGATCACTTCTATCCTGCCTTCGTTCTTAACTTCTATTCCGACCTAGTTAGAATCAGAAGCCGTTATTTCCAACTGCCGACCCATTACGGAGTGACGTATTACTTTTCAGATCATGTTCACCAGCCCAGTTTTCCGTAAGCATATTATTAATCGATCCCGTGTAACCCCATTTTCTTTGAATGAAAAGGACTTTATGTTACTTTAATTTTCCTTACTTTAATTTCCCTCAGGCTAGCTCAATCGGATTTTAAATTAATACAAAGGGGCGGGGTTCGTTTACTTCTGCGGGGGTTGATCACAGTACACACTGAATTATAGTCATATAAAGGTTTGATATTTATATTAAGCATATTCCTTTTTACATACTAATAATTCGACAGTTATCCTACGAAAATAGTATATTGTAATACCAGTGCGAAAAGGGCGTTATTGCAAAATGAGTATAAAAGTTGGAGCACGAGCGCAGCGAGTGCAATGGGCATTTCCGCACCTGTGTACCTACTATTTCTTCTACGAAAGATTAAGATCAAAGATTGGTGTAAATTATTATAAGTTTTTGTTATAAACGAATAAGTTCAAAAGGAAATATGTAATTAAAAAGTACTAATTTTTTAAATACATAAATAAAAAGTTTACCTCGAGTAGGATTTGAACCTACGACACTTATTTTGATAGAGTAGCGCTATGATAAATTTTAATTGGTGTAAATTGTTCATTGATTTAAAATAAATGTCAGTCACTAGTTGAAACGTCAACAAATTAAGTATCGCTTGTCACGAGTATTTCGCAGTTTATAAATAAATAAGTGAAATAGCTTAATTATAATGATGGATTCCGATAGTGAAGAGGTGATGAACACCCCACCGGAACTTGCAGCCATTGCATCCGCAATTACGTCCGATTTACTGCCCCAAAAATCGAAAAAGAGGTACGAAAAAGAAAGAAAACGTTTCGTAGTTTGGTGCAAAAGCAGAAATGTTAAGCAGTTCACTGAAAACGTGCTACTCGCTTATTTTAAGGAAAAATCAGAAATACTTAAAGATTTCCACACTGTGGTCAATGTACTCTATGCTAAGAAGTATATTGATTTTACAAGATAACGTGGATATTTCCAAACTGGTTAAGCTGCAGTCGTTTTTAAAACGTAAATCTGCAGGTTTCAAGTCGAAGAAATCACGAGTTCTAACAAGAGAGCAAATCACCACATTTTTGGATGAAGCACCTGATGAACATTATTTAATCATGAAAGTAAGTAGGAACTTATTAAATTTGTAAGGAATATCTATCAGCTGTATTCTAGGACGCATTAATACTAGGAGTAGCAGGAGCCTGCCGCAGGGATGAGTTAACCAAAATGATGGTGAACGATATTGAAGAACAAGATACAATTTTACTCATAACAATTCCACATTCTAAAACATATCTTCGTAGAAAATTTTCCGTTACTGAAGGTCCTGAAAATTGGATTTGTAAAAAGTATATAATTCTTCGCCCTAATGACATTGAGACTAGCAGATTATCATTAAATTATAAAATGGGAAAATGCACAAAATAACCAGTAGGTGTAAATGCGAGTGGGGCAATTCCAAAACATATTGCAAATTTCCTTAAATTACCCAATTATGCTGACTTCACAAGACATTGTTTTCGTCGTACCTCTGCAACACTGCTTGCAAATGCTGGTGCAGACCTATCAAGCCTTAAACGTCACGGGGTCTAAAAATCTTCAATGGTAGCAGAGGGTTATATAGACGATTCGGTTCGAGGTAAGGTTCAATGCAGTATATTGGGTGCACATCTATAATACCAGTCCAAGAGCACGAGGACATATCCACTAAAATTTTAGGTGTTCCAGATTCCTTTTGCATTGAGTGTTGCAGTTAATTCAGTTACTAAATCTGTAATTCCAGGTGTTAATATAAACAATTTTTCAGGATGTACAATTAATATTCATATTAATAAATAAGTTATGAGTTTTTTTAAGTTTGTAATCTGTTAAGTATTAAAATTGCACTCGTATTTCACATGTTTAATTAGGGCGCGGAAAGTGAATGCGAGATTAAATATGAATCTCCTGGACGTAAACGCGGAGCGGCTTTATAGAGCTGGGGGATCACGATGTTATCTACAAGTGGCGTCAGGTGGTAATGTTATCTGCGAGTTTCTGGCGGTTCTGGTTTTTTACTTATATTGCTTCATGTGTGGCGTATTGGTGTTAGGTAGTGTAATAGATGTTGGGTGAAGGATCATTTACAAGAATCTGGGACTAACCTGTTGTGCTGTGTAAATGAGACTTCCGGGGTTGGTAGAATTAAGGCGAGAGCCTTTCTTTCCAACGGAGTAAATGAAAGATGACTACAGGCGTTCAGCCCGGGGTGACGTTCAATCTGCGGATTGTGCAATGTTGTGTAATAAAACTTACGTGCCTTTAACCTCAGATTACATTGACCAGCGGCCCGGTTATATGGACATGATTTTCAGGTGGCTTTGTCGGGGTATCTCGACAAATGATACACGACGGTAAAAGATTAATATTATAACAAACGCAGATATCGACAGGTCGACGGTTTTTATTGAGGATCCACAGAAGGCGAGTACGACTTCTGGTGGTTGATATCGGGTTGCGATTGGTTGTTGAACAGGGGGGCTCTGACGTAGAAAACTTTAGATCTTTTTGAAATTAACGTCGGAGGGGATATAAAATTCATTATTTGATGACAAAATTTGATGAAAACAGGATACTTAGCAAATAATTAATGAAGGGAAAATGTGGTAAAGGGCGCTGGCTCTTTACATCCGTCTGCAAAACACCACGTTACTTGTACACTAAACACTTACTCGGGTGTGTGCCCAGCGTAAACAAACATCCTAGTAAACAAAATCCTACTCTTTGCTTTTAGGTTGTCGTCTGAAAAGTAATGAGAACTCCTCGGGGTATGTCTGCAAGGTGTATGCCTGTGTAAACGTTTTCCAACCTTTGCTTGTCTGAAAGGTGTACGCCTGTTCAGGCTAGCGTCCTCTCAATTAACCAACGGGCGTACGCCCGTTTGATTAATTAACCTATCCTGCCGCCAAGCACCTAACATATACACAAACGGGCTGGGAGACCAGTCAAACCTGCAGACAATCGCATAATAATCTCCAGAAAATCCCGTTTCTGTACGATAATCCTGTTAAAACCGATATACCTGTGACCGTAAATCAATCCTTTATTCCAGTCGTTAAACACGAATATACTGCATCTCGTGTCCAGATAGAGAATAAAACCCGTCACGGTCCTTTTATATGAACATCCTCTATTTCGTATCCAGAATACTTAATAAAGTATTATAACCCGCTTCCTGAAGGAATACATAAACTACCTTAACTTAAACGAATTCCGATAAGCCCCGAAAAATTAGAAGTGCCGATCTAATTCTCAAAAGTACTCCCGTTCCCGTACATTTTCTTTGCAGCGATAAGAATAAATCGCAATTGTAAGTAAAATATAAAACCTCTCTTATACGTTAAGATAGATACAAATTTATCGCATTTCATAGAAGTGGCGAGGAAAACCACCAACCGTTTCTCATCTTGTTCACATTTTCTATCATTTATGATTCTGCTATTTCATATTACCTTCCGCTTTCATAATTAAAATAAAATAATAATAGCAAAATCCCGTAAGTTAAAGAAAAAACTCCGTAAGCATAATTAGTAGATTATTTTGTGCGTAAATAAAATTGGGAATTTCTATATTTCCAAGAATATCATTGATTTCATTTTCACCTGTTATGTCTTCATCACCTTCATCACAATCCGCATTTTCCAAAGGTTTATAAAATTCCTCATCTTCGAATAACGCTTCAATATCTTTAACACTTAAAAACCTCTTACTTGCCATGTTTTACACCGCAATAAATGCACTAAATGAATAAGGGAGCATCGCCTCTAATTTATATACCGACAATCATCTAGTCTGGACGTGTAAATTCAAGGTATAAACGTATACGAATTGGACCAGTGTCCTATAAATATGACATCGTATTTTGTACTTGTTTATTCCTGTTTATGATAAGATCAACGTTTGAAAAAATTATGCAGTTTTAGCAAAGTTTTTATTTATGAATTCTGAACAGAAAAGTTACATAATTTATTGAATTTTCAAAAATACTAAGGAAACTAAATGCGTGACAGGCGAAGAAAAAACAACCTTTCTTGTAAATTATTTTTCTGTTTATAATTACTAATTCCTAAAAAAGTAAAGGTACAATCTTGCTCCTAAAAGATGACAAAGTAATATAAAATTTAAAAAAAATACATTTTTGAATTACAACCAAGAAATATATATATATAGGTGTGATATATATATATATATATATATATATATATATATATATATATATATATATATATATATATATATATATATATATATATATATATATATATATATATATATATATATATATATATACACATGTACCTATATAAATACACATTTTAATTTTTAGAAAAAAGAATGCTACAAAGGCAATGCTATTGATGAATTGGTGTGTTGCACACTAAGCATATGTATTTGCATTGTTACAAAACCATCTACCCACAGGGAATGATTTCATAAAATTAGAATGCACATACAACTTAGGTATAGGACACTGAGGATATGTATTACAGTTAACATGTTAAGAGATAACCGTCTTACTAATTCAGGTTTTATCAACGGTGTTGCTACCTCTTTGTTATTCCTTTAAAACTAAGAGTGTAAACAGTAGACGATTTTCTAATTTTGCATAAAACTGTGGTAATCAAAGATGAATAATAAAACAAATAAGACCTTAAGTATAAATAGTTTTAATAAAACAAAAACAATGGCTTAAAACTATTTAATTACAAAAACAAAGTGATAGTTAATTATTAGATAACACTATCAATGTAAGGATCTTAGGCATTTATTGGGAGCAATGAAACTCTTCAAACACTATAATTGCTCTGTACATTTTCACATATATAAATTATAAAACAAACAATATTGCAATACATAAAATGATCATTAAACTCATACTTTATTTCATGGGAACAACAAACATAGCTGTGTTTATCTATATACAGCAATTAGACTTGAAAATGTTATTATCACAGCATAGTTTTTATATACAGCACTATAGTATTACAAAGCTTTTGAAGTACCACACCGTTTAAGGCAAAATCAACTATTGTTAATAATAGAAACATTAACTAACACTATTTTTTTGTTGCTGAAGTAGTTCATCTAACTGTGCTTTATACAATTCCTTAACATCTAACAGATCAAGTTTCAATTCCTCTGTTTCCTCAACTTTCTCACCATACAATTGGCATAAAGTGTCATACTGCTGCTGTAACTCGATAAATTCTGTTTTCAAAGTTTCATATTTACTGGAACTTTCTTCTAATTGCTCTATGCGAGCAAACAATTTTGATAATTCAGTACTTAATAAATTCTTCTCATGTTCACGCCGATTCAGTTCCCATTGTAATTGTTGTACTTCACCTTCTCTTTGTTTAAGATTTGAATGTAACATTTGTAATTCAAACATATTTGTAAATCGTGGTGCAGGAGATAAATCGGGTACATCTTCTAAAGCCCAAACTGCACTCCCTAACGATTCTGAAAGCGATAATCGACCCACACTCACAGTTGGTGATGTATTTCTAGTGTTACTTGGGGAAGATTTACTATATCCTGACAACGGCTCCACCTTTTCGCGTAATTGATCCTAAAAGTAATTCTTATTATATTTATCATTTGAGATTGGGCTTACCTGTAGAGTCGTATTTTTTCGTTTCTCTGCTTCATTTGCAGTTTTTTCTATTGATAGCTGTTGTTCCAATGCAAAAACTTCGCGTTGTAAAGATTCACTTTTATTACATTCTAACAAGATTTGGTCTTGTAGTGACGTTATTTGTCTAAAATATTAAATGAATTAAAAACGTTTGTACATTAAACATAAATACCCTTTTAGATCCTGTTGAAGGATGATCTTTACCGCTTTTTCTTGTTCCACGTCAATTTTCAACATTTCATTTTGATGCATAATGCCATTAAGTTGTGTTTCAAGACTTGATAATTTTGATCTCGTATTTAAACATTCTTCTCTAGCTAAACGTTCCATATCAGACATTGCTTGCAGCTTACCTTGAACTTCATCTAAAATAATAATTTAATATTAGTCCAGTTGCTTTGGTATGTGTGAATCCTTGCGATATTGCAGGCTCACATTCCATTAATATAAGTAATTCGATTGTAATCTCATTATATTTAGAATTTACATCAGTTCTACATACATAATCACAAAATTTACATCGATTGGGGCTTGTATCTCGATAGTGCAGTTGGTTAGCGCGGTACTCTAGCAAAGTACAGGTCATAGGTTCAAATCCTACTCGAGGTAAACTTTTTATTTATGTATTTAATAAAATTAATAAGAATTTTTAATTACATATGTATACACTTTTGGACTTATTCGTTCATAACAAAACTTATAATAATCATCTAAAATACAGTTATATTAGTGGAATAGTGAAATGAATCTAAGGGTTGGTTTTACATTGTGGTTTAGAAATCGATAATAAAATTCTTCTAAGAGTAATATTCAGCATTACGTTAATAACATTGAATGTAGTTTGATAGTGGTATCTAAATTGAAAGATTAACCATCAATGCAACATTGTGTTATCGAAAATTTTTTTCTCTTATTGATGAATAATATGTTACAATAGAGGTGGTGTGACAATTTAAACCGCTCCATCATGGTAAATGACGGTAGATTCTAAGTTGCAACATTGTCTAAATTTTTTTTGCTTTATTATAACCCAGTTCGGTTATTAAATAGCTACTAGTGTAATAAAATTTGAAACTTCAAATCGGAAGCTGTTACGTGATTAAGTCGCGCTAGCCGTTGCATGTGTTTATTAAAATACGTGGTTCACCCGCCGAACTAGGTCGAGGTTTCTGGTAATGTTTACAGAATCTGAAAAATGCCTTCAGAATTCACAGTTACCCGTAAATAAAACTCAAGACTTATCGGTAAGAGTTGTCAACCAGATATTAAAAAAATCTTGGGTAATCGCACAAAACAAGAACATAGCCTACTCTTTAGAATTATACTTATACTTGTACACAAAAATGATTTAAAGCTCGCTTTAAACACATACATTTCCATAAACCCCCTGTAAATACATTTTCTAATTCAAATTTAAATTCAAATAATAAGTAATCAAAACAAAAATTTGGGCAAGTGCAATCACTTCTAATTTTGTGTGGTGAGTGTGTTTGAGTGCGTGTGTATGTGTGCCTGTACGTGTATACGTGCGTGCGTGTGCGCGTGCGAGTGCTTGTGCGTGTGCGTTGTAACGGGAGCTTTAGAAAATCAAAATTTCGCGCTAAATTATGCGAGATTAGATATTTATATATTATTTTTCTGGATAAAGAAATGGTTATTGTTTATTTGTAATGAGTTTGTTTCAATAAATTATCTATATATTCAATTTGAAAATATTTAAATATGCAGCATTTTGCAAGTGCATTAACGTGGTGGAAGGAATGACGCTGTTATAATAATGATGGGCAGTTTTTAAGGCAGTCGCTTACAGTGAGCGAACACAAACAGTCGTGATAAGTAAACGAACAGAAAGGGTCGCATAAAAAATAAGCGATCAGAAATCGCAGTCTAAGCGACATTGTATAGTCACGCTGCCCTATAAACTGTTAAAATTACAAATAAGAATTAATTAACGGTGATAGGGAAGAAGTAGAAAATTACCTTCCGTATTAATATAATAAAAAGTGACGTAATAAGTGAAGATAAACGTTTTGTATGTCTCAGAACCGTAATCAATTGTGTTTAAATAGTGAACAATAAATATAATAGACGGCAATCGACCAATATTGGGAAATCGAAGTATAAAGGACAGTAACTCGAATTTAAAGATGTGTAAAAAGGGAGCATTCGCGGGTTGTAAATAGCTTGCATTTTGTTGCGCAGGCTATTTGTGGTTAAAACTGAACGATTAAGTAAAAACTGTATATAGTAAATATATCGAACAATTATTTACTATAATCATTGTAAAGACCCAGCAGCCTTTACTAAAATGTTTCTTATTAATTATTTGTTAATTATCCCGTGTTAAATCAAATAACGTAAAATTAGACAAGACTGCACAACAATTAATTCTTTTATCCCCTCCTGCCGTACTTAGTTACGTCGCGTACGCTGCCGAATTGTCGACTGTCACTTACGTGCATCCTGAACCGTCTCGAAACTCGCCGCCGCCTGAGAACCCGCTCCAGCTAACCGATCACCTGGCCGTCGTGTTCCGAGATTGAAAATACGTGAGTTGAGTATACAAACATTAGACCAGAAACCCAGACAAACGGCGGGCTGTGGAGCCCGGAAGTTCTCACATTTCCAGTACACACCTCAGAAGTTGCCACGACGGGCTGTAAAAGCCCGAAGTCATCTTCTACAACCATACACAAACCAGGACGGTGTCACGGCGGGCTCTAACGCCCAGCAGTCATCTTCCATTTACTCCGGTGGCAAGAAGGGCAATCGCTCTAATTCTACCACCCCCCTGGAAGATGCGTCTAAAAAGCATAGTACGGGTTAGTCCCAGATTCCATTAGACGTCTCTGCATTTAAACAACCAGCATACACCATTATACTAATACACCGTACCAAAAAGAAATACCAAAAAGACCCAGAGGTACTCGCAACCGCTAACGTTAACGCCAGAAGCTATTTTCGCATTCTAACCGAGAAGAGCCTGTTGAATTGCACCAACCGCAGTTAAAAACGCTACAGATTGATTGAACCCCGCATAGTTCCTAACGATCTCCCAAGTCTATGTAAAGGTATAAAGTTATTCCTTTTTAATCAAAAGAATAATCGTGTCCACATAAAAAAACCCATTATTTCCGTCCGAAACAATTTGCATAATTGTTTAATTTCGATTACGCCGTACTAAAAATCGCGTAAATCAACCACCTCAGTTTAATTCGTTCTTAACAATTAACAATAGGTTTGTGACGAATATGCAATCCCCTTTTTGTATTTAAATTAACTGCGAAATAAACAACATTTATAATAACGTGCAAAATTGTTTAAATGATGTACGATTTACCTCGCAGGTACGAAACAACTTTTAATAAATTAAAAGTGAATAAGTCCGTAATAAATTCCCGGTATTCAATAATTAAAGCAAATTTCGTTCATTTGTACGTGTTTTAAAGTAATAGATGCTTTCTTATAAATAAGCTTTATGTAAATACGTTCTAAATTAATGAATCCTGACTATTTAGAGGATTGAGAATTCATTGTAATAAATAATCAATCGCGCACGAACAAGTTGCATTCGGAAACGTATAAATATCAACCTGTCCTTTGTGAAGAATTCCAAGTATCGAATTCACATCTATTCAGACTGAAAGCAAAATCACATATAAGAATAGTCATGCGCACCAATGTTACTTTAACATATTGATTTTCTGAGGAACTGGCCTGCTTAATACCTCAGCGCGGACGTTGACTTGTACTCCTTTAAGCAGTACCGGAACATTCCAGCACGGCGTCTATGGCTCCTGGTCGTTTTAGTCAGGACCGACCTTAAGATTTTCTAAATAATATTAGTGTCATTTTTGTCTGGATAGTTGTATCATACGCCTTCAATTGAACCGTAATAATTTCTATTTTCACAGAAACGTCTCGGGACCCGGTAAGCCGACCACCTGCAGTCGAAGGGCGTTCTTCCAGATAGGGCGGCCCAAGGGAAGTGTATATATTTTATCCTTTTTTTAATATCTTGTTCATAGAGTTATTATTAATTTTAGGAATGACTTATTTTAGTTTTACTTAGAATTGTAAGAATAGGATAATACACGTTTAAACCATTTTATTCTAATTATTCAAGGTGAACAGTGTTAAGCCTGAATACACCGTATTTACAAACCACCCCCGTCTTGTTGAAACAGACACGATTGAGCTAGACCAAGACAAATTAAAATAAACAATTTTAATTATTGTAAGCAAAGTGGCTTACATCATTAATTGATGAAAGAAAATTAGAAGCGTATTCAACCACACAAAAGTATAAGAAAAGATAAGGACAACAATAGAGAAGCGGTTCCAGAGTGCCGACAGGTGAGATCATCGGAAGAACAGGCTCTAACCTATCTGAGGCCCCCTATCATCGGTCAAAGAAACGCCAGCATTACATCATCAGTTTTGCAACGAAAATAAGTAAGAACCTTTTTATTTGTGTTAATAAATAAAACTTTTTTGTGTGTTTGATTTCCCGAAACTTTACATCTGACTGTCACAATTAAACGAGAACAATCGTTTGATTCCGATAAAGATTTTATTTGTTATATGTTAGTTTTAGGAAGGTTATCTTATATTGTGTTCACTTGCCAAACTCACCTCGTTTGGGTTAAACTGGGTTTCTAGTTTCCTTGATAAAAGACGTAGTTGATGGCTTTTTTTCAAAAGAAGTTAGCATTAACGCGGGCGTACCACAGGGATCTGTTATAGCGCCTAAACTTTTTCTGCTGTACATAAATGACCTTATTTCTTCAACAACCAACCTCATCCATTGCTTTGCTGACCATAGTACTCTTCACTGTAGCTCATCTCAGTCTATTCATAGTGATAATCCACCGTCTATGTCAAATCAAAAAATTAAAAGCTAAAATGGCAAATTCAATCAACAAAGACATTCAACGTATTCTCGAATGGGGAAGCAATAATTTAGTTAAATTTAATGCTAGCAAAACTCAGTGTTGCCTTGTGTCCGCCAAAAAAGATCGATTATTTCCTGTTGTAAGTATGAATGGTTCAGTTCTTAAGTTTTCAGACTCAATTACTCTGTTGGGTATGACTGTATCTTCAAATCTCTCATGGGTTGACCATCTTCTGTCAGCTACCAAAACAGCTGCTTGTAAAATAGGCTTTTTGTACAGATCTAAGCAGTACTTTACCTCTCGACAACTCCTTCTGCTGTATAAGGCCCAAATTCGGCCTCATCTGGAATATAATTCTTACCTCTGGGTTAGTGCTCCTCAATACGCTCTCGATATCGTTGATCGTATTCAAAAGAGAGCGATTAGGCTTATAAATGACCCGTCCTTAACTTCTCACATTCAGTCCCTTGAACATAGAAGGATGGTTTCAGTTCTTTCATTATATTATCGTTATTACAACGGCTATTGTGCTGCTGAATTATATTCTTTGATACCATCTCGGGCTATCTTTGCGAGAAACACTCGGTTCGCTCATTCACATCATCAGTATGCAGTACAAATCTCCACTTGTCGTACCAAACGGGCGCAATTCATATTTTTCCGCACGGCTTCTAAACTCTGGAATGATCTCCCTAATTCCTGTTTTCCTCTCACTTGTGATATGAGAAAATTTAAGGTAGCTGTTCATAGGTATCTATTGACAATTCATTATCCCTCTATCGATCCTCCTAAGTGTTCCTGAGTGCTTTAGCACGATAGGCCAAATTTAGCCTGTTCAGGTCCACAATCATAAAAAAAAATATTATAGGTTTGATTTTATATAAATATTTGTAAACAACGCATTGATGTATTTTTGTTCAGATTTGGAATTTAATTAAATGAGTATAACGTTTCATTTACTTTTATTGTTAAGGATTATTAATATCACAAGCTTACACAATTATTGAATATATAAATGCGGAATGAAGTCAACTCAATAGGAATCCAGATAAGTAAATAAATCAAAATGAGCATAATTTTGGACAATGATAACAGAAATCGTTTCTTTATATTAACTTGCAACCAATTAAGAAAACAGTTAGTAAACATAAAGCTTAAAATTCATTTACGCAAACCGAAATTAATTAACAAGCAAAGTAAAAATATAAAAATTTACTAGTAAATGATATGTTTATAAATTGAACCCATTCAGTTTTAATAAAACGTAATAAAAAATAATCATCTCAATCATAAAATTTTATTCAATGATGTTAATATTATAACAAAGTTTAAAAGAACTCAAATCATATTCTTTAGAGCAGATTAAACAAACAAAAATAGTATCTAAGGGTACTACGCCCGTTGTAGCGTGTGCTTAAATATATTTTTTAAATAAAATTTAATTTTACATAACTTTTCTTTATAAAGTTTCTTAATATACAGCCAAGCAAGTCTAAAAATTAATTAAATCAGATTGTAAATGCTTAAACTGTATTACAGATATTATAGAAAAGCGGGCGGCTTTGGAATTTTTTTCTAAGTTTCCTCTACATGTGTATTAACCTCCATCTGACATGCGAGGTTTAATCGTCCATCTGATACAGTTTATTGTTTTTGTTTTTACAATGTTGCTTATCCTCATTATGAATGTATTAAAAAAAATTATTAAAATTATTTTATTTCTTTTAATTTCCACTTTGTAGGTAGGAAGATCGGCTGACGACCATATACTTAATTAAATTAACATAAATATGAAATCATTAGACAATAAGCACATACTAAATGATATACTTTTTCTGACTATCTCTTGAAAGGTAATGTTGATTGTATATCTCTCTTACAAAAATTAAACTTTAATGTGGGTAACGCAGTAGACCTACATAAAATCAAGCTCTATCAACTGTAATATTAATAAGCCAGTTAGTCAGACGGTATTATGATAGTTATATCCTAGATTTGCACTTAAATATGCTAATAAAAGAGATTGTTTATATGTGAATATAGTGATAAGAAGGGTAGCATGAAATGTATTTTCTGTGTATTATTATAATTTTTCATTTTAATGAACATGATTACGTTGACAAATTTGTTCTTGTGTATGTAGTAATATTGATTTAAGTTAATGTTACATTTCATTTAAATTGTTTGTATACCAAATGATATTTTGCCCATTTATGTAAATAAATAAAAGTATAATGAATTAACAAATGTTAAACTCTCATCAAAATACTGCCTTATTTTTAGAACACCCAGTATAATTGTAATCACATGAGAAGTGGCCTAAATTCATGGAGAATCGTAAAGTGTTTTATGGAGTAAAAGATGATGTTATTTAAAATTAGTTAATTAATTTAACTTTGGCTTTCAGTAATCTGCAATTCCACAGAAAACTTTGTGAAATTGGTATAGGATCGATATAACTAACTTACCTTTATTTAAACTCACCTCACCTTTACAAATATCAGGTGATGAAACTTAAAAATGTTATCAAAACAGTTTTAGGAACACTGTATAACTTAAATTATTTTTTTAGCATGTCGAGATTGTGGACCACCCTACAGATTCCCACAACGCACTTCAGTAATAAAATTTTTAAAAATATTTATTGAAGCAAATAAAGAAATGCGCTCTTTTGAAAACCCAGCTAATCAAAACTTTTGACATAAAGAGGAAGTAGTGTGACCACTAAAAATTTAAATCATGGGTGCGTGCATTCTAACATCGCTTGTAGTTACTGTATAAACCGGCTCAACCTTTCAGTATTTGCAACCCAATTTTCAATCATAATTTGTATGGCGCCCGCCACCCTCTCATACAATAATAGTGTATGCAATAATAATGTATTTTGAGTATTTTAACGCTAAAGCTACTACGCTACTACAATTGTAAAATTACAAATTTTATAAATTACAAAGAATAAGTAAATTTATTGATATTTGGCATCCACTGTCTGACAGAACCTGAATCGACGCCTCTCTGTCTACGCCGTACAATCTGTCGGCTTCGCAACTCATACATTCTCATACATTTTCCACCAAACATAAATTTCAGCTAAATGTAGAAAAATAACTCGGTGACTATCTATTTTCTTGGAAAAGCTTTGTTCTGCAAAGCAAACCCAAGGAAGTCACTAACAATTATTACACTTGTTTTGAATTTAGTATTGTAATTATAAATATATTGTACCCAAATAAAATGTATAATGTACATTATACAAAAATTGTTAAAGATGTTGTAAAAAATTTTGTCAAAGTATACCTGTTATATTTATAGCAGGCTGATGTTTATGTTTTAATTTTTCAACTTTGACAAAATTGTTTACAACATCTTTAACAATTTTTAACAGATATTACTACTGACGAAGATAACTGTAAGTGTTATCGAAACGTTTAGATTGTATAATTTAAAAAACACCACTAAGAAAAAACCCAAAAAAGATAAGTATTTTAAAACGAAAATTGGTGTTTTATTTATTTTTAAATTTATGTTTAAATACAAATGCTGAACGAAAATGTATTTCGTTGATCATTTGTAAAGGATTGTTTTTGCATGTTAATATTAAGAAAATACTAACATAGAATTAGAATCATTTCTATATAATGCTGTAAACAAACAGTCTGCATTTAAAATTTGGCTTAATTAAATATTATCACTTTTGATTCATTTTTATCATTGACTGTTGCAAATCTTAAAAGCTTATGCAAACACTGCATGTGTAAATACTGAAGAAAGCAAGTTCAATTAATTGCAAAGTATAGGTTATTAATAACATCAGATTGAGAATAATTCTGATTAATGATAATGATAACCATTTAAACCATTGTTAAGCTAGCTGTAGCGTCCAGATAAAAGGAAAAAGGGAATTTGTTGAGTAATTATTAAAGTTCATTTACATGAACAGAAATGTGATAACAATAAAAGTAAAGTTAGTTAATGAATGTTATCTTTATAAATTAAAATCACTTAGTTGACGTTGAATCGTTTCACATTTTCATAAAAACAATATAAAATTTTTACTAAATGATTCTGGAAATTGTGAAAGATTGAAAAAGAACTCAAATATTATTTTTTGTAACCAGGTGTATGCAAGCAAGGTAATAATCGCAGGTAATACGCCCGTCACAAAAGAATCCCCAACGTGTGAACCATCACAAAATAGCCCCCAACAGAAGGACGAACAAAGAAAACTATTACAAAATGGTGTCCAAATAATATTTTATAGATATCAGTCAACCCAGTATAGGTCAACTGGAATTACCTGTCAATCAAATGTTTAGAAGAAAACGCCATTTTAAGACATACAGGTGTGAAAAAGAACATTTTGTATAGCCAGCACAGGCAACAAAATTACTTATTTATATAAACTATCCAATTGCAATAATTTAGAAAAGCAAAGCTTTACTTCAACTAGAATGCAGACGTTTTTTATGTCCTAGTTTAGAAAGTTTAGATGTACACCCCAAAAGGATAAATGTATGTACTTGAAATTTTGTATTAAGCTTGATTTCTTTTTTATCAAATGAATATTTCTGTAATAGCTGTATATTTTAAATATATAAAAATACTGACATATAGAGCGTACAACTGTAAATTATGTTCTATCCAATTTATGAATAAAACCCCTAATTTGGGGGTAAAAAAAATTCCTAAGATGAAAATTAAGTGTTTTCAAGATCTGAATAACGATCAACCATTATAAATTAATAATAATTTTCAATTACATATTTACTTTTGAACTTATTTGTTTAAAACAAAACTTTTCTTTATAAAATTTCTTAATATGAAGCCAAATAAATCTAAAAATTAATTAAACTGTATTATCAATATTTTTATAGAAGCGGGTGGCTTTAGAATTATTTTTCAAGTTAGCATTCATATGTCTATTAACCTCTATCTGACATGAAGGTCTAAATGTTTATCTGAAAATGTCTATCTGACATAGATTATTGTTGTTGTATTCACAATGTTATTTCATTTCTTTTAATTGCCACTTTATTGGTTAGAAGGTCGTGTATTGTTTCACATATTTACATAACTGCAGCACATACAGCAACATTCTATTTAATCTCCAGTTATAAATGTAATTATTTTTTATAGTACCAAAGCTGACCAAATTGTTGTTTGTGTCATTACTATCGAACAACATCTAGTAATTAGCTGAAAACAATGAAATCTAAATAATTGTTCAACTAAATGTAACATTTCTGCTTATTATCTTACTTTGTAAAATGAGTTTTGGTAAAAAATATATATTTAAAACATTTACGTTAGATTACCTTCATTGTTAAGTTTTAATACTATCAGAAGAAAAGATACTGTCAGTTCTGTTATTTAAAATTAAATCCAAATATTTACAACTTACTAATTTTCAAACAAAGTGATTGTTCAACTTTCTCAAATGTAGCCAATTTAGCATTATGAGTAGCCTGTAAAGATTCCAGTTGACGAATAATCGGTTTACTAACATCTAACCCAGCCTGTGTTAATTCCTCGTTTCGTCTCTCTGCATCTTCTAATCTCCTTAAAAGATCATTATTGTCTTGCCTCAAAATTTGTTCCTTTTTAATATACTCATCATCTGCTTGTCTTAGTTTAAACCTTAAATCTTCCAATTGATTGATTATCTAAAAAATGCTAGAAATAATGTGTAATATCCCCTAATCATACTTACTTCTTCATTTTGTGATTCAGTCATTCGTTTTTCATTCTCTAAACTTTGAAGCATTTGTTCACGAGCCAAAAATTCAGAATTCGCTTTATTTTTATCAATCAGTTCTTTTTTAGCAGCATCAAGTGATGTCTTAACCGTTTCATATTTTTGAGAAATATCTTCATATTGGCCCTGGAGTTGAACAACTTCGTACTCTAACTTTTTATTTTTAGATGTTAATTGATGCACAGCTTCAATTTGAGACCGCTCTACTTCTTCTTTTGCAACAAGTGAACGTTTTAGACGTTCAGTTTCTGATGCTAAATCTTCTATGTTATCTCTGTAACAAAATATTATTATTATTACAAGTTTTTGTTATGAACGAATAAGTTCAAAGGTAAATATGTAATTAAAAATTATTATTAATTTTATTAAATACATTAAATACTCGAGTAGGATTCGAACCTACGACCTGTATTTTAGAGTACGCGCTACAACTGTCACCAAGGTTCAAGCCCCAATCGATGCAAATTTTGTCTTTATGTATGTAGAACTGATGTAAATTCTAAATATAATGAGATTACAGTCAAATTACCTTGCGATAGTGCAGGCTCACATTCCATTAATATAAGTAATTTGACTGTAATCTCATTATATTTAGAATTTACATCAGTTCTACATACATAAAGACAAAATTTGCATCGATTGGGCTTGAACCTTGGTGCGAGTTGATAGCGTACTCTAGAAACTACAGGTCGTAGGTTCAAATCCTACTGGAGGTAAACTTTTTATTTATGTATTTAATAAAATTAATAATAATTTTTAAAATATTATTATATACTACCACTTCAAGGCATACACTTACCTTAAACTTTTAATTGTCGTTTCCTGTTCTTTTTCTTTAGCTCTTAATTTTTTGATGATATTTGAGTGTTGTAATTGCTGCTTGGATAATTTTTCACCTTCCTCTCTTAATTCATTAATAACTTCGTCTTTTTCAGATAATAATGATTCTAATTCTGCTTTGCTCATTCGTGCTGCAGCTTCCTGTTTACTCTCTTCTAATTGTTTTCTTAATATATCTTTATCTCGTATCGTTTGCTGGAATTTCTTCTCAAGAGATGACAGTCTTTGAGTATATTCCTCTGTAACTTGTGATAAATCGACAGAGTCGATTTGTTTTGTTAAAATAACATCGAGTTGATGTTGTAAATCGTTATTAATTTCTTGTAATTCTGCATTACGTCTGCAATTAAAACAAAAAATAAAACAAAATTTCAAAAATCCCTCCAAACCATTTGTGTACCACCCCCGTTGTACATAAATGACAAACGCCACTTGCGTTCTAAAATAAAATCCTATTCAACAGTTTTAAACGTGACCAAAAATATTACATTATCTTTCTGAAACCTATCCTCTCACCCCACTCACTTCTCCCTAAAATAATCGTAAAAAGAAATGCCCTATTTGTGATAGTGCCTTATACTAAAGCTCTTTAAAAATACATTTTAATAATGTAGGTATGAAAAGGGTAAACATTCATTTGGAAATTTGAACTAAAATGGGAAGATTAATCGTGAGGAAATAGTTATTTGTTTCATTGGTACAAAAAAATGTAAATTTTCGGGACGAGGAAGAATCTTCGGAGTCCCAAAAATGCATTTTTTGTACGAATAAAACAAATAACTAACGGCCGCTTTTATCTTTATATTCAGTCATTTATTTGCAGTTCACTATGTTTTTGGGAAACCTCTTATTTATGTCGCTGTCAGTATCAGACATTAATAATACTCATTTTACACAAAATGAGTATTATACTACTTTTTGGTGAAAAAAAATACCTTGTAGTTTTTAATTAATATTCGTTGGATTTTACCTCTACAAATTTAATACAAATGTGTCAGATGTTAGTGAAATAATGTGAAGATAGATGGTGCCACCGGCAACGGCAAATAAACACACTTGCCTAAAACGAAAGTAAAAAGCAAAATTATATTAAATATCAATACTTATATATGCTGAAAACGTAGTTTGTGATGAACATGCGAAAATGAAAAAATTGTATTTATTAAAGCAATGACATCCCATGAACGTCATCACACGAAGTTCATATTTGGCGAAGTACAAATTACTTTTTGTACAGTTGCCATGGAGACAACGAAGCATCCCGAAATCAGCCACTTTTGGTATGAAATACTGTCACAATACACAAAACAACCACTTATTTAAGTTGTTGGAGAAAAAAAGAATTAATGAGATTGTTACAAAAATATGTAATTTCTTGTTGTGCTATATACGGTGTTTCAAAAATATCGGCCAAAATTTCTAGAACGTATTCTATGTGTGAAATTAAGGTAATTTTGTGAAATGAACGAATGGTCCAAAGGCCACCATTTTCGAGATACAGGATGTTGAAGTATCGAAAAATGGAACGTTTTCTTCCGATTTCTCAGAAACTATCCACACAGACAATCTGATATTATGTACGTTACCCACACTCTACACGAATCCTACAGTGAAACTCGCGATGCTCAATTATACGATACAGTGGCGGAGATACATCCAGGTCGAAAGGGTTTTTCAGGTTGAACTTCTACGTCACTGGATGTACTCCAACGTTGTTTCCATTTCCGTATTTGTCAACTCAATATACACGAATAAGGTCACTTGCGATTTGACGGCTCGTTTCCAAGATAAACAAGAAAAGTTGATTTCATGTACTTCCTAGCGTATGCCACTGCTTCACTATTTCGATCTGAAAATTTGTGAACATGAGGAAAACATTAAGACAAAGAAAAATTCCAATTAGGATTTTTCTTTAAATCGTTTCGTTTCAGAGATACAGGGTACTAGATTTTTGTCAAATTGTGATTTAGACTTTGCTTTCCCGCACTAGGTGTGTTAATGTGACGTGAACTTTAATAATTACTACATTTATGCATCCTTACTGCGAAAAACCCAATTTTTCAAACCCGTGATTTCCCTGATTGAATTAATAAATAGTAAACAACACAAGATTGCATTTAAATTTTGATACTTGATTCTTCATACTTAATCTCATTTGTAATTTTCAAATTGAGAGTTCAAACAAAAAATATTCTATATGAAGTAGTGAGTAGAAGTACTTAGTGACTTGGCTGCTCTTTATTCTCTTTCGTGGTGAAAAGGAAAACACAATATTATTTAAAATAGGTACTTATCTTTTTTGGGTTTTCATTGTCACCTACGAATGAAATTTGTAGTAGATTGTTTCGAATATTAGGAAATTTAAAATGTTATATGTAGAATTTTAAATTAAAACGTTGTTACCGAGAATGGTTATTTTAAGGTTTGTTATCACAGTTTCGAGAGGAATTAAATTTCATGGTGGTTGAAAAGAATTTTTAAGAAACAGTATGTATGGGTATAAATTTTTTTGTGTTATCGTGATTGCAACGGAAGGTTCAATCGCATTTAAATGGATGTTTTTTTTTCGAGTTTACCAGTTCGCTTAATGTATTGAATTGTTGTTAGTGAGACTATAGAAAATTTGTTTGAGTAACAGGGTCTGTTTTTTTCATGGGAAATGTCCACTATGCAATTTTAGTATAGAAGATTTTTATATGACGATTAAAAGATGACGTGATCTTGTGGGGAAAGGGCAGGTTTGTGTTTCGGTTAGTTAGTTTGTAAGAGCAGAATTTGCTGCACAGTACCCGAAAGTAGTGTGCCGGCTAGTAGTGAGGGCAGGGCATTATTGGATGCGCGGGTGGAAACAGAAATACAGTAGGAAAAAAAGGAACGGAATGAGAAAAAGGAAGTGACGTTGAGCGCCATAAACTTTGATTTAGTCCCCCAAAAGTTTGAAGTGGGATAAACAGTCAAACGTAGACGAAAGAAATAAGTTAAGTTGAAAATAATTCTATAATGAGAAACCATATAATGGAAATCTACACCGTTCATTTGCACTAATGAAATGATATTATACTGATGAACACACTACTTCTGGTTTTTTCGGAAATTGAAAACATTCTTCTGTATTCAATGTTTCTCTTCAGGGGGGCTGTGTTAACGCTAGCAATACCAATGCCATCTATAACGCGTAAATATGTAATGTAATTGATGATAATTGTAGATGATAGGGTTAGAGCTCTAAACCGATCTTATGTGTTTATAATATTCAGCGAACTCAATAATCTTTACACCTCTATTCCGAAACAAAAAAAAAGTGACTGAATAGTAAATTTGGAGAGTCACTCCACAGTATTAACTTTAAATTTTCGATTATTATAATAAAGAAAGTTAGTGGTGCGAATTCCTACTTGAGGAATAACCAATACGTAGATATAACTTTGAGTCAAAAAAAATATATAATAATGAATGGAATCCAAATTTTAAGTTATACAAGAAAAAAATATAGTAATTAATAGACTGTAGATAAATTTATGTTACACAAAAGAAATATAGTAATTACTGGATTGAACTAAACTTATATTACACAAAAGAAACATAGTAATCATTATTGAATTGCCCTGTACATAAATCTGAATACGCAGGACAGTAGCTATAACGGTTATCGCGTAATTCTAATACACAAAAAAATTGTCTTCCTAAAAGTTTCTTATTATAACCTCCAAAAAAATAACGTTCAAGTGGTACACATCAGTGCTGTTGCTTGAGGTAAGGTCAAATTCTAACACCATATTGTTAGATAATCTACTAAGGTGATTTATAGATTGAATTTAAGTTGAAGCTTAAACAGAGAAAGTAGCTAGCTGACAAGTTTACCTTCACCAAATTAAAAGCACGTTGATTTTAGTTCGCCAAATTTTAAAAACTACAGAAATTAAAGTTATTAACATTCAGAAATGTAAAGTAAGTTATGATGATTTGCTTTGGATGAATTTTAAGTGACGTTTATTATAGGAACTTTTAAATATTCGATAGCGTTTTGAGGTAAACGTGGCGACGTATTAAAATTACTCACACATTACCGGGGTACGTGAAGCTGTCGTTTTGGAGCTTTCCCGTTCACTTATTTTGAATTTTTACGAGAATTTAACAATCGCGAGGAGTGTTGTATTACGCTAGTAAGAAGTGACAATTGGGGGACCATTGAAGAAGAATAGTGTTGATTTTAATGCTATATCTTCAGATTTGGCGTATTTCGCGCTTCGGCGGATTCTTTGATAGTAAATTTAATAGTGCATTACGAAGATAAATCCGCGTTCACAGATATTCCAACGAATAAAGGAAATTGCAATAATTATATCGCTTTAATAAATTGTGTACATAAAGGATAACGCGCGTTTTGTATGTAAATTAAGATATACGTATACCAAACCAGTGGAACAGATAATAATCACCTGGTTTGGCTTAAATAATTTTCATTAGCGAATACGTTGTAATTTGATAACTGTGAAGTTGCTGAATTGGGAACGGCGTCGGGGAGATTCGAGGACTGGTACCAACCGATCCACTACCTAGAGTTCAATTGTAAGAGAAATACCTATACTGCTGTACAAAGGAAAGGGAGAATTCAGAGTGGTCAATTGTTGTAAACGTAAGGTAATTACTTTCATACATTTTTTGTTTCGTTACGAAAATTTGTCAAATTTATGTTTTCGACGCTGCTATTCCTTTAGGTATGTATTAAAATTAAGGTACTAAAGTAGATTATTTTGGGAATTTGAACCTTGCAGCCCTATTTAACTATTAGATTTTACAAAATTGAATGTGTTTTTAACATCTCTATTAACACTCTTCATTGCCTAATTTATTTTTCTTATTATTGTCATAATATACGAATAGCGTTAGTGAATTGGGGTATTATTTCGTATTGAGTGTAAAAGTATATGTGACCTCATTCCTTTGTCAACGTGTTATTATTTACGTAGTACCAAATTTAAAGGATAAGATATTTTGATCACGTTGAAGTTACCGAGTGGTTTATTTATTTTATGGGAATTTTTATTTATGCAACTTTACAGGGACAACGTTCAATTATTTTTTTATATTCTTAATGAAAGCTTTAACGTAACGATTTTGGGAGCTTTCCTTATTAGATTATTTGCTCTTTTGTTTCTTTATAGATATAATTTTGTTTGAGATTTAGTGTAACGTAAATATAGAATAAATAACATCGTTGACCGATCAGCTGGTTTGAAATGAAGGTTGATCACAATTTGGACAGTTAAACGTATAGTTTTAAACATGATTGGCATTGTAGAACAGCGAGTTTACTAATGAGCTTAAAATTGACTCGTATTTTGCAAATGTCTCGATTTTGGGTAAAATTCAACTTAAATGCTAATCAGCACTCATGGGTGATAGAATTTATATCTTGGTGATCGAGGCAATTAGTTTCGCCGTAACCTCAACAAAATTGGTATATAAATATAGATTTTGGAAAATATTAGGTCCAAACCCTGATCAGCACTCATGCACCACATAATTTAGCTCGTGGCCATCGAGATGTTCCATTTTGCCACGAAATAGACAAATGTGTTTTTCGTGTTGTTTAGGTCATAAAACGTCGAGAAATGCAAAAAAATTGAAAATTTAAACCGATTACACAGCTTTATACCTAAGTAGATGAGAAAGCAATCATTTAGTTTATGGTCGTCGAGAGCATGCAATTTGCCGTATCCTCCACGAAATAGATGATCAGGTCAGATTTCAGACAAAATTTAGACCAAATGCTGGCCAACACTCATAGATCTTAGAATCTAGTCAGCCGTAAACCTAACGAAATTGATGTGTAAATTAGATTTTGAAAAATATTCGGCCAAAATACTGAGCAGTGCTCATGAACAAAATAATTTTAGGTAAAATTGTGGGCCAAATGCTAACTAACATGTCACCACATGAAAATAGATATATCGAGGTGATTAAAGTTAAAAGTAAACTTCTAGCAATATATGTTTATTTCAATATGATTATAAAGTATTAATGTTGAAAGATCTTTCTGACCAATACTGATTTCTAAAATATGGCAACTCAAACTGGGTAAAAAAATCAATTATAATTCAATCTTGTTTTAGTTTTACAAACCAAGCGCAATTATTACTTAATTGATATTCCATAAGAACAAAAATAATGTATGCCTAATATGGGGCCTGATAACCTTCAACAGTAAATATATACAATATATTTAAAGTGGTAGTGTGAACAAGCCTTAACTGTCATAATTAAATTTAACAAATGTCTAAACGATAAATGAGGATAAACACTTTAGAAATTTCCCCGCTAATAATGAACATTAATTATAATGAAATAGAGGGTTGCATCAACTCAGCATTAAACCTAAGCTATAAGAATGATGAAACTTAAATTTGAGTTTATAAAGCAATTAACTGACGTAAATACTATGTATAAAAAGTGAATGGAACAGATTAGAGCTAAGAAATTGATAATTCAAACTTCTTTCCGCACTTGGGGTACAGGTTTAATTGAATATTCTGACGTTTACTATCCAGAAGTTGTTGTACTGGCAAAAGTCTACACCAGCATTGAAAGGTGACCATATGTCGATGACAATGATGAAACTAGTTATGTTCGTTTATCTTACCTTTGTCTGGAATTAACTGGTTCGTGAGCATATGCGGATTAAGGATTTTTTTTTCTACAAATCTAAAATCTCAACCACCATCCTAGAGGTAAATCAATTTTTTTATTTTATCCCTGTATACTGAAATGTAATTTATTGTAGATTTATTTCTGGAACTTCTATCTTAAAGCTTTGATTTTTTTTTGGCTCATTTGGAATTGTCAATTTTTTTTGAGGAATAACAATCAATCAACCGCTTACTGGCAGTCATCGACATATGGTCAATGCTGGTGTAGACTTTTGCCAATACAACTTCTGAATAGTAAAGGTCAGAATAGTCAATTAAGCCTGTACCCCAAGTGCGGGAGCAAGTTTGAATTATCAATTTCTTAGCTCTAACTTGTTCATTCACTTTTTCTTCATAGCATTTACGTCAGTTCATTGCTTTATGAACTCAAGTGTTTATTCTCATTTATTGTTAGACATTTAGGTGTACCAAATACCAAACCTCAGTGTAATATCTTTTGTAGTTTTTGAGGAATCTTAAAAAAACCTTAAAAAATGTATTTTTTAATCAACCTGTATCTCGGCTACGAAGCATTTTCGGAAAAGCGTTCATGATCATTTTTGTCTTATTTTGAATCATAGAATCTCCAGTTTTCGTTTGTCGGGGATTTTAAAATACACCCTGTATATATATATATATATATATATATATATATATATATATATATATATATATATATATATATATATATATATATATACACATATTCCAGATTATAAAAAGGGCGACATAAATTGCATTAGTAACTATAGACCAATCTCGATAATCCCCCTGTTCTAAAAAATTGTCGAGATTGCTCTAAAATGTAGACTATATAATTACATGGAACATTATTTTTCTAACAGTTAGTACAGATATGTAAAGGGTAGGTCCACAATTATGGTTGTCCGAAATTTAATTGAGAACGTATGTGAAGAATTAAAAATGGGTGGATGTGTTAAAGCCACGTTTTTAGACTTGAGGTTGGCTTTTGATTTGTTACCACATGACATTATGATAAATAAATTGAGATATTATAGGGTAAAAAATTCGACATTAAATGAATATGTTAACAGTGGAGGAAAACAAATTGTATTCATATGTCTATTATATAATCCTTTATCATGTGTTATATCTTGGGTATTAGCTTATGATGTATTATATCTTGTATTGACCATGTACAACACATTACTATAATGTAATATTTCCAATAAAGAGTATCTATCTATCGCTTTTTTATGCATTTATGCATCATAACAAAACAAACGTACAATTTATCAAATCGACCTTAAAATTTATCAATCTTACTGTTAATTATTTGAGATTCGACATGTCATTCTCTGTTCTCTGGTCCGTACATACATACAATTAAATAAATTTTAACAAAGACCTTCATACTGAACTGAACCTAATTATATCTAGTAATACACACCTGTTAAAATCAATTAATTTAGCCTCTCGTAATTCCAGAATTTCGGTCATCTCAGAAATTCGTTTAATTAATCTATCAATTTCCGACGAATGCGAATCATCACTTATACTTGAAGCTTCTGATAATTCCCTATTATGACCTTTAATTTTTTTGTATGTCATTTTTCCAAGTAAAACATCAACATTTGCATCCCCCATTTTATGCTTGATAGAAGATAATTTAGCCGGACTATGTCTACTTTGAGTACTACTCGAATCACCATTCGGACTTGAAATTATTTCTATATCGGAAGATGTAGTTGTTTCATTTTCATCACCTGAAGTATGCCCAGAAGCTTGATCGGAACCAATTTTCACTAAATCTGACCTACTTTCAGAACTTAAAGGTGAATTATCACGTGGTGGCATATCGAGTTGAGGAATTGGTAAAACTTCATCTGATTTTGAAAATATTTTTGTCGAATCTAACTGTTCTGCTAATTTCTCCGTCATTGCATCGGCTAACATATTTTTCAAATAGAAAGAATTTGTGTTACTTTCTGTTGTGCTAGTATCACTACTACTTTCCATTACATTATCACTAGCAATTACAGTACGATCTGACTGTGAGCCCTCATCATCAGCAGGAATTTCATAGAAAACACCATCTTGTGGAATATCAATTATATTTGAACTTTCGACTAAACTACTGTCTTTAGCACTCTGTGGTTGTGTATCAATTAATTGCGAATTAATCTGTATCAAAGATAGATGCATTGCACCTCGACTAGGACCTCTCGTAATTGGTTCATTTAATACCTTTGGTAATTTAACATTTAAGGCAGATTGCTCCAATAAGGTATTGGTGGTGCTTTCAGAAAAGGAAGCATATGATATAGAATCTTCTGCTAAACTATTATCGTCCAAATCTGGAATAACTTCAACACTATCAGGTGATATTTTTTCTTCAACAATCGGAGATGGTAATGGTGACACAAATTCTTCTGTATAATTAAAATCACTTTCGGTAGAAATAATTTCAACAGAACTAGGACTTGTTAAACTTTCAGCTAAAACCTCAACTGATTCAGAAAACTTTAAGCCAACCGAGCTTGATGTAGATATTGATTTTCCTACAGATTGAAGATCAGATTCAGGTGATGTAGTACAACCAGTACCACCACTCACAATTTCAACACTTTCCGAACTAGTTTTTGCACTCTCATTACTAATTAAGGAAAGTCTGTTTATTGCTGGTACTGTACTCCCTGATGAAATTCTCCTTTCTTCATTTACATTATCTGAAAGAGCACCGAATTAAAACACAAATTGTAAAATATTATTGAATATACCTGTGCTTAACTCCACTAAGAAGGCAGTATTAACATCTTCCTGCTCACGATTTACCATATGTGCATAAACACTACTCTCGCCATCATCACTGTGCTGAACAACTAACTTACTTCTACTGAAACCGTCATTTCCATCATCTGCACAATCATCTAAACTTTCAACTGAACAGTGAAGTTTAACATCATTTGCACCATCAAAAAACGAACCCGTAAATGAACCCCAAATACTAGACGTCATTTTACTAGACTTTGCAGAACTCTTAGTTACGATATTGCTTACTTCATCCTTCTCTTGAATATTACCAGATTGTGATATACCCCATTCATTAAAAAAATCGTCCGAGTTTGTATCTATAAGTGTATTTAACGGTGTCGCTGTTACTACATCATCACGAATATCAAGTGCTTTATCAATTGTACGCTGAGCTTCTTTTAGTGCTGATTTTGCAATGTTTGCCAAACCTGTTGCATCAAACCAACTCATTTTGGTTATACATTAATAAATCTGCCTAAACTATGGTTTACTGTATTCTGCGTACGTTACAAGTTTTATTATGTTAGAAATTAGAGATAAACGATTTAGTATTAATAATGGGTTTTATTTACATTTTTGACGTTTCATTTAACGGGTCATAATGATTAGACAACTGAACCACCCGACAATTATTATACAGTGTACAACAACTACAAATGTATATTTGAACTATACTATTAATGAATAACAAAAAGAATCTGATGTCTGCAACCATGACCCCACAATACAATGTAATTGATAATTTAAACAAGCACAAGTAAAATTAAAAGAATTTGGTGTGTTTCATAACTAGTGTACTTTTTTTTTGCTACTAGAAATTTTGTACAGTTTTTTTCATATCGTTAAATTGTTAAATTGTTTTATTAAAAAAATCGTGATACTTCAGAAACAATGAAATATGACGACCAAGACACATTATCTAAGATTTAAGTTATTATTTAAATAATACCTATAAAGCTTAACGTACTAAGCAAAAATGATCACGATCTAAAAAGTTGATCAGAGAAAGTAAATAATCATAATCACCCAGTATACATTTATTTAGTTCTTAAATTAAAAACGTGTAAATATGTGCATAAAAGTACAATTTTTATAAACATATAAATCAACTTGTGATGCGGTTATCATTTTTACATTTATTCCATAGTTAACTTTCGTTTTCCTAAAATCGTCTCCAATGATCAGAAATTGCTGAAAACGTGTAATCTATTAGTCTATTTTCTATTTTGCGATAATTTACAAAAACTAAAGTGCTGCACTCGAAATTTCGCCGACCGATTACAATATCTCCCAATATTATGGTATTGTAAGGTAATTGTGGTCAGTTAGCAATAAGGAATATATCTGGTGTGGAACACCATACACGACCTTCCAACCTACAAAATGGAAATTTAAAAAAATGAAATAAATTTATAACATTTTTTAAGGATAATTATGCAAACCCTTTATAAGAAGTTCATTACGAAAATAGCAACATTTTAAACGCAAAAATAATCTATGTCAAACAGACGTTTAAAACTTCATGACAAACAGAGGTTAATAGACATCTAGTTGCTAACTTAAATTAAACGAAATGAAATCATTTTAATTTCAATTGTTTAGGATAACTATACGTACATAACGAAAGCAGACAACACTGTAAAAAAAACAACATCTATGCAGTAAGAGCGACGTTTAAAATCCATGTCAGATAGAGACATAAGTACATGTTAACGTAAAAAAAATCTAAAGTTGCCCGCTTCTATAACAATATCGATAAGACAGCTTTAGCATATTCAATCATATTTATATTATTTTTACATTTATTTCGCTATACATTAAAATACTATATAAAGACAATTTATGTAAAATTAAATTTTCTTTAAAAAATACGTCTACACTTTTTCTTATAAAATTAATCCCTATTCAGATAATGAAAAAATTTGAACTAATACTTAATTTCTACCTTACGATTTTGTGCTGCTAAATTTCGTGTCATATCAAAAAATTGTATAGGGCGTAATTAATCGATATGTTTAAGGTCTATATCTGGGTGTTTTTTATCTTTGAAATATGTAACTGTTTTAGAAATATTTGATAAAAACCAAAAACTGCCCTTAACAAACCCCCTTTATTCGCCGCTGGATTTCTCCCAAAATCTAATCAGATCTAAGCCAAATGAAACAAGTTTAAATACAAAATTTTAAGTACGTCAGTATTTTCGTTCTGGAATTATCGTGGATACTAACATACGTCCATACATACACACACACATACACACACACCCGCACCCGTACCGCATCCGCATCGCACCGCATCCGCATCCGCACCCGCACCCGCACCCGCTCCCGCACCCGCACCCGCACCCGGACCCGCACCCGCATCCCCACCCGCACCCGCACGTACACCCGCTCCCGCACACGCACCCGCACCCACACCCGCACCCGCACCCGCAACCGTACCCGCGCCTGCAACCATACCCACACACCCACATACGCACACACGCGCACACGTACACACGCACACGCGCACACACGCACACACGCACACACGCACACACGCACACACGCACACACGCACACACGCACACACGCACACACACACGCACACACGCACACACGCACACACGCACACACACACACACACACACACACACACCACAACACACACATATACTTGTGCGCGCCCACACACAAACACGCACGTGCGCATGGTCGCACGCATGCCCACACGCACACACGTACCCGTACACACGCACACACGCACACGCACACACGCACACACGCACGCACGCACAGCACACACGCACACACGCACACACGCACACACACTTGCGCGCCCCCACACACAAACACGCATGTACGCACGGTCGCACGCACGCATGATCGCACGCACGCACGCACCCACACACATTTCTTTTAATTTAAGTTAGCATCTAGATGTCTATTAACCTCTGTCTGTCATGAAGTTTTGAATGTCTCTTTGACATCGATTATTGTTTTTGCGTTTACAGTATTGCCTATTTTTTTGTATGTTTTTGTTTTTACAATGTTACAAATTTTTGTTATAAACGTATTAAAAACTATGATACTTAATTATCCTAAAAAAAATATTAAAATCATTTTATTTTTTTCCCCATTTTGTAGGTTGTAAGGTCGTACGTTTGGTCCACACCAGATATTAAATTTCTACGTTCAACCTTAAACATTTTAACTCAAAAATGTATACCATGACAAGCTTAAAGATTTATTAATTTTAGAAGAACTTAGATAATTTTTTACCTACGGCTGACAGAGAAAGCTTCTATGCAAACGCAGCGTAATTAACTGACAAGAACATCAACCTTGTCCTTGCCTGCGATCCCAATGCACATTACTTGGCGTGGACCAGTACGAACACAAACGCCAGAGGTGGGGTAACTGCAGGAATACATAAACTGTACCCCACTCGAAATCGCAAATAGAGTAGGGAAAAGCCACTTTTATCAATAGAATTAGGCAGGAAATTACTCTTTCGACTCTAATAATAGGATCAAATGTAATTAACTGACAGGTCTAGAGTGGGCCTCACTCTCCGATCATGAACATAATTATCAAGGCTAATAAAACAGAAGCGAGAGGAATCGTATAGTGTAAAGATCCCAAGTATTCTGGCGCAAATCCTTTAAATTAATTTTTTAATTTATCCTTTTGCTTCGCTTAAAAATTTCCTTTTCATTATAATAATTGTTTCCTCTTCTTCCGCAGTTAAAAATCGTTTTAGATTTCGACGCAAAACCCCACCAAAGTTCCACCTACATATCTCACCCAATCCTAATCCTGCCTTCGATCCTGAGTTCTATTCCGACCTGATATGACTCAGAAGCCGTTATTTGTACCTGTCGACCATTTAGGGATGATACATTGTTTTCTGATCATATTCGCCAGACCAGTTTTCCGATACAATGTTTCTTTCTGTCTTGGCAGATTATTAATCGATCCCGTCTGCAAAACACCACTCCACTTGTACACTATACACTTACTCGGGTGCGTAAACAAACACATCCTAGTACACAAAGTCCTACTCTTTACTTTTAGGTTGTTGCTTGAAAAGTATTGAGAATCCCTCCGGAATGTCCGCAAGGTGTATGCCTGTGTAGATATTTTCCTACCTTGCTTACCTGAAAGGTGTACACCTGTTCAGTGTAGTATCCTTGTAACTAACCAAAGTGTGTGTATGTCCGTTTGATTAATTAACCTATCCTGCTTCCAAGTACCTAACGTATACCTAACGAGCTGGGAGACCCGCCCACGTGCACACAGACAATCGCATAATAATCTCCACAAAGTCCTCGTCTCCGTAAAAATAAATCCTGTATTCCAGACACTAAACACGAACGTTCTATTTTCGTGTTCAGATAAATAATTAAACCAGTCACTGTCCTTAACACGGATATCCTGTGCTTCGTGTCCAGAGGAGTGAATAAGGCATTACAACCCACTTCCTGAAGGAATAAATTCCACTAATATAAATTATTTGCGATACGCCCCAAAAATTAGAAGTTCCGATCTAATTCTCAAAAGTATGTTTTCTTTAAAGTGATAAAAATGAATCGCAATTGTAAATAAAATATAAAATCTCTATTATACGTTATAACCACGCCAGTAAACTGCAACGCTAGGTACGAAGGCCGGACAAAAATAAAGCATGATTAACACGAATTAGTGTATTTGTCAAGATCAGGTAGTTGTCACAATATTCCCCGAACCTATGCCCTTCTATGACTAAGTCACAGCCGGGAAAACTAATAATAGCTAAAGCCTAAAGTAAACAGGCTTCACAATAAGACAGTACTTGCCATATATAATTCCTAGCTAAAAGGTCTAAGAGAAAAAGTTGGCGTGAGTTACGTGAGGGCATTCACAATGCCCCGGAAGCAAACCTCCTACAAAAAATCCTATCGAAAGGCCATTCAAATAACATCGCCTACTCTCAAAAAGAAAATAGCAACTGTACAGAGAGCGCCAAGGGGGAAATTGAGTTCATAGTGATCACACACTCACTAGGCTCACACCAAATTGGGTGTCAACAAAAATGTTAAAGGTAGAAGACCATACAAGATTTCATTCCAGAGTCGTAAAAGAGGCCGTAAAGATCTTTGACAGAAACTGGCTAAATAGACCGTTATGGCCTTTACACCCTTCAATTCATCTGGTATAAATGACATTTTTCCAGCACTACTAAGAAAACAATTAGAAATGTGCTATAACTTATGTATGGTAAATATGAAAGTGTAAACCTTCACATAATAAAATACTTACCTTTTTTTGGGTTTTTAATGGTGGATTTTAAATTACACAAACTCAGAAGTTATTGGTGTTATCAAAATAGTGATTGTAGTAGTAGTAAAAATGAAGAGAAACAAGATGAAGGTTATTCTTCCCCTAACACTGACTGGTCATCATCATTTCAGCATAAGGATGAAGTGTATAAACAAGCAGCTAATGAATACTTAATGGATTATGCTTATTATAAACTATCGAACGATACTCATCATGCAAATCATATTGAAATTGGATACAGTACACACCTCAACCTTGCACCAATAGTGCGTATGGGGTATGGCAACTGTGATCAAAGTAATAAGGGATGGAATGAACTTTTAAGATGCATTCATATGTAGAATTACAATTCTTCCGATCCCAAGAAATTTAAAACAAAATTGGTTGGTCAAATGTAAACGAAGAAGAAGATATAATCTATGATCAACATTATGAACCTCTATTTAGCAATCTTGGTATTTATTACAATTGGGCACTGATTAAAGGACATGACAGAATTTTGAAAACTATTATGATAGAAAACTACAACTGCTTTTCTTATACATTCAATGCCCATAATGTAGAACTAATCAATTTAAAGAATATAATAAGCTATAGATTGGAATTACTTGAAGCTTACAATCTGGTGTGTTTCTATGAAAAGTTCATACAAGTTGTTTTCGTTTTCGCGAGAAAGAATTCAGTGGTAGTGACAATCATATTGAAGATGTGATAAATGCTAAGTATAATATTAATTCACATAAGGCTGAATGCTTAATGGAAATATTGTATTATCGTCCTGCTTATCTAATGTATAGCATATACTAAATAAAGAAATATTAATAACTATGATTTGTTTTCGTGATCTCGATTTAGGTATAAATACCCTGTTTTATCCATCTAGGTAAACAATGTTAGGTAAGAAGCGAAAGAGTGCAGGTGGTGGTAGTTTTGTGAATACTCAATCAATAGCCTTTTGGTTGAATCGCATTTACCTGGTTACCAGTATTGAGGCGCTGGTACAAAGTTAGAGAAACGACTCGCACGCGGTGACCCCGGTATTAATCAATTAGATGCTCAGTGCAAACTTCATGATATCAGTTACTGAGATTACCGAGATTTATAAACTAGACATAAAGCAAATAAAACTTTAGAAAAAAAAGTTTGGGAACGCTTTAAATAATCACAACGATAGATTTTGTTTTAGAACAAATCCATCTCATTTGCAAATGATTAATAGTCCACACGGTGCATATGAGTTAAATGAAGTTAGTGATTATCTGAGGTCGATTTTACTAAAGAAAACAGCATTAGTCGCATGCTAGGATTTGAGTATAAAATATTAGGAGCAAATATGTGTTAGATTTCTTGACATGTTATGCCAATGTGGGTAAACAATTATTTTTAAGTATATTGTATAAACTTGACTTGACTTGACTTGTTGTAGATGTAATCACCTTTTATAACTAAAATTGGTATAATGTAAAATGTAAATATCTGGTGCGGAACACCACACGACCTTCCAACCTATAAAATGGAAATAAAAAGGAATGAAATGATTTTAATAACATTTTTTAGAAGAATTATATCTTTATATAGTTTTATAATAAGTTCATCTCGTAAATATGTAAAATTTTAAAAGCAAAAACAATAATCTATGTCACACAGACGTTTAAAACTTCTGGATCCGCAGAGATTAGTAGACATCTAGATGCTAACAAAAATTAAATAAATGAAATAATTTTAATTATAATTTATTTTAGCATAATTATGCAACCTCTTTCATACGTTCAAAAGGAAAACTGACCACATTGTAAAAACAAAAACAGAAGTCTATGTCAGAATGACGTTTAAAACTTCATCCCAGATAGACAAATAATATGTTAACAACAAATAATTTCAAAGCCACCAGCTTCTATAAAATATCAGTGATACATTTTAACCATTTTCTTTCACATTTAATAAGTTTTTAACTTACCTTGCATTATATTAAGAAACTTTATAAAGAAAACTTACATAAAATTAAATTTTCTTTAAAAAATATGTCTGCACCTTTTTTAATAAAATGAATAGTTAGATATTGAAAAAAATTAAACTAACACTTAAATTGTACCTGAGGAATTTTTTTTACCGCTAAATTATGCGTCGTATTAAAAAATTCTATAGAACATAATTAATCGATATGTGGCCTTTGTCGCATTTTCATAATTAAAACCGAGCTGGTGGCGTAGTGGTGACACGATCTGCTTAGCATTCGGGAGGTAATGAATTCGATTCCCGTTACCGTCTACCTTGTATGAGGTTCTTTCAGGGGGTTTTCCTCATACACATGTAGCGGCATGGTCACTGCGTATATGCACAGCGGCTGCTTAGGCGAATGCTGGGGTAGTATTTTCCCCCTCAGAACCCTAACTCCGTTCCTTCCGATCCTATCCTGACCACACCCACCCTTAATCCCTTAATCCTTAATGTATATATGTATGTATGCTGGGAATCCATGATTGTGGCTGAAGGAGCTCGGAAAGCTCGTGCAGCCCGCCCTTCCCATTGGGGAGGGAACGAAATACGTGGCCTTTTCCTTTTCCTTTTTACATAATTAAAATTTTTATTTTCAACCGGATTTTTAATTAAAATCCCAACAGATTATGGGCCCAGACACGTTATAAAAGTATTTTAATATTAATATTTATCATAATACGTAGTGTGAAAGTTTTGTTTTTATTATATTTGTGTTCATCATGATAACAACAACCACTGATGCTAATACAACTGCACCTATTACTAATACAAGTACAACTCCTACAAATATGACTTGTACTGTATCAACTTTAGTACCAAATATTGTTGATAACTCGACTGATAATTATAGTTGTTTAAAAAATGTTGTAACACGTATGAATTTTATTGAAGAACCTGATAAGGTATGTCTAACTTGTCTTGAGGGTAAACAGACAGTTCAATCTTTCCCAAAAAGGGGAAGTAGAGCTAAAGAAAAAAAAAACTGATACAAGGTCCCTTTGAAGTGGCATCTTGGGACGGAATTGTCAAATTTTTTTTATGATTTTAACCGAAAAGTTTTTGGTTATATGATTAAACACAAAAATGAAGTTTTTTCTAAATTTCGCCATTTCAAGGCTATGGTTGAGAATCGGATTGGTAAAAAACTAAAATGTTTACGTTCTGATAGAGGTAGCGAGTATTGTGGAAATGAATTTGAATTATTTTTAAAAGAACATTGAATTGTTCACCAAACCATGGTGGTACGCAGCCCAGCTCAGAATGTAGTGTCAGAGCGGACGAACCGCGTTTTGACAGAAAGAACTCGTTGTATGTTGTTTGAATCAAATCTAGACAGACGATTCTGGGCTGAAGCTATGAATACAGTCATTTATCTAAAGAATCGCTCTCCCACAGCCGCTATGAACGGGGCATTCCCGGAGGAAATGTGGTCTGGCATAAAAGTTGATTTGTATTACCTAAAAATTTTTGGTTGTTAAGCTCAAGTGCATATTGCTAACGAAAAAAGGTTAAAACTTGACAAAAAATCAAAAGAAATGATATTTGTTGGTTATGGTTAGGACAATAAAGGGTATCGATTGGTCTCAATTGACAATCGCAAGCAAATTAATGTTGCTAGGAGTGTGGTTTTCATGGAGGGAGATACAGTCAGTGCTGCAGTCTCCAGATCAGATTTAGACACAAATTCTAGTTTTAATGATAAATATCATGAGCCTATTAAAATATTTCAACAACCTCCACCCAATATCACACCATCTATTGAAGATTAAGGCAGTCATAATGTAAACAATAATACTATAGTGTATGATTCAGAGTCTATAGTTGTACAGATAGGTTCTAATGGGTCTCTTCCCACTAATATAACAAATAACGAAATGTCCAAATCAGAAGGTTCAAATGCAATCAACAGTGTCAATACTGGGGGTCATCACGTTGATTCTTTTCTGATTGGGGGGCGCTATTCTGATAGGACTAGAATAGTAAAAAGAGATGATGATTTTGAATACTCGTTTATTACTGTATGGCCTCACGATCCAAAGATCTATGATGATGTCTGTGCAAGACCAGACAGAGATGTTTGGAGGCGGGCATGAGTGAAGAGATGAAATCTTTACATGATAATAAAACTTGGGAGCTTGTTGACAGACCTATAGATAAAGATATTATAAAATGTAAATGGGTGTACAAACTCAAGAAAGGCAGTGACGGAAGTCAAAGATACAAATGTAGACTTGTGGATTTTCTCAGATACCGGGTAAAGATTGTAATCAAACATTTGGTCAAGTTGTAAGAATATCATCACTTCGTGTACTTTTTGCCTTAAGCGCTGTTAATGACTGGGAAATCGACCATGTTGACATAACAACAGCTTTTTTAAATGGGGATTTAACTGAGACTATTTGCATGGAGCAGCCTGAAGGGTTTGCTGGTTCGGTTGATAAGGTCTGTAGATTATCACGATCTCTATATGGACTGAAACAAGCTGCCAAACTATGGAATGATAAAATTCACAATTTTTTATCTAATAACCAATATCTTAGATCCAAAACTGATCCATGTGTTTACATAAAAAAGAATAATGAGTCATACACAATAATCGGTCTACATGTTGACGATTTGTATATTTTTTCCAATTCTAGAGTTAAAATACTTAAACAAAAATTATCTAACAGTTTTAAAATCAAAGATCTTGGTGCCGTGAAATAATGTCTTGGCATGAGAGTAACTAGAAATAGGAAAGACTGTACAATTAAACTAGACCAAGAAAATTATACTCTAGATATTTTCAAAATTTTTAATATGCTCGATTGTAAGCCGGTTGGTACACCGCTGGATGTAGGTTTAAAACTAAGTACATCCGAAAATAATGAGCAAAACCCCTTTTAACAAACATTATTCGGGTCATTAATGAACCTGGCTGTCGCCAATAGGCCGGACATATGTTTTGCAGTGAGTTATTTGAGTCAATTTAATACTTGTAATAATAATCAGCACTTTACCGTCGCAAAACGTGTATTAAGATATCTGAAAGAAAATCCTAATTTGGGGATCACTTTCGAAAAGTAAGTCATTTGGTTGGTTATGGCGATGCCGACTATGGGAATTGTGTTGTTGACAGACGATCATTCACTGGTTATGTTTTTACATTGGCGAATGGCCCTGTCAGTTGGAAAGCCAGAAAACAAACCTCGGTGACTATAGCTGACAGTACCACATTTGCTGGATATGTAGCATTTAGTAAATGCCGTAAAGGATGTGTTTATTTACAGGAACTGTTGAATGAGTTGTCTTTTGATTCGGGTACAGTAACAATTTTTAACGACAATCATGGGGCAATCAAATTACGTTTAGGTCAGACTTCCCATAGCAGAAGTAAACACATATGTTAAGTTTCACCAAACTAGGGAGTGGGTAGAAAAGGAAGTTATACAAGTGAAATACTTAGCAAGTGGTCACATGGTGGCAGATATATTTACGAAATCACTGCCAAAGTGGACAAAAATAAAATGCATGAAAAGCATGAGAATGAAATAATGATGTAAGGGTGTTAGATTTCTGACATGTTATCCCAATGTGGGTAAACAATTGTTTTTAAGTACATTGTATAAACTTGGCAACACTTTTTGTTGTGTATGTAATCACCTTTTTATAACCAAAATTGGTATAATGTAGAAAACGCATTTTCATAATTAAAATTTTTATTTTTAATTGTAATCCCAACAATATGTTACATACGTCTACGTTAGATTCAAATACTTAAACACATTAATCTACACGTATAGTGCAACATTATGAAAGGATTTTATCGAAACGGGAAACCTGCAAATGTATTATACGAGATTGACGTTTCAATCCCACCAAGTTATCGTATAGATAAAACTCCCAGCAATACTCAATATTTAGAAGTAAATACGGACATAATTAGTAATATAACAATTAACTTGACCTCTCAAAAGGGCAAATTAAGACTTTGGTGAAAGTGAACCATTTACAGTACATTTAGAACTAAATGAACATGGGTCTGATAATTAATCAAGGACCAATTTCATCTTTCAAAAATGCATATAAAAGACATCATCCCTACAGTAAGTCATTAATTAGTCATCAAGCTTCATTGTGGTTAACATCCGCAGATAAATACTTTTTAACGTCGATTGGTTTAAAAGTTCTCACCGACAATGGTCGAATCATTAAACGCCTTTTAAAACGTACATTTTGATGATACTATAATTAAATCAGATATTCACACTTATCTTCCCTATGGACCTCCGAAGAAATACGCATCTTAATTCAAAGTCAAGATTTAATTACGGCTACTTACGATAGTTTTCTGTACATAAAAGGTAGGTTTGAGATCAAAAAGAAAGAAAGAAAGTCATGCAACTTAACCAATGCGTTTCCCAACTTTCCTTTCGAAGAAATTCGTTGTGAGTTAGGTGGGCAAAGAGTGGACGTTTGCAGAAATCCAGGCATAACATCTACACTTAAGGGATATATTTCTTATACAGCAAGCACTAAACCATTTGGGGTGGTCGCCAAAGAATGAAGAACCATTATAAGTAGAATTCGATGAGCAAAATGGAGAAAAATCTTTTACAGTATGCATACAATTGAACCACATATTTGGAATAATAGAGGATTATCGTAAAGTAATCGTGAATATGCATCAAGGGTTGATTGAAATTCGATCTAGAAACGATACCAACTGCTACCATGGTGACGTTGATGCGACAATAACCTTACATAAAATTCCATGGAAAGTACCACACTTAACACTTAGTAATGCTGCGAAACTTAACTTGTTTCAAGAAATCAATAAAAATTCTATTATTGTTCAATTTGGTCAATGGGAGTTATATGAATTACCTGCTTTAAAACAAGCAACCTCAGACATATGGCCAATAGAAACGTCAACGCAACTGGAAAAACCACGTTGGATAATTGTTGCATTCCAACAAGGTAAAAGACACACAAAGTCGGCAAGGGCAGGAAATTTTGATCACATTGGCATGAGAAACCTTAAAGTACATCTGAATTCTCAGTATTATCCATACGAAGCAATGCATTTGAAGTTCAGTGCTAACCAATACATACCTGCCCATCACATTTTTTTTAAATTTAGATGTGATTACTATGGTGAAGATGATAAAGACGCATTATTAAACTATTCCGAATTCAAATCATGTTCAGTATCTGTAATGGACTGCTCTAAACAAAACCAATCTCTAAAAAACTCTACAGTTGACATCAAAAGGAAATGGAATCTCTTAACACCTTTCGATAATGGAATCGTTGTCTATGGTCTTATTCTCCATGACGCTATTGTGCAGTACAGCCCACTCACTGAAGAAGTGAAAAAATTATAATTATTGTATATGCACTCTGTATGTCTAGTATACAAATAACAATGTAATTATTCGTTTAGCTTTATTTCATCCACCACCAAAAATGAAAGTTGCTCAAAAAAAACTTCCAATTCAAAATCATGACATTGATGAAAAGTCTAGTACTCCAAAAATTGGTGATTTACTTGCTAATAGTATACATGGCATTATATAGAAGGAGATGATATTATAAAGAAAAAAATTATTCATGCTCGTAAAATAATACAACAAAAGTATGAGAGTATTACAATTGCGCGCATTGCTAATGAAAGAACATTTAAAAGTACTTATAAGCCCCTAATAGAACCTCTAACTGAAATAGTAATCAAAATCGATTCACTTAAAAAAAACACCTAAAAAGAAGCCCGTTGACGTTGAATCCAAAAAACCACCCCTATTCATATTTCCAAGAAAGCATGCTACTACCCCCCACGAGCCGTTAGCTCAAGTTCAAAGGGCACAAGGCTTCACTTCGCCGTCATTAGGTGATTAAAGGAAAGGGTGCTACTAGCCCGCTATCTCAGCTACCGTTTTTTTCCAAAAAATCCTCCTCCAGGTTTTCATACACCATCTTTCTTAGGTACATCTGTCGTGGTAGAGATTAATACTGAGGAAGAAGAAGAACCTCTTAGTATCACAGAAGAAGAATTTCTCGAGCAGTACAGTGAATTTCCTCGTATATACGTTTAACGTATTATGAGGGGTCCTAAAGGTGCTATTGATCATGCTTATGGAGTCCACTTTGATACCAAAACTGACAAATAGACAATTCGTAATACTCCCGTTACAATTAAAAAACGATTCGATTGTTAAAGACGTTACGTATAGAGAGACTCCAGGTTTATATGATCTGCTTATTATGATTTATTACATTATTATTTATATTGGCATTCATTGTAGTTCTTGACAATTAATAGTTAAAGTCAAGATTTATGAACTAAGAGATATTTAGATAGGATTAATATTAAGAAAAATAGTGGTTTGATGATTTCTACGTATTGGAGACAATTGATTTCACTGCTCATTATATTATTTTAATATACGTGCCGTTATTTTGGTGCCTGTTTTATAGCATCGGTCTAAGAGCACCTTTGCTGATCCATCTGGTTGTAAGCAAGTTTTTGTTTTAAAAATTGCCGAGGAGTACTTGCGTTTATGTAGATACTACTTTCACCAATATTTTGATTATCAACAAACTGGCGCACTTTAAATAGTAGTGATATCGATTATTGACATTTTTATCCTGCCCATACGGAGAGGAAGATCGGTCCCTTTCCACTGAGCTGCCGGCAATTACCTTATCTGTTACGTAAGTCTTGCTGCAATTTTAACCCATAATAAAATTAAATACAGGGCTACGTACCAAAAGCGTGGCGGGAGGTTAACGCTTTTCTATATCTAAATGAGCAAGCCGTTCGGCCGCCTTGTCTAAAGCATGCAGACCCATTAATCTCAACTCGTTTTTGTTAATTTGGATAAAAATGTCCTTCACCAATTTCTTAAAAACAAGGTTCATTCTTGTCACACACGAATCCGTAAAAAAGACCGCAGAAACTAAAGATCTCAGCTCTGCAACAAAAGGCGGGATCAAATATATGTTAAAAAGCAAGAAAATTGCAGCAAGATTAGGCAATACATTGCTTATTAAAAAAGAGTGATACAGTAGTGTCAGAACGGCTTCAAACGGTTATGCGCATCACACAACTTTAGGTTCAAATCGGGAAATCTTGTAGGTTACCTAACAATTCTCAAAAATGAATATCTGCAAGAAGTGGCCTATTCTCTATCAGACATTGTACTGATAAAATACAATCTAAGTGTGCCATAAAACATTAACCTCAAAGAAACGGGAAAATGAAGACGAAGGAAAACCACCTTCACGACAGGCTGACAAATGTGTACCACTATCTTTCAAGCCGAAGTGTATTCCATAAACCTCTGCGTTCCCAAAAACCTACATAGGTAAAATAAGAGCAACGATTGGTATTCTCACAGCCAACCTGCCATAAGGGCCGTAGTACCATGTGCTTGTGGCTCTAAACTAGTCTGAGAGTGCGGCTACAATCTGAAGCAGCTGACAATCAACTGTGTAACACTATGACGTGTTCCAGGGCATTCAGATATTGCAGGCAGTATTAAGGCAGATGAGCTGGCAAAACAAGGTGCACGTTACCGCAAATAGAGCCAGAGCCCTGTTGTAGACTTAAAAAGGGCCACATAACACTGGTGATAAACCAGTGAGAAGATTCGAATAGAGTCTTTCTTTGGAATAACCAATTGGACAGAAACAGGTCAAACTATTCATTAAGGTCTCGCTGCAGAAAGTAAAGATGAATTTATTACTCAGGAAGCTGGAAGTACAAACTCTTAAACACTCCACAGAGGTTACCCTCCCCCCCCCCCCTAAAACTCTGTTTTAATAAAACCAGAAAAGCCGAGAACGATACATGCCGGCTTTACGGGTGAGGCGTCGAATTGGTAAAATACTCTATGTGACGATAACGCTGCTTGTGGGCATAGGCACTACGTCTTCGTTAAGCATATATTAACTCCTAATGTGATATGGAAACAAGAGCCAACACTAATTATTAAGTTTTTCAATAATCTAAAGCTCCTGTAAACACAAGTTAGAGAGTCGCACAAATCTCAAAGGGGTTAAGTGACAATGCAATTTTGTGTCTTAGCCCTCCTACTGATAGAATACAATACAATCGGCATGGAGTTGGTTGATACAGTTTACCGGTGACGCGAATAGGCTCCTGAGATTAAAATAAACACTCGATTCCATACGACGTCAAATCTACGAATCTGAGTACGTTGGGGCAAGCAATAGCAATCCTTTTTCAATTCGGTTGTAAGATTCTGGATCAGAAAATATTGTTTCATGCCTTGGTAGTGTCTTTTACCTGGTTGAGGATGCGATTAAGGTCTAATATAGTGAACGGTATATTGTACGGATTACTTGGGCAGGTTTCAAAAATTACATCTCGTTTTTCTTTTGGAAATGTTTCTTGATAGAAAAATTTTTGCATGTAGTTTCTAAACTACCCTACTACTATTAAACTACTAACTACTACTAAAAAACTAACTACTTCTACGTTTACTCTCTCAGCTGTGTACTACTTTGTCATATATGTTGTTTGTGTATATTGTCCTTATTGTTTTGTTCGATGCCCCCTGGTCTCAGGAGTTTCCGGGAGGTATCTGCTGGTACGATTTGTTTGGGTGCTGTTCTTCGTTCTGTTTCCTGTTGTTTTTATTCCGTGAATTTTTCCTTGGCGATGATGCTCACGGCTTGTGCTAGATCGTTTATGGCTGCAAAGGTTTGTGCTGTTGTTAGTGCGACTTGTATCTTCTTGTCTGCTATGTTGTTCCTGTAAGATTGTAATTTATTCTCGTCTATTTTTCAGTCCAAAAGTGTGTGATCTGGATTCCCGCATATACAGAGATCTGTGTGTGTCATTCGTTTTCTGTAGGTAGGGTAGGGTCCGTGCCCCGTTAAAAAATGTATGAGTCTCTCTAACGGGTCTATGTGTTTGCAATTTAGTCTGTCTTTAATGCCTGGTATGTATTCGTATACTCTTCTTCCAGTGTTTCCCTTATCCCACCGCTCTTGCCATATAATCCTTTCTTTGATCTAAATTTTAGTATACGCTCGTATGTTTATTAGTGCCTCGATTTTAGTTTGGTTATTTTTCCTCAGCCAGTAAATTGCGACCCTTTGTAATATCGTGAGATCTAGAGCAGATATGCCACGGATGACCCCCAGCGGATCAAAGGACGTTGTCCTGTAGACTCCTTTGTGTCGAACTTATTTTTTGTCTTGCTTTGAATAATTTTGCTCTGTGTGCACATGCGCTTGCTGCGTGTGAGCTAAGATAAAGTTTCACTCTATCGAGTAAAATTTTGAACTGCCTTTGCGCTATGCTTGCTATACCATGAATTACTGTTTTTGCCTTTGCGCAAATGCTGTTTATGTGGTCTTCAAAATTTAGTTTCACATTAGTCTTCCTTTGAGTTTGCCCTTTAGGAGGGCATATGTTGTCTTTTTGGCTGAAACTTGTAACTTGTTATTGAGACTTCAATTATGCGATTTTTCTAAGGCTATTTTTGAGCCTTGTGGGCAGCCTTTGGTGATGCCCTTGCTTATTTTCTGGGTGTCGCTGTCCAACATGACATATCTGTCTTGGCAGTAGTTCGTCAAACTTATATATAAGTTTGGGGGACACTCCAATCCGGACAGTCTTTCGAACAGCGAGAGCCAGCATAGATGGTTGAATGCGCCTGTGAGGTCAATAAATATTGCTAGGCGGTATTTGTCTTCTGCGCTTTGTATGTTTTGTAGTCCTCTATTAATTGCGTCTTTGGTAGACTTATTTTCCCTGAACCCAAACTGATTCGGGTGCATTTTGTTTTCTCGTAGATTTTGAGTTCTTGCTGCCAACAGTCTTTCTTGTACCTTTCGTAACGTGTTAAAGAGGCAAATTGACCTGTAGTTATATGAATCCGTCTGGTCTTTGTCGCCCCTTTAGTGATTATTACTAGGTCAGCTTGTTTCCAGGTAGATGGGATCCTACCTTGTTTTAAGCATTCGTTTAGAAATTTTGTTAATGTTGGTACAAGTTTTTGCCTAAGAGCTATTATTACTTCTGCCTGGATACCATACTGGTGCTGGTGCTTTACCTTTCTTTGCTGTTGTTATGGGCTCGTCAACCTCTTTTTCTGAGAATTCTTTTGTTGGTGTGTTTCTACTTATGTAATTGATCAGGTTCTGTCTTTTGGCTCTCTAATCTTCTGTATCAGTTGTTACATTACCGTCCGGTAATAATTTGTTTATTATTGTATTGGCGGTGTCTAGCCAGTTTGTGGTTTCATCCCCATCTGATGTTTTTACGGATGTGTATGTGGTCGTCGGTGGACGTATTTTTTTTCTGGGTAACTTGTATGGGATTTTCCATGCGTCTAATTGTAGCTCTGATTTGGCGTGGTTTATTTAAGAGATGTCGTACTTACTCTTTATGCCTCTTACATTCCATTGTAATACTTCTTCGTGCATAAAGATAATTTGGAGAAAAAATTGAACTGGTTTCAATAAACATATAGCTAATTATTATGTATGGGGAATTCACATGTGAGATAAAATATAACGATAAAGAACAAAAACAAATACAAATTGTAGTACACAAGAAAATTTAAGCCAGCCGATTCGACATTATTTACCATTTTAAATAAGAATATAGGCGTGAATTATTTAAAAACTGAAGAGTGAAATAAGAAAACACTAACTTATCACATTTAAATTATACCATATATGTAAACAGTAATATGGGCATCTTCAAATTTTTTTCAATGCAAACGGTTGAATTAAAATAAAGTTTTCTCATATTTGAATCTAATTTGATCTTCTTACCTCTTGCGTTTGAATATAAGTGTATATTCAAATCCATTTCTAAGGAAGGGTTTATTGCCTGAGTTAAAGAGATCATGTCATGTTAAAGATTTCAATAGTATAAATTATTTTTTACTTCCTTATTTTATTTTTCTTATTTATTTATTTATGGATGCTCTATAAGTAATACTTTTGTAACACTTCTATTAATGTGGAAACGTTTAGTCATGGAACGTTAGACGTGTGTATTTATTTCATTTTATTTTCGTTTACAGAAAGTTTGAATAGAATAGCTTTTCAACTTTTTGAGTTATCGCGTCCGAAAAAATCTCTGCGCACTAAACATTTAGGTTTTAAATATACGTATGAAATTTGAACGCAATCGTGTATCAAGTTTTTGAGATACACACACACGAGCGCGCGCGCGCACACACACACTCACACACAACGCGCGCGCACTTACACACCCGCACGCAAACACGGACGCCGCACGCAGACATTTTTCAAAAACCTTTTGCACTGAGGGATTTTTCCGGTCTCAGTAAAATTTCGAATTTTTTGGGCTATTATAATAGCTTTCCCTTTAGGAAGAAAAGTTAAAAATAAATAAACAATAAAATGTCACAAATAAATCATAGTGTTAATATTACAGATAAATATATTTTCGGGATTTCAGAAAATACTAAATTCTTTGGTGACTTTGTAGGTTTCTTGTCGACCACCCTTTACCCTTTTTTCTTATTTTCTCAAGTTTATTAGTGAAGGGCGCTAGAAAATTTCCTACATTACAAAAGAAGTGTCAAAATCATTTTCTGTTCTCCCGAGGAGATAAAACAAAATTAAATTCCCTTTTAAAATGTAAAACATCGTATAAATACATACAAAATGCGCGCATTCAGTATAACGAATGGGGTTCCTTGAAAACAAATGTACCTATATCTAAATCCATTTTTAAGTTAGATACTATCAATGATTATCCTTTTCATTGAATTAGTTTGCAAGAAGCTGCCTGCCGTTTATTTGAAACATTGAAGAGGTTTCGCTCCCGCTAATTACGTACAACTTGGGTTTCTGTAACCATTCACTTTTCATTCATAATCTATAAATAACATATTGCAGAATAGGTTACATTTTTCATCAAAGTATGTGTTGTGATAGTATTTGAAAATATTTCAGTTTATATTAGTAGTTTTTTTTAATAAATAATTAAATATTGTAATATTATTTAAATAGATAACGTTTAAAATTAAACAAATAAATAATTATATAATAATTTTATTTAAATGTGTTCTTAAACCGCCTCTACTGTAGAAATACTGAACTGAACAACGTTATACACAACGCTCTAGTGGCGCAATTGGTTAGCGCACGGTACTTATAAGACAGTAGTCGTGAGCAATGCCGGGGTTGTGAGTTCGAGCCTCACCTAGAGCATATTTTTTTTTAAATTAAATTTACAATCGAATTGTGTACATAATCACATATGCATTATCTGAAAATCCTATGCAATATTTACAATAACATTTTTTTAATATCTGAACAACTGTAAAACAATGGATAAATTTAAATTGAATTAATGAATATACTATATCACTTTATTTATCTACAAAACCATATTACATTAAATATAAAAATTAATAAAGTTTTCTGACTTATACATGAATAACTTAAAATCACAAATAATAAACAATAAGGAATGAATGTATTAAATTGTATTTGTAGGAGATGAAATGGGATTTGAAGTAGGAGCAGTTGCTTGTCGTGTTACCATTGACACTGCATTTTGTAAAACTTGTTGGCGAAAGAAATTTGAAGTTGCAGTACCTAAACTTTCAGAACCACCAACTTTACACTTGACATATCCATATAAATTAGCACCATTTAAAATTAATGCAATGATGACAAGTAGCTAAAAATTATTCATATAATAGTCGAGCCAGAACTTAATACATGTACGAACCATCCATTTTAGTTTAAAACCAAACAATGCGATAATGAAAAGAATACACCAAAATAAAGGTGTTAGTACTAAGGCAATCCAGAATATTGTAGATTCACGTTCATTAACCCGATTCTGTGATGGACCCTAAAAAAGGGCCCAATGAAATATAAGTAATGTGTGAAAAAAAAAGAAAGATAAAAATTAAATTAAAAAAATGAATGTAAACCTTTCGTGCTTCAAAAACCCAATGAGATTGTCCATCATCATCTACATAATTCCACCATCGAAGTCCAACCATTAATCTACCAGTGATATTTTTCACAGTCCAAAAATCCATTGATAATAATAAAATTACAACTACAAAACTTGTAATAAAGCTTTCACTAAACCAACCGCATAACATATAAACTATTATTGAACTTATTCGAAAGGCTAAGTGGAAGAATGTTACAAAGGGATGGCTATAATCGGAATAAGTTATAAGAAATCCAATAAAGAAATGTTGCTTACTTTAACCTTCCTGAAGTAGTGTGAAGTTCCTCATCGCCAAAAGGTATGGTGTCGTCTAGTAACGGTACCTAGAAAAGTACTGGCAATACTTTTAAATTCAAATTTCCAACTAAAATACTTACAGTTGCAGATGACATTTTCATAACCTATTTGACAAAACAAATATTTAACGTGGCTATTCTGTTATAACTAACAATACTGCCAATTGCAACTCTTGCTGCAGATTTACATAGATTCGTGAAGCTCCCAACACGGTAAAAGCACAATATCGACTTCAACATTATGTTGTGTGCGTCGGTTAAGTGCCGCGATTGTGCCGTTGACCGTTATCAGTTTGTTAGTAAAACACAGGGAACGTTACCTCATATAAGCTAGCAGGACCAAATTGCCAAAATTCAACAGGGCTTTTCAGAATTTTTAGTAATGGGTACTAAATTTGTACCCCAACAAACATTTTTGTACCTCCAACCATTTGGTTAAAAATCGTGGTGCTGCTGGCTTAATTTTTGCTACTAGGACCAAAACTAAATTAAACGAAAATAAGTGTGACAAATTGCGTTTATTTAGTACAGTCTAATCTTAATGCTATTCACCAACATCTTGAACAATTACAACCTGATATTTTGTTTCTATCTGAAGCACAAGTCTCCTCTGAAAGCTCCGAGTCACCCGACTTGCAATTTCCTCAATACCACCTTCACTCTAACTTTCGATATAAAGGAGGCGTATGTGCCTACATCAAGGACAGAATTGCTTGCAAGAGGGTTTCTTCCTTAGAAAATAAAAATTTTGACGTGATTTGAATTAAACATTCTGGTCCTAATTTTGTGAAATTCTACTGTTGCATTTATAGGTCTCCTAATGACAGTAACTTTCAAGACTTCTTCGATTACCTTAGTATGAAAGTTGACTATCTCCTGTCTCAGTTTCCATCTTGCGATATCTCAATTGTAGGCGATTTCAATGTTCATAACTCTAATTGGCTTCAGTTTTCATCTACTACAAATCCTGCTGGCCATAGTGCAGAAACATTTGCTATTTCATGTGATCTCACACAAATGATTTCTCAACCCACAAGAATTCCTGATAACCCTAGCCATACTCCACATCTTCTGGATCTCTTTCTTACAACAAACCCTCTTGTTTATAAAACTTCCGTTCTTTCGCCTTTAGGTCTTTCCGGCCATTGTCTAATAGAAATCATTTCTACTGTACCTAATTCCACTGTTGTTCGCAAAACCGATAGAACCTTGTGGTGTTTTAAGTCAGCTCGATGGAGTGATTTACGGGATTTCTTTGCAACCTTTCCATGGCGTGAATATTGTTTTAAGTCGTCCTCTTCTTTGGACATCGCTCTTTCATTATCTGAAGTCATTCTCATGGGAATGGAGTTATACATTCCTAAAAAGCAGTACCGTGTAGGTCATTCACGTTCCCAACCCTGGTTCAATAAGGCTTGTGCTGATGCAATATCTTTAAAAAATAAATATTACATTAAATGGAAATCTAATAAATCGGTCGACAGTCAATACGTTGGTGTTAGAAATATCTGCAAAAGTGAAATCACTAAAACTAAAAAGTTGTTAGAACAACGAAAATGCAATGAACTAGCTACATCTCCTTTAGGCAGTCGTAAATTTTGGTCTTTAGCTAAAGCCGTTAGTAAAAACTTTGGAACATTTTCATTTCCCCCCCTGACGTCTATTGACGGATCAGTAGTTGCTGATTCTGTAGGCAAAGCCAGTGTTCTTGTAGATTTGTTTGCATCAGTGTCTCAATGATTCTGGAAAAGATGTGCCCCTAGTCAACTCTTCTTCATACGCTATGAAACCAATTCATTTTCGGTACAAGCTCTTGGAATCGATCATCAGTAGGCTTGATCTCAATAAGGCGACTGGCCCAGACGGTATCCCAGCTATTGTCTTAAAGAAATGTTCCCCCGAACATACCAGTCCTACCTAAGCTCTATACGATCTCTATGTCTTCTGGGGAATTCAACCTATTCCCAAAAAAGGCGATAAGACCGATCCCTCAAACTACCGACCAATTCCATCACTTCCATTTTGTCTAAAATCATGGAAAAAGCCATCAATCAGCAACTGCTCACGTTGCTTGAAACTAACAAACTCTTTAGTGACCGCCAATATGGGTTTAGGCAAAGTCGTTCAACAGGTGATCTTCTTTCATATGTTACCCAAGTTTGGAACAATACAGTAGAGTAGTCCGGTGAAACAGTTGTAGTCGCTTTAGATATCTCAAAGGCATTTGACCAAGTTTGGCATAAGTGTTCACTTGCCAAACTCACCTCGTTTGGGTTAAATGATACGCTCATCAGCTGGGTTTCTAGTTTCCTTGATAAAAGACGAATACGTGTCGTAGTTGATGGCTTTTTTTCAAAAGAAGTTAGCATTAACGCGGGCGTACCACAGGGATCCGTTATAGCACCTACACTTTTTCTGCTGTACATAAATGACCTTATTTTTTCAACAACCAACCTCATCCATTGCTTTGCTGACCATAGTACTCTTCACTGTAGCTCATCTCAGTCTATTCATAGTGATAACCCACCTTCTATGTCAAATCAAAAAATTAAAGCTGAAATGGTAAATTCAATCAACAAAGACATTCAACGTATTTTCGAATGGGGAAGCAATAATCTAGTTAAATTTAATGCTAACAAAACTCAGTGTTGCCGTGTGTCCGCCAAAACAATCGATCATTTCCTGTTGTGAGTATGAATGGCTCAGTTCTTAAATTTTCAGACTCTATTCCTCTGTTGGGTATAACTATATCTTCAAATCTCTCATGGGTTGACCATCTTCTGTCAGCTACCAAAACAGCTGCTCGTAAAATAGGCTTTTTGTACAGATCTAAGCAGTACTTTACCTCTCGACAACTCCTTCTGCTGTATAAGGCCCAAATTCGGCCTCATCTGGAACATAATTCTCACCTCTGGGTTAGTGCTCCCCAATACGCTCTCGATATCGTTGATCGTATTCAAAAGAGAGCGATTAGGCTTATAAATGATCCGTCCTTAACTTCTCACATACAGTCCCTTGAGCATAGAAGGATCGTTTCAGTTCTTTCTTTGTATTATCGTTATTACAACGGCTATTGTGCTATTGAATTATATTCTTTGATACCATCTCGGGCTATCTTTGCGAGAAACACTCGGTTCGCTCATTCACATCATCAGTATGCAGTACAAATCTCCACTTGTCGTACCAAACGGGCGCAATTCATATTTTTCCGCACGGCTTCTAAACTCTGGAATGATCTCCCTAGTTCCTGCTTTCCTCTCACTTATGACATGAGAAAATTTAAGGTAGCTGTTCATAGGCATCTATTGGCAATTCATTACCCTCTATCCATCCTCCTAAGTGCTGCTAAGTACTGCTGACATAATATTTTGCTAGCAGGACCAAAGACAAAAACTAAACATAAAATGTGTAGGAGAAACTGTGTTTATTTAGTACATATTTTGTACTATTTTGTACCACAAACAATAATTTTGTATCGCAAACTATTTGGTTAAAATCGTGGCGCTGCTGGCTTTTAATAGTTTGCTAGCAGGACCAAAGACAAAAACTAAACAAATACTAATGGGAAAGCCTGCGTTTATTTAGTACTTATTTTGTACCATAAAAATAATTTTGTACCGTCAACCATTTGGTCAAAAATCTTGGCCTTGCTGGCTCAATATTTTGTTAGCTGGACCAAACAAAAGTTAATGGGACGAATTGCGTTTATTTTATACATGTTTTGTAATAATTTGTAGGTAACACAAAAAATTATTTTTTAATGCTAACCATTTGGTTAAAATCGTTGCACTGCTGGCTTAATACTTTGCTAGCAGACCCAAAGGCATTCTAAACCAAAATGAATGAGATAAATTGTGTTGATTTAGTACTTAAGTCTTTAAATCTAACCAAATTCGGAAATAAGCTTCTAAAACTACTTGTACTTTACCAAAAGGAAGGCAAAGAGCTGTAATACAAAAAACTATCAGTAGTTTTTTTAGTAAGTACTCTAAGGTTAACTCATACTTATTAGAAAAACGATATAATCACATTTCTACACCTTGTATAAGCTGACACAACCAAGTTGGAAAAATTTATTGGTACTATAAAATAGCTATTTGTGTAACTAGTACTAAACGCTGATATTTGTTGAACGAAAGATGAAGTTACTGTTACTGAACCGATGCAACAGGTACATTTACGCCAGGGTTTTGAAAATTAAAATTTAATTTTGAGCTTACGCAGTTTCTGAGATAGAGTGGGGAAATTTTTGATGAGGTGGTAAACAAAGGAACATAGCATGAGCATATGATGAGGATGGTGCCAATATGTGACGTCATCCTAGCTCATATAAATATGTATTTTATAAATGGTTTAAATAGGTGTCACTTTCAATGGTGACTTTCAATGTTGAACTGCTAGACAGCTGGTGGTGTAGTGGTAGGCAGTCGTCTTCCATACTTTTGGCGCGGGTTCGATTCCTGGCTCGTGCACTTTTTCCCTCTTAGGTTACAGTAGTGTTGTTTATCTAATCTACGTTTGTTAGCTTATTGTAGTTTTGTTTATCTAATCTAATTATGTTAGGTTACAGTAGTTTTGTTTTTCTTATCTAAAATAGATGACGTCACACATCAGCACCTTCCTCATTCTACTCATCCCATGTTCCCTTGTTTACCGTTTTCTAAATTTTCTAAATATATATATATATATATATATATATATATATATATATATATATATATATATATATATATATATATATATATATTCAGGGTTATTACAAATGATGTTCCCGATTTCAATTATAAATATTACTGGATTAACCTGTTTTAAGACCATTTCAGTTGGTACCACTGGAAAGAAAAACTCATAAAGTTTTGTTTACATTGATTTAAGTACGTATCAGCTATTTGTTAAAGTCAATTGTTGTCAATTGTGTAATGGCTGAATTTGAAGACAGGAAAGCATTTTATGTGTTGGATTTTCACATCAACCAATCAGTTATTAGCGTGCAACGTTACTTTAGAACCAAATTTAATGAAGATCCTCCTAGCAGTCACAAATGGTACTTGAATTTTAAGAGAAATTGGTGCATTTGTAAAAAGAAATCAACTGGAAGGCCGTCAGTAAGCAATGACGCTGTACAGCAGACAAGGGAAAGTTTTATGCGTAGTCCACAGAAATCTACTTTTAAATGCAGTAGACAGCTGTAACTATTTCTATTTAGAATAAAGAACTAAGGGGAGTCACGACATATAGAGAAAGAACAAAATTTGGGGGTGCAAGTGCAATGAGTATTATTTTATGTTATTGCTATGGTAAAGTCGTTTTTATTGGCGAAAGTAGCAGTATAATGAATAAAAACCGCTACTTTGCGTATAATGTAATATATTTCACTTTAGCATGAACAAATCATCCTAGTATTCGAAAATAATTTGATATACTACTCTACCCATAATACCAAACTTAAATATCTGACAGCAACCCTCAATGTCACGATTTAAAAATCGGCTAAGGTTTGCAACCTTCAAGCTGATGCCTTCTGTAGGCGATCCATTAGTTACCAATGTTAAGTAATGTAATTTGCAAGAAATATCTCAAATAGATCAAGAAACTTTTGTTTGTTAATAATAAACGTACAAAATGAATCAAACAATGAATTAAAATAAATAATTTGATTTCAATTGTTATCTAAAAGGTATGAAGGTCAATATTGTTTTATAAAATGAAGCGAAAATTGGGTTTTGTACGTGATAAATATTTCCTTCCATATAAACAATATTGAATGTAATAAATTGAATTTAATTAATAAACGTATGTTACTATTATCTTTCGATGGAGTCCATCAAAACTAATTTTGGATAGTCAAATAAACAGATGCACGCTGCCAATAACTAAGAGTAATTAATATTAGAGGTATATTCATAAAAATTGTGATTTAAACGGCATAAGGAATTGGCTGATTTATTTACTTATCGGGATGGGACTGAACTGTTCTTCGTGTTGGCTTTTTGGAAATAATGAATTCGTTTGGGCTAATTCAAAATTCGGAATGTCTACAGCTTGGTATACCACAGTCAACAGTTTGGAAAATTTTACGTAAACGTATAAATTTCAAGTCTTACAAACTTCAGCTTGTTCAAGCATGAAAAGCAAATGACAAAGTTCTAAGACTTTCTTTTTGTGAGAACATGTAGGCCTTGATGGAAAATTAAAACTATGTAAAATGTTTAGTCTTTAGTGATGAAGCCACATCCCACTTGTGTGGTAACGTGAACAGACATAATGTCATAATATGGGGCTCGGTGAACCCACACACCTACATCGAGCACTTACACTCCGAAAGTTAATCTGTCTTGTACTATCATTTACCACAAAGTGTACGGACCTTTTTTCTTTATTGGACAAACAATAAATGGAATAAATCTTGGACATGACGGAATGGCTTCTACCGAAATTAGAACAAGAATCGCTAAACTTCACTCTGGACTTCAAAATCGGCTGCCTGGTAGATGAATCGGTCGTGCAGGTCCAAGTGATGGTGCACTCTTGAACTGGCCTCCAAGATCTCCGGACATCACCCCCCTGTGATTTTTTCTTGTGAGGATACATCAAACATAAAGTGTATACACCACCAGAAAGCATACCTGAGATCCCAACAGCGGATTACCAGAGCCATCGAAAGTATGGCAAAAGCTTGATTACACGCTTAACATCTGTCGTATCACAAGGGGTTCCCATATAGAACATTTCTAATTCTTGGCATCTAGGATGAAACTTCTTGAGTTTTTCTTGAAATGTAACTATTTTATTTTTTTCTGTGATAAATAAAACTAGATTTATGTACACTTGAAATCATGAACATGATTTGTAATAACCCTATTATATATATATATATATATATATATATATATATATATATATATATATATATATATATATATATACAGGGTCCGCCTTTGGGAGCTGATCCTGTAAGTATCTGCTAAACCAAACTACTCCGCAGTAAAAAGTGGTTTTTTTCGATTTCTCATAAAGTATTAAATTTTTACACTTATGTTGTATATCGAATTTGAAAAAAATGACTTTCTATTTGGCAAAAATGACTTTTGAATCGCAAAATTATTATCAATTTTTATATTTTTTCAAATATGTTTCTTTATTTCAATAATTATTTGGTTTCCATGGTGACCACGAACAAGGAATACTAGATTTAAGTATGTACCTAGCTCATTTTTATCACAAATTTTAAAATTGGGACTTTTTTGATAATATAAGTATGAAACTGTTACGTTTAGGTAAAAAAAGTTTTAAACAAACTTACCTTAATTTTTGACGTTAAATCGATCTGAGTAAAAAAAATAGGGGTTTCCAATTGATTTTTATGAGTAACTTGCATTTTTTGATAGTCAAGTTTAGACATTCATAATTTTATTTTCATGAAAAATACAAATGTCATTTTTTGCAGACTGTTGCAATAAACCTTTCCCTACAACACCTCAAAGTTTTATTCAAATTGTTTGACAGGAACAGAACAATTAACGAGTTATTACTAAGACTGCATCTGTCAATTTTTGTAGAAAAATGTTTTTTTTAAACGACTGAAATTTCGTATCTAGTTTATTTAACAAACTTACCTCAAAATTCGACATAGAATCCAAAACTGTATTAATATACGGGGTGTCCCATTTAAAATAAGCGACTAAGTACCGACTTCCGGTATAACCGGAAGTAGTACGAACGTGAAAATATTTTAGATGAGTTAGCCCTAACATCATTACCCTGTCACCACATTTTCAAAATTATAGTAAGTTTGGTTTAGCAGATACTCATAGGATCAGCTCCCAAAGGCGGACCCTGTATATATATATATATATATATATATATATATATATATATATATATATATATATATATATATATATATATATATATATATATATATATATATATATATATATTTAGGCTGATTACAACAATATTTATTACATAAACGTACATATTTACAAAGTCCCAGTATGGACCATAATTCCCAGTACAGACCATCCTACGATGTATAGTGGTATATCATATGGTACATATTGGGGTTACATAAAAATACATACAAAATATGAACAAAAAACTTAAGGTATATTATATTTGGATAAATCTATTCAAAATGACGTGCTGCTCTTGACGTAGTACCAGACAGGGAAAGATAGTTTTAAAACGACGTCCTCCGACCCAATAGAATCGTCACCTTTAGTTTCGGGAAATACAAATTTGTTCTTTGGTAGGCGTGTTAAAAAAGATATCGTATGGTCCTGCTCTTCCATTTTGTATACTCGTCCAATATAGTATTTTTCGTATTTTTTGCGAATGTATTTAACAAGAATAAAGTCACCAACCGCAATAGCTGTATCCTCTGCATTTGACAAATCACTCTCCAGGTACGTAGAATCATTAGTTATTTTCTCATCGTCATCACTATCTGAACTTGAATTTTCGATAATTTTTCGTTTCACTGTTCTTTTTTGGATTTTCTTTGCCTTCATCTGTTTTTTTAATATTTTCTGGTTATGTTTCTTTTCCAGTTGATCTTTTATCGGTGTGCTTGTTAAAATTGTAGACCGTGCTTTTTTTGCTTCCTTCTCTGAAGTTTTTACGACTTGCTGCTTTTAAATGCGGTCTTACATCGTTAAGTTCGTTGTTACTAATTATGGCATTGTTGTGGTGAACTTATTCCACTCAGAAAATATTGGAGAATTATAGGGTGAAATGACAGTTTTTTCAAATCTATGTTTTATGTTATCTGGGTGTAAAGCATGCGGTAAAGCTATGCCAACTCGACCAGCTATATAGATAGTCATGGGAGTTCTCCATCGACCAGTCATCTACAGCCTTGTTGTAATACGCTTTGAACAGTCCAAATCAGCTTACATACAAAGGCTGTAATTTGTGGTTGCAGTGCTGTGGTAAAGTCAGCAGAACGACACTATTTGTTTTACAAAGATTTAAAACTCTGATGTAGTGGCTCTCATTATTGTCGAGTATTAACAGTACTTGATTTTCTGTGCAGCACCTTGTGTGTTTAATAAAATATTGAATGACGAAATTTTCAGCTGTCATCCAGTCACTGGGGTTGCCCGTGCCAACGCAACCTAGTGGTGCTTCTCTTAACATGAAGGTTTTGAAATTCTTTCTTGGGTAAACGAAAAATGGTGATATGCAACTACAATTGACGCAAACTGTAGCACATACTGTGGCCAGTGTGCCTCGTTCTGCCTTGTCACTTTCCCAATTTGCTTTTGTTTAACTGACGTTAACACTTTTGGAGGCTTATGGATATTTGTTACACCAGTTTCGTCGCAATCATATATTTAGTGTTTCTCAAATTTATATTCTGACATTACTGAACACAAATTGGCAAAGAATAACTGCACATTATGCTTGTGAAAACTTGCAGCCCCAGTCTTTTCTGCTTGGCGCAGGGAAAGAGTGGGATTTCGTTTTCTGAAATTACGAACCCACTCTATTACTGCCTTTTTGTTATCATGGCAAAAATTGCGGCATATATTTTTCATTAGCTAAGGCATATTTAAATTCTAATCCCTTTGTAGTGGTAAAAGTTAGTCCATAGCACATTTCAGTTTCAATATTTTGTGAGCAATTCCTCCTCAGCTTTAGTAATATTCGTTGAGATCCATGTTTTCTGTTAAAGTCAAAATCTTCTCTTACATTTTCATTTGTAGTTTTGTAGTTTTGTAATTTTCTTTGTAATAACAAATTGCTTAATTTGTGTTTCGTTGTAGCGTCCTTAATAGTCTTCCAATTTTCTAGAATATGTCACAGCAGACCTCATGTGTTTTTAATGTCCCTTGTGTAATATGTAACTTTTTCTATAGAATGATGTTAATTAGGAACGCGGATGCTTTGGGATACTTTAATCTGAAATTAAAATTAAGCCTTGATATATTAAAGCATATTTTGTAGATTTCGTTTTTGTCCTAATATACACCACCAGAAAAAATCCCACTAAAGACCACCCTGCAATTTTAAATATACGCAACAGCTTCATCAAAATGGTATGGCTTTATTTCAGTTCTACCTTCTGAATTGCATGCTCGTCCGATGTATAGGTTATGTGGTGAAAATTACTTAAAAATATTGGTAGGTATTTAGAAAAACCATTAACGAAAACATCATCGCATAAGATAAAATATGTAGCTATCAATTTACATGTCCTTTCTGTTTCCATATTGAATGGGTGAACCAAACTTACTTTTTTTCTAATGGAATACTCTGTATATTATTTTGAAATTGAACATGGCTTAACTTGACCATTACTCCAATATACGGTTTTACTATGTTATACGGGGTATTTTAGGAGTTAGGGCCAATTTTAAGCAAAAATCGTACCGTATTCGAGAACTTATAGCCTCCAAACTTAACAAAAGAACAATTATTTTTAATTTGTATGAGTTTTCAAATATGGTCTAGTTTTTACCCAAAATAATGTTTTTTGGAAAAGCTTATTTTTTTTACACATTATGGTCCATAATTGGACCACCTCGTTATTATAGTTTTCTTAAGTGGTACACCCTTTATATTATTTTGAAGTTGAACAGGGCTTAACCTGACCATTACTCAATATACGGTTTTACTTTGTTATACGGGATATTTTAGGAGTTAGGGGCAATTTTAAGTAAAAATCGTGCCGTATTCGAAAACTTTCAGCCTCCAAACTCAACACCCTGTACATTTTTTCATCCATCCATGGAGAGATTCATCCCCTTCAACTGTACTATTTACATGGGTTATACTCAGCATCACCCAATTGATAAAACTACATAACGTCTAGAACATTTTTTTTTATTCAAGAAACAAACGCTAGTTGAAAATGAAAGTAACTAATTTATTAGATACATTAAATGTAAACTTAAATGTTATAAATATGAAAATGTAAACTTTCACCATTATCACACAATAAAATACTTATCTTTTTTGGGTTTTTTTATGGTGTATTTAAATTATACAATCTAAACGTTTCGATAAAACTTACAGTTATCTTGGTCAGTAGTAATATCAGTTAAAATTGTTGTAAACAATTTTGTCAAAGTTGAAAAGTTAAGACATAAACATCAGCCTGCTTTCAACATAACAGTTTGAGAAACGTATAAAGCCAAACATAAAATTAAATTTTAGTAAAGAATAACTAGTTCATTAAAAATTAAATATTGTTAAACTGTCTTAAAGATGACAAATCTGAACACGCTCTACGACAAAAGCTAACAATGAAAAATGTCTGCCAAAAAACTCATTTAACAAAATTTAATCAAGTTATGATGTAAGTGTCTAATGAAAGAAGCATTCACAAATATAAACATGACATCAAATAAAATAATCCAGTTAAATCTAACAAAGAGATATCTTTATCAATAAGTGCAAGTGTTATTAACAATGAAAAGCATAATGCAAAACGTTTTTTGTAATTTTTAATTTTAATCTTAATTTCAACTACTTATGTTAATTATAGTGCTGTGGTAATTTAACATATAATTGGTCAAGCATTTGCTTCGAGGTCTAGGAAAAACACAGCAAAAAACCTAGACATACCAAAAGTCAAAATTAAAATCAAGATTAAGACGTATCATTATGCTTTTTTTTAAATTATAAGATGCCAAAACCTATTTAAACGGAGATTTTCTTTTTGTCTATTAAAATTATTAGGGTGTTTATATATTTCAATGGTGTCACGTTGTAAACGAACATAATAATGAGTTTGTCTTGACAATATTTCCATATTGTCAAATTGAATGTCATGATTTAGATTGTTTAAGGCATGGTCATCCACAGCAGACTTCTCTGGTTGATCTAATCCATAAAATCTCATATGTTCATTACGTCTTGTATCAAAGCGACGTTTTGTGGTTCCGATGTATACCTTTCCACATGAACAAGATAACTTATACACTCCGGAAAATGATAAAGTTTTTCACAACTTTACACTTACATCATAACTTGATTAAATTTTGTTAAATGTCCCCAAACAATTCCTGGTTGAGACCATATATCAGGAAATGTTCAAGTCAGATTTAGCAGCATTCCTAATCAATGACGTCACGTGGCTTTCAAGCAAGCAATTATTGACTGAGTCAAGGTCATGTGCTAACCTGCAGAGGTATCACGATCTTACCCAATCTTCTTCGATTGAAAATTTTATTCTGGCCGAGTCGGGGTCATAATTCCTAGAAATCTAAAAACAGACTGTTATCTAGGCCAACAGCAAAAACGTATTGGTATCAATTTTCGCACATTGCCTACGTATATTCCTCAAGGTCAAGGTCCAGATTGTCCACGTTCAAGTACAAGGTTTTTTGAGGTTAAGGTCATTGTACACATTACCAATAAAAAAGTATATGGATTTTCAAGGTTATCTCATTGCCTGCGTGTAGGTACAAGGCTTTGCAAGGTCCTCTCATACACCGTGTAAAGTATATGCTTCAAGGCCACCAAGCAATTCTTGGTCAAGTTGCCGTGCTAATTCTTGGAATTCTCTTGGTCAGAGGTGTTAAATAGACCGTCAAGTTGTAGGTGTGGGGGTTTCTATTTTCAGGTAGAGGTCATATGTTGGTAAATGTTGAAGGTAACCTGGAGGAGGTAGCAAGGTGACATGGCTTTCAATCATGCAATACTTAGCTGAGTCGTGGTGTTAATTCAGTTATTACAATTCTAAAGGTAGTCTGCAGTGTATTCCTAGAAATCAATTCCTAATCAATAACCAATCAGTGACTTTCAATGTCATATAAGTTATTACAATTCCTAGAAATCTATTCTTAAAGTAAAAGGTATTATTTCCAGGCACCCCCACCATTTCAAGCCCAATCCTGAGAAATCAATTTTCAAGGTCAGGGGTATTACAGTTGGGACATATTATCGTCTATGCTAAAGGGTAGGTTAAATGGTTCTTGTATTGCACAAATTGAGCTATTTAAGGTTACAATTTAATGATATCTTATTAAAATCAGTTTACAGGCATATGAAGAAGGATATGCTGTTTATGCTAATAAGTGTAGGTCAAGTTTAACGGTTCTTTTATTGGCTCTGTTTGTATCTATGTTTTGAAGTTTCCCAGACCTTTGATTGACGTTCCCCTCACGTTTTTTGACGTTTATTTGATGTTTTTTGAAGTGTGTATGTGTGTACGTGTATACGTGTGTACTTGTGTACGTGTCTACGTGTGTACGTGTGTACGTGTGTACGTGTGTACGTGTGTACGTGTGTACGTGTGTACGTGTGTACGTGTGTACGTGTGTACGTGTGTACGTGTGTACGTGTGTAGTGTATGTGTGCATGTGTGTATGTGTGTACTGTAGTGTACGTGTGTACTGTGTGTACGTGTGTACTGGTTGTGTATGTGTACGTGTGTAGTGTGTATGTGTGTAGTATGTGTGTAGTGTGTCATGTGTGTATGTGTGTAGTGTGTGTGTGTGTGTGTGATGTGTATGTGTGTATATGTTGTGTGTGTGTATGTGTGTATGTGTGTATGTGTGTATGTGTGTATGTGTGTATGTGTGTATGTGTAGTGTATGTGTGTATGTGTATAGTGTATGTGTGTATGTGTATATGTGTGTATATGTGTGTATGTGTATATGTGTATGATGTGTATATGTGTATATATATATGTGTATATGTGTATTGTATATGTATATGTGTATATATGTATATATGTATATATGTATATGTGTATATATATATATGTGTATATTATATATAGTGTATATATGTATATATGTATATATATGTGTATATGTATATGTGTGTATGTATATGTGTGTATGTGTAGTATATATATGTATATAGTGTATATATATGTTATATGTATATGTGTATATGTGTGTATGTATGTATGTATGTTATATGTGTATATGTGTATGTGTGTGTATGTATTGTATGTATATATATGTGTATATATGTATGTGTATAGTTATATGTATATATGTGTATTGTATATATATATGTGTATATAGTGTATATGTATATATTGTATTGTGTATGTGTGTATGATTGTATATGTATATATATATATATTATGTATATATATATATATATATATATATATATATATGTATATGTGTATATATATATTATATGTATATGTGTATATGTGTATATATATGTGTATGTATATATATGTGTGTATTATATATTGTATATATATATATATATATATATGTATATATTATATATATATATATATATTTGTTATGTGTATATATATATATAGTATATTTATATATATATTATATATTATATATATATATATATATATATGTATATATGTATATTGTATATGTGTATGTGTAGTATATGTATATATATATATATATGTATATGTATATATATATATATATATGTATATATGTATGTATATGTTATGTTATATATATATATATGTATATTGTATATATATTATTGTTATATGTATATATTATATATATATATATATATATATATATATATATATATTATATATATATATATATATATATTATATATATATATATATATATATATATATGATATATATATATATATTGTATATATATATATATATATGTATGATATATATATATGTATTGTATATATGTATATATATATATATATATATATATATTATGTGTGTATATGTATATATATGTAGTTATATATATATTGTATATATGTATATGTGATATGTGTATATAGTATATGTGTATGTTGTATATTGTATAGTGTATATGTATGTATATATATGTGTATGATGTGTATGTGTATGTGTATGTACGTATTTGCAGTGTGCGATGTTGAATGTGCGTATGTGCCTGTCTCCGTGTGTGCGTTTGTGCGTGTGCGTGTGTGTATGTGTGTGTGTGTGTGTGTGTGTGTGTGTGTGTCTGTGTGTATGTGTATGTGTGTGTGTGTATGTGTGTATTGTAAAATGGGTTTGAATCTACTTTTTCATCAAGTAATGGATCGATAGAACGTAAAATAGTCAAAAAATCAAATGAAAGGAGCTTTTTGTATACAAACTTTTGAATTAATTAAAATTAGTATTAATTTTATTAAATACATAAATAAAAAGCTTACCTCGAGTAGGATTTGAACCTACGACCTGTACTTATAATAATTTTAAATTAATGTTTTCATTCGCATCATAAAAGTTAACGGATTGTGAAATGTTCTCACTTGTATCATAAGCCATTTTATATGTCAATATAATTAATATAATGTGCACATCGCTGGGTAAATATTTATTTATAAAACGGTAATGAAATCGGAAAATAGTAATTTGCACTCATTATAATTTGGGAGCTAACGTTAATTTTACTACACCTCCTTTCAAAGGATTTCAAACTTTTATCATTTCTTGCCACTGTTTTAGCATCGCTTGCCATTATCTTCGTAAAATGATCACAACAAATATGAATGAAAAAAGGTGAATTTTCTATATCGATGACTAAAGCTTTATGTCTTTCTTGGAGTGTTACTCTAAAACGCTCATATTGCAAAAACATAATTATGCAGCCGAATTGATTAGCACCCAATTGACATCAGTAACTACGCTATTGAAGGGTAGTTCTCTACCTAGGACAAAATCTTGCAGCCATTTTGTAATCGTGGCTAAGGTATGAGAATTAGAAATCATTTCACACACTGGTGAGGTGATATTTTTACCTTGAACTGGGTAATGAATGACCCCGGCGTAATAAAATACACTTACTATTTTTATTCAATTTCCTAACATCGCTACCGGTGCAGTCTAAGTGCAATGTAACATTACGGGTTTTTTTTTTAATCTAAACATAAGTTGTAACACCATTCCAATCGCAAATAAACTACAGTATGAGACGTATGATGAAAATGATTTATACATGGACATTTTTGATTATGATACATCAAGGTCACTGCTTCGTAATCATTGCGAGCTAAATCTTTTTCGCAGTTGGCTTCCGATTTTATTTTTCTGGCGGTATCGCCAGTAGGTATGCTATGAATAGTTTTAGAACTCAGTAACTCTATGTCTGCCTCCAACGTTTTGTTTTGGACATATTTAAATGTGGTGATAGTTTGAAAATCAATTTTTGCTAAAGTACAGTCATATCCTTTTATTTGTTTCGTTTGACAACGTTATCATCTCCATGATTAAAATTATCTTTAATTATTAAAACTCCATCAATAAAACTATATTGGCTAATCCAATCGTGAACTAATTGACATACAAAGGTACGACATTAACGATATACGCACGACATATACATAATAGCCGTCCTACTGAGCGAATTATTTCTTTCAGATTTAATGCACAAGGCGTAGTTTGGATAAATTTCCCTAATACTTTTACGAATAAAATACGCGTATGAAATTTGAAATTGAAAATTAGCACCAAAAATTGATTCTGCCAGAATTCTAAAGTCGACATTTTCCGGAGGTTTATTTATTTCGCTACCAATATGGAAATTAGTGATTTGATGAGAAAAGCAATTACTAAATATGACATCATGCTCTAGCGCAACTTCTAGATCGTTTTTATTATCTACTAAATGTTGATTTTTAAATGGTTCTACAGTTTTCGAAAGAGGCACGACCGTATTGATTAAGGCAATGTTTTGATCAAAACCTACATTAATGCATTGAGATGTATCTATGGTGTCTTTAACTGTCACCGCAGATTACTTTTTTGAAATTAACAAATCTTTTAACATGCCGTGAATATTTTTCATCCAATAGTTATATAACCGCCGTCGTTTTTCGGGTAAATTGGTGCCAAAAACCTCACACACTAAGGGTTCGTAACCGAAGCCGATATTTTCCATATCTTCGATATTCGCAATTTTTCCGCGAGAAATAATGCGACTTTCTCAGTTATCTCAATGAAATCATTTTTTTCTTAACGCCATTATTACACAGTTGAAATTCTTACTTGCAAGTTTGACAACCTTAAGTAAAATATCTCATGCAAAAAAGTAGTAAGTGTTAATTCCTAAAAATATGAGACAGCCGACACCTTTCCGTCACAGATATTTGTAGGTGGGGTGTAACTAGAAAAGGATTGAAGGTAACCAAATTCAATGGTTTATTATACTTTTCAATTTCCTTCATAGTTCCTTAGGAACTATAAAGATCGTAAGTGAAGTACTTTATTAACTAAAATCGTTGATTATTAATGTATATCTTTTTCCAAATAGGTCGAATCGTTTTAATATACGTGAATAGTTTCATTCTTAATGACGTCTACTAGGAAAGGTATAAAAAAACATTTGCAAACATTATAACCAATTGAATCAACGTATTTTGTTTTTCAGAGACGGAATACACTTAAATAGGGAGGGATTGGAAAGGCTCGGGGGCATATTGTTCCAACAATAGTTTTTAAGTGGGCGTTTTTCATAATTAAGGTAGATAGGTTATCTGGTGGTGGGTTGTATTTTTAAAGTCTTTTTAATACATACTTCACATGAATCTTTTGTAATTTTATTGGTGGTGAGCCTTTTAGAATTAAGTAATATTTTATTACTAATTAAAGTGTAGGTAGTATGTACAGCTATAAATAACATGATTGACAAAACTGCGAAGTTGTTGCAGTGGCTTTTAAGCTATTGTTATGATTTGCTGTTGTTTTGAAATTTGGCAATGAATAATAATGGTTTAGAAGAACTAGCTCATCAACAAATCTCAAACAAATGAAAATTACATATATGATATGATTGTATATTGAATTCTGTTAAGTATTTATACGGAAACAATGATTTCACATTACAATAATTTATAATTAGTAACTCGCTGTAAACCATTCACTGCTTAATTGCGAGTGCTCATATCTGCCCCATGACTCTATATGTTGTCTTACCGAAAATGTTTCCTATTAATTATTTTAATAAATTTATTTACAATATTTTTCATTTGAGCTCTAAAATAATATCTGAACCTTTTTATCATTGAGCCTACTTCTTTGTTCTGTTAAAATTTGGCCTACCATTGAAAACGCATGTCTTGTACAAATGGCGAGATTGATTGGTATCGTAAGATTTTCCAAAGATATTTTAACTTCAAACTCAACAGATGTACGTATTTTCCTTGTAAAATTCAAAGAAGGCGGATTTTTTTTTATTAAGAGCTGCCTGGTATTTTGGAATGGTATGCGTAATTGTGTATGTTATCAATAGGGACAATAAACAAAAATGTGCCACCACTTAACGGTCATTTTATGATCGGTTTATGATACACACCGCCTACTTTAAAAATGAAATTTAAAAAAAACAGATGACAAATTTACCCAGATATAGCCAAAATATGTATTTAGTAGGGTGTTTAAATGATGTTCAATAAACTTTGTTCATGTTTCTGCATTTAAATAGTTAATATTTGACTGCCAAATGCTTATTTTCCTAGGGATGCAAAATTATATTTAACACGTTTACGTTTTAAAAAATATTGACACTAAAGAATTAAATAATTGTACTGAGCTAGAAAATCATTTAAAATATAAAGATAATCAAGATATTGATGTCCCGTTGCAACCTCAAAGACGAAGGTGTTCAAGGTATTAATCATAAATAAATATTAATACCACAAATTATTAAGTATTTTTAATAATTTGTGGTATTCATTACCTATTATGTTTATATGAAAATGTAAACTTTCACCATTAACACTCATAATAAAATACTTATCTTTTTTGGGATTTTTTAATGGTGTACTTTAAATTATACAATCTAAACGTTTCGATAACACTTACAGTTATCTTCGTCAGTAGTAATGTTTGTTAAAAATTGTTAAAGATGTAGTAAACAATTTTGTCAAATTTGAAAAATTAAAACAAACATAAGCCTGCTATGTATAACAGTTTGGGAAATATAAAGCCAACTATAAAATTTTTTAGTAAAGAATAACTAGGTCATAAAATTAGATATTATTAAACTGGCTTAAAGATGACAAACCAGAACACTCTCTACGACGAAAGCTAACAATGAAATTTGGCAGCCAAAAAACACATTTAACAAAATTTAATCGAGTTATGATGTAAATGTAAAGTTGTGAAAAACTTCAATTTTAAAATGATAGAAGCATTCACAAATCCAAACATTACATCAAATAAAATAACCCAGTTGAAATTAAATTAAAATTAAAAATTACAAAGAACGTTCTGCATTGTGCTTTTCATTATTAATAACACTTCCAATTATTGATAAAGATATCTCTTTGTTAGATTTAACTGGGTTATTTTATTTGATGTAATGTTTGAATTGTGAATGCTTCTATCATTTAAAATTGAAGTTTTCACAACTTTAACTTATATCATAACTCGATTAAATTTGTTAAATGTGTTTTTGGCTGGCAAATTTCATTTAGCTTTCGTCTAGAGATTCTGGTTTGTCATCTTTAACAGTTTAATAATTTAATTTATGACCTGTATTGACTAAAAATTTTATAGTTGGTTTATATTTCCCAAACTGTTATACTAATAGCAGGCTTATGTTTATGTTTTAATTTTTCAAATTTGACAAAATTGTTTACTACATCTTTAACAATTTTTAACAAACATTACTACTGACGAAGATAACTGTAAATGTTATCGAAACGTTTAGATTGTATAATTTAAAGTACACCATTAAAAAATCCCAAAAAAGACAAGTATTTTATTATGTTTATAGGCGTTATGTTATGTGGGCGTACCTGTACCTATTAATTAGTAACCTGTGTTGTGTAGCTGTTAGTTTTAGTTCTAATTCTAAAGTGATCACAAATTTTGTTTTCCCATCCAAATAATTACATCCAATTAATAAAATTAAGAATATTAAGAGAACCGACTTAGTGTGTAATCATTCGGGAAGAAGTTTCATTTCAATGTGATTTTCTATCAAATAGCTATTTTAAAAGTCGTGATCACCATCACGGTTTACAATCACCGTTACTTTTAGGTAGCAGTAGTACCTTTTCTACAATTCTACAATTTTTCAAGGGAGGTCACAAATGACACAAATAATTATATACTAATTAGAACTATTTGCCTTCTTGCACACTCGCAGCTTATGTTTACACAGTATAGTATTCAGTAGTGCGCAATTCCTAATACCTCCGTGCGCAGTTTCAATTCGGATCATGCATGGTTTCAAGATTGTTTATCTAGGTATTAAGTAAGATATCTGCCGCGCTTTCGTTTTAAGTATTTTTATTGGTAAATTGAACTGAACAGAATCAGTACAATAAGGTCGAGTAACTCCCTAAAACGAACACGTCTTGTTTTACGATTCTTAACATAAGCTATTTGTTTTTCATCTAAATAGGATAACTGACCCAGTAATGGACACCCTTTAGGATTTTTGCACTTTGACAGAGTGTAAAAATTCAAATATCAACGTAATTTCTTTTTTTAAATTCTCAGTATATGCATAATTTATGTACATTTTGAGTAGTACAAAGTAGCTTAGGATTTATTTATATTTATAATTTTTATAATATATTTATTAAAAATATGTCAGTTTAGCTAGTAATGGACATAGATGTGCCAGTAATGGTCAGCATCTGCATCAATAATGGACATTGCTGAAATTTTAATATATTTATTCATATTTTTCCATTTTAGCTACATAATAATGGCTTCTATTATTTTTTAATTGTGGTTTATCAATTGTAGAAATTATATCATTTTTAAAATAATATAAAATGCCGTGTTTAGGAGGCCACTTCCAAGCGCCTACACCGGCTTTAACCATTACTTTGATGTCTCGCAATTACGTATGATCCACATTCCAATTGAAGTGGACTTTCATCACGTATATCCATGTCATCATCATCATTATAGGTAATCTATTCAGAATCAGATGAGGTGTCATATGCTAGTTCTTCTATCTTTTTGGGTATGGATTTTCTTTGCTTACTGTCCTTTTTCTGATTATCATAAAAATCTCTATAAGATTTATCAGACACTACCATGGGAAAAGATGTTCTTTTCCTTTTTGGTGCAACTTCTTTCTCTGGGGTTTTAGGGAACATCAAAGAGCGTTTAAAAGGTGTGGGTACCTTCCACCCGAACTTAGATTTTTCTTCATATTTTTTAATTCCTTTACCAATAGGTGAACTATTATTTTTTTGTTCAATATCAGTTCTGCTTGGACCAGGGAACGAGTTATTTCTTCGTTCAATATTAGTAGTACTTGGACCAGGGATGGAGTCATTATCACTTATATTTTCTTTATTAACATCATCATAAATGTGTGGGCTCACTTGGGGAGTAATACCTCGCTCATCAAGTAAACCTGATGTAGCATTGTCAGCCGTCGGAGCATAGGATATGGCATTCCTTTGATCTATGCTATTTTCAATAGTTTTTGTTAAATCTCTTTTACCATGAGTGTCACTATTATCCATTTTTGTAGATTCCAGTTCAACGACATCATGTTTTAAATTAAACCAAACATTATAAAGATTCAGTGATGCTATGTTTCCATTCCAATTGATTCCTGCAATAAATACTTCACGAAAATTACGAACATCTTATTCACTGATCTTTTCCTCAACGGCAATTAGAACCTGCTTTTTAAATGAAAAGTTATTATTACGACTTGCTGCAGTTGGAAAATTGATTGGAGTTCGGTTTGGGATACACTCTGATTTGTCTGCATTATTTTTATCAAACGGAAAAATACCACTCTTTCTAAAACCATTCTTTATTGTTTTTTTCAGTAGCATATTCTTGAAAAACTGTACTAAGTATAGAACCAAATGTATAGTTTGGGGGCAATGCAATTAAAATAATTCCGTTATCATCGCAAAAATGGCTCACTTGTTGTGTAAGGTGTGAACGATGCCCATCTACAAAAAATGCGACTGGCTTCTGAATATTGTTTTAGTTTAAGTATGAAAAGAAGTGGTTTGCCATATACTCATAGAAAACCTCGGAATTTATCCAACCGGAGTCAGACGTACCTAGTGCCCAATCTTCTGGCACTGAATCAACTATTACTTTGGGCATTTTCTTGTATGGGAAAATTATCATAGGAGGAACTCTTTTCCCATCAGCTGAGAAAGCCGCTAAAACAGTAAGTTGCTCTTTTTCGCTTTGGACGCGTTGATAGAAATCTTCGGAAAATTCTGTGGGCCCTAACACTTTTCCACTTTTTGGACAGAGGTTAAACCCTGCTTCATCAGCATTAAATATGCGGCTACTGCCTTGCAAGACGCCCATCAAATTGTTTTCTTCAAAGTAAGATTTTATTTCATCAAACCACAAGTAAATACGGTCCAGTGACACAGCTGCTCGAGCCTTACTTTAAGATTCTGCATGTTTTTCCTTGATGCATGGATGTCGTTTAAGGAAACTGTTGAACCAAGATCTGCCAGGGGTAGAATTGCCACTTAGAAAACGTATTCCTTTCTTATCGTCTTTTAAAAACCTTTGAACCGATGTCAACAGGTTATTCTTGTGCACTGGAAAACCTTTTTTGGCCATATTCAGTATCCATTCCACTAGTGTTTGCTCTTCAGCATCAGATAGTTCCGTAAGTGGACCCATTTTCCGACGCAATGGAACATTGCCAGATAATTTTCTTATTAAAGTACTGCGAGGAACGTTAAATTGTCGAGCAGCTTGTTTTTTATCCAATCCTTCCCCTACAGCCCTAATAGCATTCTGCATGTCTTCCTTTGCATAACTAAAAAATTGGCGCTGACTCCTTTTCGGCGTATTTGACATTTTCAGAATTAACTATAAAAAATAGACCAATTAATAAAACGAATTAAAAATAGGTGTCCATTATTGAAATTAAACGTTTTAATAATGGACACCCCTGAGACCATTATTAATGCAAACGGAATATTATTGTATGAGTAATGGACACCCTAAAACAAAAATTTGCATAATATCGACTAATATTTTAAGAATGTTATTTATACCCTTACCCATAAGTACGTTAGTATTAATATATACGTCAAAACTATTTTTGTACGGTATCTTTTACAAAAAATTGCAAACTCACCAACTCAAGCGGCACATAAATCAGCTGTTTATTGGTCATCCATATTGAAAATATTTTACAACTGACAGCACAGTGAAAGTGGTTTACTTCAGAATATTGCCAACGATAGAAAATGAAATACCCTACAAACTATGACTGATGACATAACAATATTGGCGCTAATTTTCAAAATTTTTGTTAATTAATATTCAAAGGGTCCATTACTGACTCAGTGTCCATTACTGGGGCGGTTACCCTAGTGAACATCTTGATTTCTTCATTTTCAGTAATTTAACGCTGGTTAGATTTAGTATTGTAGCTTTACATGGATCCAAAAAATAAGGTGTGCATTAATGAATATTTAATATCCAGTATATTTTATAAATATACCTATAATTACAATTTACCTTTTAGATTGAATGATTAATATTGGAAAATGGATTAACGTCTTATAGTTCCAGTAGTAGTGAAAGTTCTAGTTCCTTAAGCGAGTTGGATTTATATATTTCTCAAAGAAACAAAAAATTGACAAGAAGGGTTAAAATAAAAAATTGTGTAGAGGTAACAGCTCTCTACTATTCTTTAAGTGATTTTAAATCTCACTTTCGAATTGACAGAGATGTTGTCGATGGTTTACAAGGTGAATAGCGTGGTGTTCACTTTAAAATATGTATATAGTTGCTTACATATTTGAGTGTAAATATTAAATAATACAAATTATTTTTTGTAGGTACAATTGCTACTGCATCAATTTTACCTACTCATCATTTTGGTATTTAGCTAACCAAGAGTCATTTAGACAAGTTGCTGATAGATTTAATATATCTCTTAGTGGTAATGTAGTTATATCAACTGTAATGGCTCATTCTGTGAAAACTGCCAGTCATTATATAAAATGGCCTGATAATGCACGAGCAAGAATAATTTCAGCAGCTTTTAAAAATAAGCATAACATTGACTGAATTCTTGGAGCTATTGATGGTTCACATATTCCGATCAAACATCTACAAGAACATGAAGTATACATTAATCGTAAGGGGTTTCATGGTATTATTTTGCAAGGTACATGTGATCATGAGAGATTATTCATTGACATTTATTCTGGAGAACCTGGATCGTTACATGATGCAAGGGTCTTCAAGAGATCACCCTTGTACCAGAAAGCATCAGATGGTTTTCTTAACAATGTTTTTGTTAGGCGATTCAGCCTATCCCTCTTTAAATTGAGTAGTTCTCCCATACAAGGATCATGGACATTTAAATAATAATCGAAAATTGTTTAATTACAAATATTCTGCCAGTATAAATGTAATTCAACATGCATATGGATTATTAAAAGGTTGTTTTGGACATCTACAAAAATTTGTATTTCACAAGGTATGTATTCGTAAGGGAGAGTTTGACAGTGATCTATATTGTACAGTAGAAAATGATGATGGAGATTATATTTATGCACAAGCCATATCAGTGTGTAATCGCAGAAAAATTGTGTTTTCACGTTTATTTGATACAGTCATTTAATTTTATAATTGAATTGTACTAGAAATAATAAACAGACATTAAGTTTGAATCGATATCCTTTTATTAAAAACAAGTAAATTAGTAAAATAGTAAAGCCTTAATTTTTATTTTTTGATTGAATAAGTAATTTCAACAATTCATTTCTCTCTTTCTCAATTTTTATTCTTTCTTCATGACGTAATTTTTCTTTAGCTTTGTTCTGTCTTTCCACATTCCTCCTATCTGCTTCAGCTTTTTTCCATAAAATGTATTCTTGCAAAACTGAAGTTTCAGTTTTCCTTTTTTTTGGTGTGTTAGTAGTAATAGTAGTAAGTGAGCTATTTGTTGAGGTATCGAGTATTCATTTTCTATCCAATTATTTTCCTGTGCTACTTCTGAGGTGTTCACAACATTATCACAACCAACACTGATTGTGAGTGAGTACGACATAGATGGTTTTTCCCCCAGGAATGAATCTATTAAGTTAAAAAATGTATAGGTGCCCTTCCAGTTTGACTCTGGTTATCGTTACACGATTTGTAAGTTCATACTAGATTCTTCCACTTGTCTTGACATTGCCGAGCTGAACGCTATACAACAATATAAATACCTTATCTTTTAGTATTGTTTTGTAACATACCATATGCTTTAAAATTTCCTATTCAGTGTCAATAATGTTCTATTTTTTTCCTGTGAGAAACATGATTTAAGTCATAATGGTTTTCTACTGCATTTATAAGCATCATAAGCCCATGGTAAATTCTTATCTTGCTGACCTAAAAAAAATTATTAGATTACAAACAATTATTCCATCACTGACCCCTTATTAAATGAAGAGCTTGTTCAGATGCATTTCCGGTTGCTTGATTTGCTGAATTCTCATTATTAGCAACTACGTTTGTAGTGATGGCGTGAAACAAAAGCCCTTGTGCAAAAAATGGATCTGAAATTACAATTTATAAAATGGAAAGTCACAAAAGTAATTCAATACCTATTTCTGTTCTCTCAGCGTCTGCTACAGATACAAGTATTTACTTACCTAACCACACTTATTCGTTGTTTTGAACGTAAATGTGCTATTTACCCTCAAATACTAAGCGGCGGTTTAGAGGGAGCGGGCGGTAATGAATCTACTGAGCCGGTTCATTTTACGCTGCATATCGAACACGCACAATGGTAATCTCAACTACTCGGAGTTACTCATCGCGATTAAACGAAAACGACTCTGTATGTGTATAACTGGTGCGTTCTGTGTATAAATATTACAACTTAGCAAAGATAAATTTTATACTTGGTTATAGTGGTATGCGTGGTATTGTTTGTAAGTTTATATTTTAAAATGTGCGGTTAAAGTTCGAGTGTTCTCTTAATCTTCTTATTGTTATGATTTTTTAACAATTAAAATCATTTTAATTAGGTACCTTTGGATTATTTAGATTACATTTTTACGTTAAATATTAGTTAAACAATGGTGAACAACATACAAGAAAAAAGTAAGTAAAAACTTGGATATCAATGATAGAAAGTTTACCCGGAAAATTCGTATCTATTTTGCACGTACTTTTTAGAACTTTTAAAGCGGAAGGAAAAAGCGTTATCTACGGGAAATCAAAATACGTTAGCGTCAACCAGTATTGATTTAGGAGAAATTTATATTGTTATGGAAAAATATGAGGATGCAATACAAGAATTCATATTGGTTTCTGATGTTTATAAGAATATGGGAAAATTGCTTGATTATGGACGTGTATGTAGACGTATAGGTGAAGCTTACATAAATCTACAAAAATACGAGAAAGCATTGGAATATCAACAAATGTATTTAGGTATGTCGCTGTTAATCACAAACATTATGTAATCTTTGAATGGAATTTAGATATTGCAAAGCAGCAGCATAGCAAGTTAGAGGAGCAACGTGCATTTGCTACAATCGGACATGTTTATCTAACACAATATTTGAATGAAATTAGTACTCCGAATAAAAACTCATTAAATTTTGCTTTGAAAGCATTTAATAAAAGTTTAGCTATTTGTGAAAGGTAAAAAATGTTGATTTACTTTAAATATTTCTTAACAGAAATGAATCTAGTTTGACAGATATAAAAAAACATGAACATAAAGATATGACAGCTCGTTTATTGGCTAATTTAGGAGTTGTTCATGACTGCAAAGGCGAATATTCTAAAGGTATTGATTTGTTAGAAAAATCGATTGCAATATGCAAGGTGCACGATTTATATGAGCAATTAGAACGTGGGTATACGTGTTTAGGAGCCTTATATACACATAAAGAGGAACATAACGAAGCTATTCAACAGTATAATTTAGCTGTTGAAGTGGCAGGTAAGTTAAACGATAATGTCGAGCTGACTTCTTCTCACTATAAAAGAAAATATGATACTAACTCATGACCATGCATACTATATACATTTTAAGAAAGGAATGATTTATTTCTACTTTTTTGTTGCCGATCGAGAACTGATAAATATGACTTCACCGTTCTCTATTATATTTTATTATAATTTTGAGTAAAATCATACTCAACTTTAATTACTGACCGTTTTACTGAACAATAAGTAAGAACAAGTTAAAAATGCACTAAAGTGTAACAAAAAGTGCATTATGGCGCAAGAAATTCTCACACTAGTAGTGTAAAATCTTTATACTTCATTTAAAAAATAATAAAGTGACTTATTTCTTACTAATATCTATTGAAATAATGTTACAAAATAAGTTTGCAACACTTAGTAGAAGAAACTGAAGTTGAAAGATTCATCACACTGTAATATGACATGACATTGAATAAACATCAGAATCTAATGTCATTCTGACAGCCGTTATTTTTTATTCTCTGTTATAAAATTGCAACATTTTCTCTTATATAGAAATAGAAATAATGTTAAATGTCACTATTTGTATAATTTTCTAATGAAGTTTTTAATTCCTTTGGTCAAAAAATGGCATATACGACGTGCCCAAGATAAGGATGAACAGCATGAGGATCTTGAAAATGGTGAGAGATACGAAGGCGGTTAAATTATTACGTTGAGATCGTTCGTATTATCTGAATTGTACGTATTTTAAGTTGATTTTATTACTATTATTTCGTGGGTTTTTTTGATTTTGTTTAGTTAATTTATAATTATAATTAATCAATAAGCATATCTATGGAAGACGAAAATTTTACAAACGATGACAAGTTCAATATGTTGACATGCTACATCTTGTCCCACAGAAATTGTGTAGATACTAAGCTGATATATGCCTAAACGAAGGCAACCTGGTAAATCCATTTTTAAACGTTTTGAATCTAATTTAAAAGAATTTGGTTCATTTACAATAACTGTTCTATCCTGTCAAAAACAATCTGATTTTACAAGCCGTTGTTGAAAACCCGGAAATATCGATAAGACAAATTGAACATCGTACTGGTATAGCAAATTCTACAGCACAGTTCATTTTAAATAAGAATAAGTTGTATCCATATAAATTTCAAATTTGTCAGGAGCGGGGAGCAGATTTTTGCAAATCATATACTAGAAAATGTGACGAATATCTAAATTTTCCTTTTAAAACAATTTGGTCAGGTGAAAGCATGATGCCCAACAATAGAATTTTCTACCGACGCGACGTAACAAACATTATTGTGTAAAACAAAATCCTCATTTTAAAAAAAGAATCAAGACATCAACATAGATTTGGATTTAATATGTGGATGGGCATTTTGGGACGAAGAATAATAGGACCTTTTATTTACCACGACAATTTAAATGCTGAACGATATCTGAACTTGCCAAGGACTGATTTGGGATATGCCTTGGATGAATTACCTCTAGTACTTGTTAACAGCTGTTGGTTTCAACAAGATGGTGCCCCAGCACATAACTCAAGAAATGTACAGGACTATCTGTCATTGTGGTTTACAGGAAAATGGATTGGAACTTACAATGCAGTAGCTTGGCCAGCCTGTTCACCTGATTTAAGTCCGTTGGATTTTTTTCTGTGGTGTCATTTGAAAAACCAAGTGTATAATGGGAGTTTTGAAAATGAAAAGCAGTTTTTAGTACCGATTATGGCAGCAGTTAATAGAATTTTGCCAGAAATTCTAGACCGTGTTTTAAATTCTTCAGTACAGAGACCTTACCTGTGTCTAGAAATTAACGGTAACCTATTTGCACAGTTGTTATTATTTAACTTATAAATTAGATAAAAAAATATCAAATACTAATATTTATCTAAATTTTTCTTAAAAATTAGCTTCAAAACCATAATGTGTAATGCATGGTTGAATTCGTAATAAAAAATACTATCGAATACAGGGTGTTTCGTTAGTTGCGGCGATATAAAAGAATAAAGTTGATGCTGGTTTCTCGGAGGCAAAACGTCGAATAAAAAGTGAAATCAAAAAGTGACAATGACCTTTGGTTTTTAAAAATCTTTTAAAATAAATGTAGGAATTACGAAAAAAGAAAAACCCGAAAATTGGATTTTGTTTTAAATCTTAGAAACGATAAACAATAATGAACTTTTGCAAACTACATACGAACATGCTTACCGTTTTCAAGATCCCCATGCTGTTCATCCTTATCTTGGGCACATTTTATACCACAGGACTAAAGTACCTTTTTATTGTTTGAATGGTTGTTCCAAGCCATAAGCTACTAAATGTTGTACTTTACTTCCTATTTATAATCTGAATGTATCTTACCAAGATTAAAAGCAACAGTATCCTAAGTTTAGATTACGTATTACTTTACTGTGACACAAAATATTAGTTTCCTGGGTCCACCAAAACCACTTTTTTACAAATTATCTACTTAAAACATTTGATACCTGATTGATTTATATATTTATATAAATTTAAAACAGTTGTATAACAATTACAGTTCTCATCCTCAGTAAGTGGTAATAGCTAAGAATTTATTGAAACTTCAAAATAAATTTATGAAATAGATAAATATTATGACCTCTCAATTAATTCTTAAAGCTATTACATTTCACTGAGGACGATAACTATAACTGTTATTGAAACGTTTTAAATGTATTTAAAAAAAAAATACATGATTTAATACTCTGGATTTCATCAGTTTATAGCAATAATTTATTCTTTTAAGGAAATATATGCATTTATGATGTTTCCTGATGTGAACGATGTTTCATGATTAATATTAATAATATCGGCTCTGCAATAGAATACTGTGATCAAAGCATTGAAAGACAATTATTCTTACACTTTTTAGAAAAGTATGACAATATGAAAGTGAAGGTTGTTAATTATCTCCTATTATTAGCGTCATCAGGAATCCCGCTCCTTTAAGTACGGAGTGCGAAAAATAACGTACCACAACGAAACTAAAGTGCATGTCAACCCTTACGTTTTTTTCTGTAACACACCCATACACATACGCGCGCACACACACACACTCCCACTCGCTCACGCGCGCGCACGCACATTCCCACTCTCTCTCTCTCTCTCTCTCTCTCTCTCTCACTCTCTCTCTCACTCTCTCTCACTCTCTCACTCACTCTCTCACTCACTCTCTCACTCACTCTCTCTCTCTCTCTCTCTCTCTCTCTCTCTCTCTCTCTCTCTCTCTCTCTCTCTCCTCCCCCCCCACGCACACACACACGCTCTCTCTCTCTCTCTCTCTCTCTCTCTCTCTCTCTCACACACACACAGCACGTACCCACGCACGCACGCATACTCACGCGCGCGCACGGACATGCACGCACCTACATACACATGCACCCGTACACACACACACACACACACACACACACACACACACGCGCGCGACACTCGCGGCACGCGAGACACGCGCTACACGCACGACACGTACGACATACACACACAACCCGAGCAAAAACGTACAAAATATGCACTAACATTAAAATATTACAAAATATGCATGCATTTAGAAAGATCATTAAAATATGGATTTATATGCACTTTCAAATTCACATATGTGGGGCACATACTCACAAAACATGTTTATACTTCACTTTGCATATGATTACTGTAAGCAAAAAAAACATGTAAATGCATAGATATCCTAGCGCTAATTATAACATATTTTTCATCTATTTTGATAAATTTCTTGCACTGCGCGAATTTTAAATTACTTTATTGCAAAAATTTATTTAAAACCTAATTCAATTAATTAAAATTAAGTCGAATTAGTTACTAGCTTGCTGCTACTGGATAAAACATCCTAGGTATTTTTTTATTTAGGTAAAGATTTTGTTCTGATCTAATTTTATGTAATTATAATATTAAGAAATTTATTTAATACGACCTAACAAAGTAACTTGAGATTTTCTTATGACTATTGGATACGTGAATTTAATTTTGTGCAATTACACCATTATTAATTTCATTAAAGTAAAGGAATTTATGTAAATTTGTGTAACTGAGATAGTTCTGTGCACTTCGTTCATGTTTTAGTCTTTTCAGCGCTTTAAGGCTTACATCAGCACGACTTACCGTTTCCGAAAGAACAATTCCTTTTGCAGTGTTGACTTTATGATTAGTGAGAGCAGTAATGCGTAGCGAAGTTGACAAAGGATTAAAAGACAATCACGATATTATTAATGCTTTCATCAATAAAAGCTGGAAGCCAGCATTGCCAAAAGGAGTGTCATTTTCTCAGGGACGATAGGTGATGTTGAGACACGTTTTAAAACACAAATAGAGAAAGAGTACTCGAATAGAATTAGAATCTACTGTTCGCTATATAATTATTCTACCAACCATCGAGGGTACAAACGTAAAACTGTTATGAACATAAATGAAGGGATTAGGGATTTGGCTCTAGGAATGATTTTGAGTGTTTATAGTTTTGATAGTCTTGCAAATTTTCCAATACCATTTTTAAATCTTACCAGAAATATTTTTTTTTATATTTGCACCAGTTCAATTAATACCATAATGCCCCTGTTGGTAATATATGGAAATTGTTTATTATAAGTTGTTTAATTTCTTTTAGCATTTGTTATGGTACCTATTTTAATATCTTACACGTGAATTACATGGTTGATTTATTAGCGCTTTATTTTCATTTGTTTTATATATGCATCTTCTTCTGGAATTCCATTTTCATTTAATACTAATCGTAATTGCCGAATTACTGCATATAGGGTTTCAATTCGTCTAAAATTTTGCTGCATATAAACTATTCACTTTTTCACGTCTTATAAGATGCTACCTAATTTTCAAATATTTTTTCAGACTTTATTCCGTGTTTTTTAATTAATGTTTTGGTATATATGGAATTTACACGTCTATTTCATAGTGCTACGATATCTGACCATGCAAATATCCTTACTTTTGTATCACTACCAAACTTCTCTATTTTGTTGTCTAACTTGACTTCTTGTTACGAACATGCCACTTATGTTTACTTAATCTAATTTTAATTTTAGTGCGATAATGCATCCGGTTTTACATTCCTTCGCATTAGTTCTGAAAATGAAATGTCAAAACTAAGTATCTGTATCAATACAATCAAATAACATAATTTTATTATAACTTGTAATTGTTTGTTTTGTTTATTACAGTTCGGTAAAAAATATCCACAGTTTTTTTTTCACCTATATATCTGTTGCGAACTATATTCTTATTTGTTATTAAAATTATTGCTTGTCTTATTTTTTTTAAGATAAAATTGTACGGCGTCATTAGAGTTAAATCAACATCGGAAGACACCAAGCTGCGCAAAAAAAATGACGTCAGAGTGTAAAGCTCAACAAAAAAATATACGTTTGAAAAAATAAAAGTTTACGTTATGTTACTTCGCATTTGTTGTCCAAGAATACAATTTTAGATATAAAATTTTTGAAATAATCATAAAATAAAATCATATTTTATTGTCATAGTTACAAAATCTAGTTTTTTTAAAATACATTTGCCAATAATAATTAATCTCCAGATTTAAATATTAGCAGAGCATTATTTATAAAGCCCATTTCACCACCTAAAATAATGATAAATAGCAACATATTTACATTATAAAATTAAATAAACATACCAGCGTGTACGATTATAAGGCGATTTCCTTTTCCAATAGGAGATTTAAGACCTGCGTTTGTCCCATCTGTCCACGAATATGGTGTCGTATGAGACGAATGTATGTTTCATTTAAAATTTACATAAGATTATGCAGTAGAATGTATAGTTTATAATCTTCAAAACTAACCTGTGTATATAATTGGTCGTCCTGCTTTCTGGTAATTAGTGATCGAAGTTATGAATTCCTTCGAATATTACAAAATAAAACGTTGTTATCCAACTGCTTTTTACCTGAATTGATACCTTTAAACTATTTGTAATTGTTCCACACAATCTTGCGAGCATCTTTAGATACCACATGGCGTTTTCTTGCTTGGCGTGCTTGAGCGTTATGAGATGTACTTGCGTCGCACATTATATAAAGAACTAGATTTGATTACATTAATATAACGTGAAATTAATAATTAAAGTAACTTACTTATAAATTCAATACAGGCAGCGGATAGTTTAAAAAAAACTGTTTTGCAGAATAAGTAATAAACAAATTTGATACGCCGGAAAAACAAGAGGTTATAAACAAAAGTTGGCAAACGATCAGCTGGAAAGTAACGTTTTTAGAGCGCACAGTACTAATATCTGTGTCATTTTCCAATCATTACTGCATCTTTATCTAGTTTAAAAATGCGTTTCTGCGCTGGTGACTTCCGATGTTGATTTTACTCTATAAAGTTCGCTCTTTGTAATTTAAGTAGTGGGGTTTATATCCTCCGCTTAGAGCGAACTGCGTTTTCAGTCAGTGCGATCAGTTAAGTCAATGTAATTGCTATATGTTTTTAAGTTCCTGAAATTCAACATGAACCATTAAAATAATTCTATGTTTGTATTGACTTGTGTTTTAAGTTTGCTTACATGCACAAATTAAAGGCATTATCAAACTGCACACGTATTAATTTCTAAACATGATGGTCCTTCGAACCGCATAAATTAGTTATTGAAACAGTGAACAGAACGTCCACAAATCTTTACATCTGCAGACATTACGTGACGGAGTTCAAAGGTTATTCGGCCAACTTCCTTTCGTAAGTACTATCCATATTACCATTATTTCAATTTTCAATTGAAAAAGTAAAGTTTTCTTGCTAAATTACATTGCACGTTCAAATATATGAATACATGTTTATTTAACTATCAGTAAGCAAGATATCTCACGGATATAGCTACAGGTGTTCTATCATTAATAACGAATAGTTTATATCAATTTTTTTTTATTACATTGTGATTTATTGTGTAAATCGATTTCTTGATAAACTGCAAAAGTTGACGTTAAACGTATTTATATTCTATAAAAGTGCATCCAATGCTATATTTATGTACGTGCACTACCTTATCAGTTTGTGTAAACACGTTTGGGTCTTACGTTTATAGTACCATTGCTATTTTTTTTTTTGTGCACTTGGGAATAATGGAGTTATTAACTCGAAGTAGACAAGTAGTCGTGCAAAAAATTACCTTGTTTAGCAAATTCGTTAACGAAACGCACGAAACAAATGGAGAAATCCCAATTCACAAATTAAAAGAATTAGAGGAACGATATCAAAATTCCGCTTCTCTCATCCGAATTTGACGAAATTCAATGCCAAATAGAAACACTTTCAAACGTATCCGAACCTGATTTATCAGTTCGTCCAAATTTCGAGAGCGCTTATTACGATGCACGCGGGCAAGCAATATCCATTATGGAGGCGCTTACCGTATTTCAACCAATAAAAGGCCGTTCGAACGAAAGTTTAAATTCAGGTGGAAACCCGGCATCCATAGCGAGTGCGGGCTGTTCTAATCGTTATCAAAACCAAACTGGCATTAAGCTCCCTACGATTACGATACCAAAATTTGACGGTTCTTCTGAATCGTGGTTAGAATTTCGCGATTAACACGATTCAAAAATATCATTATTTGCATTCTTCCTTACACGGTGCAGCGGCACAGACGATCAAATCAATCGAATTTTCGGCATCCTTGTATACGACAGCATGGAACACGCTATGCGAACGTTACAACAATAAAAGAATGTTAGTTCATAATCACATAAAGGCTATTTTATTCTTTGAACCAATGTCAAAAGAATCGGCTTCCAAATTACGTCATCTTCATGACAGTCTATATAAACATTTAAATGCGTTAAAATCTTTAGCGTCTGAAGACACCCTTTTCGAATTAATTTTCATACATCTGAGTGCAAACGCCCTTGATCCCCGTACAGCTCGGGAGTGGGAAACTCAAAAAACAAGCTCGGGAACTGAGTTGCCGACGCTGATTGACTTTTGTAACTTCATAAAAGCCAGAGCCGACTCAGTTGAGGCTTTAGAATCTAAAACCACCCCTAAGGGATCCAATGAAAGATCCGCCAAACTAACGAAAGCGTACGTCGCAAATGGACAATTAAGTTCCAATTCTGGTAGGTCAAAGGCATGTTCGCTTTGCAAAGGGCCGCACTTCTTTCGGGAGTGCGAAGAATTCTCTAAGCTCGCAGTTGATGCACGTAATGCTAAATCAAGGGACCTAAAGGTTTGCACTAATTTCCTAAGTAGGGGACATTTTTCTCCTCGTTGTAACTCCAAATATTCGTGCAAGCATTGCAAAGGCCGACATCATTCATAATGCAGAAAGACAACTATTATCTCTCGAAAGACGCTTTCGGTCCAATGAGAATTTCCGATCGCAATACGTTTCCTTTATGAATGCTTATCAGCAACTTGGACATATGTCAAGAGTTAGTGCTAGCACTTCCCAGGTTTCATATTACCTTCCTCATCATGGTGTGGAAAAGAGCGACAGCGTAACTACAAGGCTTCGCGTGGTATTCAATGGTTCAAGCCCAACGTCATCCGGGCACCCCTCTAAATTCTTTACAGAGGGCTGGCCCAATATTACAACATCCTAATTCGTTTCCGGCAGCATCGCTACGCTATTTCTGCTGACGTGGAAATGATGTACCGACAGGTACTCCTTAATCCTGATCAACGATCTCTTCAAACGATTTTATGGAGGAATGACCCGTCAGATCCTATTCAGGAATACCATCTCAATACGGTCACGTATGGGACGACTTCAGCCTCATTCTTGGCCATACGTTGCCTAATTCAGATGGGAAGGGATTGCGAAATCACGCAACCTATCGTATCTCGCATAATAAAGGAGGATTTTTACGTTGACGACGTACTCACTGGTGCTTGTAATTTACAGGAGGCACGCTACATTGTAAAGAACTTAACAGATATTTTATCCAATGGGAAATTTAAGCTCCATAAATGGGTCGAACAACCGTAGCATTTTAAACGGAGTCTGCAAGAAAAACATCCACCCCAATATTCTTACTATAGGCGCGAACGAACATACTAAAACTCTCGGTCATGCTCTTCTGACGTCCTAATGTTTTCCATATCTGCACCTGTACCAGGCGAGATAACAAAACGTGTTGTTCTCTCGGAGGCATCGCAAATATTTGATCCACTCGGGCTGCTCAGTCCGTGCACTATAATAGCCAAGATGATCTTACAACAGCTTTGGCTCGAAAAGCTCTCTTGGAATGATCTTGTCCCTGAGGATATGCGATCAAAATGGATTTCTTTCAGAAATGATTTGGTTATCTTGAATTATCTTCCAATACCGCGGTATACACTTTTGGACTATCACGTTGAGGTCCTAATGCATGGATTCTCCGATGCCTCAACACGAGCTTATGGCGCTTGTATTTATTTACGTTGTACTGACCAAATAGGTCACATTTCAGTAAGGCTTCTCTTCGCCAAGGCAAAGGTTGCCCCTTTAAAACCCGTCACTGTTCCTCGGTTAGAGTTATATGGGGCTACGATCTTAGCTAAATCCTTGGAACATTGTACTAAGGCATTAAATTTAAAAATTACCCAACGCTTTTGTTGGACAGATTCTTCCATCGTTCTTGGATGGCTCAAGACAAACCCCTCTTGTTTGAAGACTTTCGTCTGCAATAGAGTCGTGGAAATCCAGGAACTCACAAAACTCGATAATTGGCACCATGTTCCTGCTTCGTCAAATCCTGCTGATTTACTTTCTAGGGGCACAAGCCCCTCTCAGTTAATCTCTTCTGATCTTTGGTGGAATGGCCCTGAATGGCTAGCCCAAGAGCCATCATCATGGCCGAAGGTCACACCAGAATCCAAAACGCTCCCTGAATTAAAGAGCCTAGTCCGTTGCTTTCATGTTAATTTAGACGCATTTCCACTCGATGTGCACTCCAATATTACGCTGCTAGAGCGGGCAGTAGCGTATTGTCTAAGATTTATTTCGAATTGTCGAGTTTCACCCGACCAACGAAGTCATGGTTCCCTTACAAGTTATGAGCTGCTCATTGCAGCACAACAGCTTGCTAAGCAAGCTCAAAACGATTCCTTTCCTGAGGACCTAGCATCACTTTCAAATAATAAACCCGTTAAAACCTGTGGTCGAATACTTCGATTAAATCCATTTCTAGATGTCTGTGGTTTGATAAGGGTGGGCGGTCGTTTAACGAACGCGCCCCTAAATTACAATCACATCCCATTTTGTTAAGCGGCACCTATCGTTTGTCTCGATTACTGATGTTAACCCGTTAGCGTGCGGAAGCTTCAACTGAAGCAACACCTAACCATCCAACATTGTGCGGAAGCCTCAATAGAAGAAATCGTGTTTATTCGATTATTAACATGAATTTCAGCGACTTTCAAAAATAGAACTAATCCTGACATCTTCTAGAAAGTAGATGTAGAAAAAAAAAACTACTAAAATAGAACCCTGTATAAGTAATTTCAATAAACATCGGAATTACTCTGATGTCAGTGGCGCACAGCGAAACTAGCGCATTTCCCCCGCTTTATGTTGTAGAACACTGCACTTTCTGGTTTCTAAACCATTTTTTTAATCTGTATTTTGTAGTACAAGTTTTTTTTGTACCATGTCACTGATTTTAATAAATAGAAATAAATTTAAATGTTTACATTCCTTAAAAGTTTATGTAACGCGAGTGCGCTTAGATGTTTTCATAATTATTTCGTGGACTTTGTTATGGTTCTTACTGGGCACCACTGGGGTTCCACGTGAAAAAAATGCATCAATATCTAGACACACATATATGTATGCGTAATATTTTTTTTTTTTTTTTTTTTTTTATGATTGTTGACCTGAACAGGCTAAATAAGGCCTATCGTGCTAAAGCACTCAGGAACACTTAGGAGGATGGATAGAGGGATAATGAATTGCCAATAGATGCCTATGAACAGCTACCTTAAATTTTCTCATATCATAAGTGAGAGGAAAACAGGAACTAGGGAGATCATTCCAGAGTTTAGAAGCCGTGTAGAAAAATGTGGATTGCGCCCGTTTGGTACGACAAGTGGAGATTTGTACTGCATACCGATGATGTGATTGAGCGAACCGAGTGTTTCTCGCAAAGATAGCCGGAGATGGTATCAAAGAATGTAATTCACCAGCACAATAGCCGTTGTAATAACGATAATACAAAGAAAGAACTGAAACCATCCTTCTATGCTCAAGGGACTGTATGTGAGAAGTTAAAGACGGGTGATTTATAAGCCTAATCGCTCTCTTTGAATACGATCAACGATATCAAGAGCGTATTGGGAGCACTAACCCAAAGGTGAGAATTATATTCCAGATGAGGCCGAATTTGGGCCTTATACAGCAAAAGGAGTTGTCGAGAGGTAAAGTACTGCTTAGATCTGTACAAAAAGCCTATTTTACGAGCAGCTGTTTTGGTAGCTGACAGAAGATGGTCAACCCATGAGAGATTTGAAGATACAGTCATACCCAACAGAGTAATAGAGTCTGAAAACTTAAGAACTGAGCCATTCATACTTACAACAAGAAATGATCGATCTTTTTTGGCGGAAATAAGGCAACACTGAGTTTTGTTAGCATTAAATTTAACTAGATTATTGCTTCCCCATTCGAGAATACGTTGAATGTCTTTGTTGATTGAATTTGCCATTTCAGCTTTAATTTCTTGATTTGACATAGAAGGTGGATTATCACTATGAGTAGACTGAGATGAACTACAGTGAAGAGTGCTATCGTCAGCAAAGCAATGGATGGGGTTAGTTGTTGAAGAAATAAGGTCGTTTATGTACAGCAGAAAAAGTGTAGGCGCTATAACGGATCCCTGTGGTACGCCCGCGTTAATGCTAACTTCTTTTTTTTGAAAAAAAGCCATCAACTACGACACGTATTCGTCTTTCATCAAGGAAACTAGAAACCCAGTTGATGAGCGCATCATTTAACCCAAACGAGGTGAGTTTGGCAAGTAAACATGTAATATGTTATTTTTCAATACTTTTACTACTTTCATTATTATTATTATTATTGTACGCCATTGGTTTTTAACGTAAAAAAAATGCACAAATATTTAGGTACAAATATATATGCAATTTGTTATTCCTCAATATTTTAGTATGTTTTGAACTTTCACGCCCCCCTTATACACGTCCAATTACACGCCCCTGACTTAGAAAAAAACAAGTGCTGCAAATCGGCTAAAAATGATAATACATATTTTCTCAACAATATTAGAATTAAAAAAAATATAAAAAAAAATCTAGAATAAAGTTTTATCAAAAAACTAGTTGTCGCCACCGTGTAGATCATACCGGTATTATACGCTGCCAGGCAACGGGTTAAGGGAACAGCTCCGGTTACTCCACGCGGGGCCCCAAGCTACTGTATATTCTATAAGACAACGTTATTGGATCACGTCCGGTAGAAATCTTGCGAATCAGGTTGTCCGAAATTGCGTTACTTGTTTTCGAGCTAACCCGAAACCACTACGACCCCTCATGGGTAGCCTACCTTCTTCACGCCTGCGTCCCGCTTTCCTCTTCGAAAAAACAGGAGTGGACTATGCCGGTCCGTTCCTGATACGTGAACGGCGCGGTCGTGCTGCCAAGTCTTCCAAGGCTTATATTTGCATCTTTATTTGCTTTTTAACCAAAGCGTTCCATCTTGAGTTGGTTACGAATCTTACCACTGAACATTTCATGTTATCATTTCGTCGCTTCATAGCTCGTCGTGGCGAACCACGAGTCGTATATTCCGACAATGGTACTAAGTTCGTTGGCGCCAAACGCGAATTGCACGAACTATCTAATTTTTTAAAACATAACGATGAACTTATACGCCAATCAAGCAGCAAGCATGAATTCGATTGGCATTTCATACCGGCCCATTCACCGCACTTTGGCGGATTGTGGGAGGCTGGGGTGAAATCGGTGAAATATCATAAAGCGCGTTGCTTCTAATGCTCTATTGACTTACGAAGAGTTTTCCACTTTACTTTCTCAATTTGAGGCGATTCTCAATTCACGACCCTTAACTCCGATTTCCGCCAACCCAACCTACCTACATCCTCTTACACCTGGTCACTTCCTGGTTGGTCGCCCGTTGATATCACCATGTGAACCTGACTACACGAATATAAAATAATTTCGCCTTTCACTATACCAGCGGATCCAGTCCCTACAACAACATTGCTGGTCTCGTTGGAGCAAGGAATACGTTACTTCTCTCCAAGAGCGTCTTAAATGGAAAAAAAATCTGGCCAGCCTGCAAAATGGATAACTTGTAATTATCAATGATGACCATTTACCACCTTTACGATGGAAGTTAGGTCGAGTTGTGGACCTGCACCCTGGTCGTGATGGAATTAGCCGCGTTACCTCCATTCAAACGTCTTCTGGCATCATCACGCGAGCCATGACCAAAATATGTCCACTCCCGTTGCAGACGAAAATTCTCTGAAGTTTAATTTTTTTTGCATAGTGCTTGTGCGTGATATTTAAAAGTTTTTTTTTGCGAGGGTGTTATCTCATTGTTCATTAAGTTCAAACCAATTTGAAATTGCTCTTCGGCATTTCAAGACCGGGGCTATATATGTTGCGAACTATATTCTTATTTGTTATTAAAATTATTGCTTGCCTTATTTTTTTTAAGATAAAATTGTACGGCGTCATTATAAAGGTCGGTCTTTGTAATTTAAGTAGTGGGGTTTATATCCCCCGCTTAGAACGAACTGCGTTTTCGGGCAGTGCGATCAGTTAAGTCAATGTAATCCCTATATGTTTTTAAGTTCCTGAAATTCAACATGAACCATTAAAACAATTCTATGTTTGTATTGACTTGTGTTTAAGTTTGCTTACATGCACAAATTAAAGGCATTATCAAACTACACACGTATTAATTTCTAAACAATATCCGTAGGTAATAAAATAAAACCCTTTAAAGAAAAAATCAACTCGTCCTACTCTACTTTTGTCAAATCGCGTTACTTAAACGGCCAATAAAAAAAATGGGTAAAACTTAAAAATCGTCTGGAATATTTAACTGGTACTGTACCTCTAAACGTTTATCAGACTGCTATATCAGCGAAAATCACGTTCTCACATGGGATAACTCGCCACTATAAACTCGGCGATCTACAAATATACAACGGACCAGTTGTGGTCCTAACTCAGCTAAACGTAATTTTAATACTTTACAGGGATAGCGATAAGAAACAATTTTTAAGAGGAAACTTGTAACGTGCTAAATTAGTTTCTTTATATTCTTTAAAAATTAAGAATTTTCTATGCCTACTGATAGGCAACACACTTTACTTTGAGGTTTACACAGTAAATTTAAAATTCCTTCACCTGTACATGGTTAGCATTTTTTCTTAAATACTGAATACTAAGCAAGGTCTTCGACAGCCTGTCCGAAGATAACTCAAGTGGTTACTCCACAATCCGCTCATTTTCTGACTAAAAGAACACAAGTTTAGGCCAAGTAAGACACTCGGGTACTTCAATATACAAGCAATGTACTGGTGAGTCTTTATTCTGATTAATTCATGACGGAGCCCTGGATATATAGACAATCGCTTCAGTTAAATTTCTAAGGACTTTAAACGTGGCTCATTTCTAGACGAATTACAGTCGCAAGCATAGCAGTTTTCCTAGTCGTGAGTACAACTACATTTAGTTGCGACTTTAAATTGTGCTACACCTAACGAGGTTATGTACCTGTAATCGTAACTGTTTAATTAAGATTTAGTAGTAATTAACCAGTTCATACTTACTCAGGTGCTCGCTTTTACCGTTGCTAATCTAGCTTCACTGGTACATTATATTAATGTGCATTAACTTTCCATATTCAAAATTTTAAGTGTGTTATAATCGGCTGTCGCATTTTTGCACATACCGCCTTGAAGTAATTACTTATTTAGATCTGAACTTTGCACTTTTGTAATTCAACAGTTGTTATACAGAGTGTACTACGTTATATTTTAATGTTTGTGCTTTTGTAAACTGAAATGCTTTATATAGGGTGATCCACGTCACAATTTCATAATTACTTACCGAGTAATTGTACGTTCTAATAAACGCTATCATAATAAGAAAGATATTAATTATTCAGAAATACAAGTATTGCCGATAATAAAATACTTGTCTTTTTTGGGTTTCTTAATTGTGTATTTGTATATTATACAATCTAAACGTTTCGATAACACTTACAGTTATTTTCGTCAGTAGTAATATTTTCTATTAAAGTTGTTAAAGATATTGAAACAATTTTGTGAAATTAAAACATAAACATAAGCCTGATATTAATATATATTATATTAATAGCAGGCTTATGTTTATGTTTTAATTTTTCAACTTTCACAAAATTGTTTCAACATCTTTAACAATTTTAATAAATATACTAAATTTATATACTGCTTAAAGATATACTTTAAGTCAGTCTATTCTGAATACTTTAATATTGTGCTTATAGCAAAATGCAATGTAAGACATCTCTAAAATGATTTTGAAGTTATTTTATCGGTTCAGTATTTACTTGTATTCACTGAATTTCTTAAATATCTTGCCATTATGCAGGTAGCATCTGGGAAACGTTAATACTCGCTTAATAATTAACAAACTAAATATTTTGCGTTGAAAAGCGGAGAACATAACTTCTAATCTGTTAATCACTAATTTTTCTCTTAAATATTTAAGCAAAATAATGTGTCAGTACAATTGGTTGTTTTAATATTAAATTTATACAGTAAAGGTTACAAGTAAGGTTACAACTTACATGTGTGCATCACTACAAGCTAAAGCTGATATCCTAGTAAAACTGGCAGACTTTCACAGTGCAAGGACTGAATTAATAAAAGCATATAAATTAAAGCATCCAGATAAAAATGATAGAGAAATAATTGAATATAATTTAAAAACAGGTACATTTTCTATAATTATGTAATCATATTTATTATTAATTGTATTGCAGTTGCGATTATGTGTAGAACAGAAGAAACATTGTTAACAACAGGAAATTCTAACTATTTAAAAAAGAAACAGCTTTATGAGAAGTTGGGTGATGGAGCTTGTTGTTTAAAAAACTTTTCATGTGCAATAGAGTATTATCAAAAAATGCTTGAAGCAGCAAAGGATAACAATGAGACGGGTTTACAACTTAGTCCTTGTTATATAAGTTTAGCTGCAACATATCGGGATAATAAACAGTACCATGAGGCCATTCAGTATTTTCGTAAAGATTTTCATTGTGGAAAACCTAAAGATCAGATTACTACGTTATTGAGTATAGCAGAATGCATGGAAATAGGTAGTTATGACTTAAATGAAATTGTGAATGTTTACGAACAAGCACTAACTTCAAGTGAAATAATTAACAATGTGCAATTGAAATTCAATGTATTAACGTGTTATATCGCTTTCTTAAACAAGCACGGCAACTTTCAGGGAGTTAATCAACTTCAGTGTCAACTCGACGAGATTGATAAAGATACTATTGATACAGATTGCGAAGTAATGTGTGAGCAAATAACTCCTAATGTTGCGGATGATATCTCGATTAATGATATTACAGGTAAGGGATTTTTTCGTGATTCATTTGTTAGATTTAAGTTTGTAGATATATCTGACGATGAAACTGAAAATGTGGCTGTCCGAAAACGAACAAAAGCCTTTGTTGTTAAGCGTAATGCTAAAGGTGAAACACAACTTCACACTGCAAGCATTAATGGAAATTTAGAATTAGTAAAACGATTGTTGGATCAAGGGCATCTTGTTAATATCAGGGATAATTGTGGTTGGCTTCCGATTCATGAAGCTTGCATTTGTGGTCACTTGGAAGTCGTTCGGTTATTAATCGAAAATGGCGCAGCATTTAATGATCGAGGAGGACCTCATTGTCGAGGTTTGTTTATCATCTAATTGTAATAACATTGTTAATAATTATTTTACTTTAGGAATAACTCCACTTCATGATGCTGCTTTAAATGGACATCTCAAAATAGTTGAACTATTATTAGACAGTGGTGCATCTTCCATTACAAAAAATGATAATGGCGAAATTCCTTTGCAAATTTTAAAATCCTGGCGGGCAGAAAATACGTTAGATGACAATATTCAAGAATTATATAACAAATTAGTCAAACGGCTTACACAAGATGCAGAAAAGTTAGGAATATCCACAAAATTTGAGAGTTCTGCCATAGTCACAGATGCAATAGTAATTAGTCCTATTAAAAAGGAACGTACAAAAGAAAATCTTTCTCAAATTGGAAATTTACGTAGAAACCTAAATTATGATGAGGATTTAGATACCCCTAGAAAAAGAAAATCATCGAAGTGTTTTAAATCTGCTAAAGACGAATATAAACAAGTTATGGAACATATGAAACGGCCATTGTGGGAAGAATCGCCAAGTAATAAACGAAAATCAAATGATACTATTAAAAAATCTGCGTATGTTGAAAATGAGGATAACTGGCTAGAGAATGATATACCAACCACATCAAAAAAGCGTAAAACTAGATCATCTGAAGGATTTGTTAATACTACATATCAACGGTCCTACGATTCATTTCATAGAAATAATAGCACATCAAATTTTAAAAACAAAGATGATAATGAAATGTTAAATAATTTTTTTGACTCTGTTTATAATGTGGATGATTCAACAAATTTATCTCCCGAAATTAATCTACCAAGTACCAGTACTAGTAATTTTAAAAAATCAAAGAAAAGGCAAACGTCTTTATTAGATAGCGGATTTTCACGTCATCCATCATTTGAAGCAAATAATTCGAATTCTTCAAACAGTTCTTTTAGCCCTAACAAATTAAATAGTGGATCCGCAATTAGAGACTATGATAGTACTTCCAGTGTTGATCTAAATAATATTTTTAACACAGAACCCACATTATCAGTCGATGTTGGAATTGATGGAAAGTTGTATAAAGTACCAGTCCCAGCATCAGAAATTCACACTCGCACAGTAAGATGGTTAGCAGATGAAGCTGCTTTGAGATATAGCAGGTATAGTATATTGCGTTACAATATTAATTTTAAATAAAGAAATGCGTTTAACATTACGTATTGGAATACAAAGGTATTCTCAGTTCTGAGTCCAGTCGGGTCGAGTCCAGTCCAGTCCAGTCGAGTCGAGTCGAGTCGAGTCCAGTGTAGTCGAGTCTAGTGTAGTCGAGTCCAGTCGAGCCGAGTCAAGTTGAGTCGTGTCGAGTTGAGTCGAGTCGAATCGAGTCGGGTCCAGTCGAGTAGTCTGTCGAGTCGGGTCGAGTCTTGTCGAGTAGTCTGTCAAATGCCTTTGAGATATCTAAAGCGATTACAACTGTTTCACCGGACTACTCTACTGTATTGTTCCAAACTTGGGTCACATATGAAAGAAGATCACCTGTTGAACGACTTTGCTTAAACCCATATTGGCGGTCACTAAAGAGTTTGTTAGTTTCAAGGAACGTGAGCAGTTGCTGATTGATGGCTTTTTCCATGATTTTAGACAAAATGGAAGTGATGGAATTGGTCGGTAATTCGAGGGATCGGTCTTATCGCCTTTTTTGGGGGTAGGTTGAACATTTGCTAACTTCCATGATGAAGGGATTTCCCCAGAAGACAGAGATCGTATAGAGCTTAGATAGGACTGGTACTAGTTCGGGAGAACATTTCTTTAAGACAATAGCTGGGATACCGTCTGGGCCAGTCGCCTTATTGAGATCAAGCCTACTGATGATCGATTCCAAGAGCTTGTACCGAAAAGTAATTGGTTTCATAGCGTATGAAGAAGAGTTTACTAGGGGCACATCTTTTCCAGAATCATTGAGACACGAGTGTGATGCAAACAAATCCACAAAAACATTGGCTTTGTCTACACAATCAGCAACTACCGATCCGTCAATAGATGTCAGGGGGGGAAATGAAGATGTTCCAAAGTTTTTACTAATGGCTTTAGCTAAAGACCAAAATTTACAACTGCCCAAAGGAGATGTGGCTAGTTCATTGCATTTTCGTTGTTCGAACAACTTTTTAGTTTTAGTGATGACCCTTTTGCAGATATTTCTAGCACCAACGTATCTACATGACTGTCGACCGATTTATTAGCTTTCCATTTAATGTAATATTTATTTTTTAAAGATATTGCATCAGCACAAGCCTTATTGAACCAGGGTTGGGAACGTGAGTGAGCTATACAGTACTGTTTTTTAGGAATGTATAACTCCATTCCCATGAGGATGACTTCAGATACTGAAAGAGCGATATCCGAAGAAGAGGACGACTTAAGACAATATTCATGCCATGGAAAGGTTGCAAAGAAATCCCGTAAATTACTCCATCGAGCTGACTTAAAACACCACAAGGTTCTGTCGGTTTTGCGAACAACAGTGAAATTAGGTACAGTAGAAATGATTTCTATTAGACAATGGTCGGAAAGACCTAAAGGCGAAAGAACAGAAGTTTTATAAACAAGAGGGTTTGATGTAAGAAAGAGATCTAGAAGATGTGGAAGTATGGTTAGGGTTATCAGAGATTCTTGTGGATTCAGAAATCATTTGTGTGAGATCACATGAAATAGCAAATGTTTCTGCACTATGACCAGCAGGATTTGTAGTAGATGAAAACTGAAGCCATTTAGAGTTATGAACATTGAAATCGCCTACAATTGAGATATCGCAAGATGGAAACTGAGACAGGAGATAGTTAGCTTGCATACTAAGGTAATCGAAGAAGTCTTGAAAGTTACTGTCATTAGGAGACCTATAAATGCAACAGAAGAATTTCACAAAATTAGGACTAGAATGTTTAAACCAAATCACGTAAAAATTTTTATTTTCTAAGGAAGAAACCCTCTTGCAAGCAATTCTGTCTTAATGTAGACACATGCGCCTCCTTTATATCGAAAGTTAGAGTGAAGGTGGTATTGAGGAAATTGCAAGTCGGGTGACTCGGAGCTTTCAGAAGAGACTTGTGTTTCAAATAGAAACAAAATATCAGGGTGTAATTGTTCAAGATATTGGTGAATAGCATTAAGATTAGACCTGATACCGTGGATGTTGCAGTAGTGAATCAGAAAATTGATACTTTCGATGACTGTGGTCGCTTGGCCCCTGCCCTCCCGGACATCCGAATGGAGCAGGATTTTACGTCCGGTATTTATTACCCAAGAAACCACAGCCATCTTATTTTTTAATTTGGGACTTTTAATCTGATAGGAAGACAGTGAGGGCAAGAAGGAAGAATAAGGATAAGAATAGATTAAGGATGAAGGAAAAGGTAACTGGCAGCCCTTACCGAGCTCAGAAAATCGGAGACCCAATATTAAGAAGCCCATGGTAAGGGTGGTGGTACCTCCCCGGCTGGCATGGAGTATACTTGCCTACCACCTTAAATAACCGCCAATAATCGGTTACTGTTTTTTTCATTGTACTCAGTTGAAAGACACTAATCTAAATATCTTTAATTGATATTCGTTGCAGTATTATCTCTGAGCCGCGTGTATTCGCTTAGGTCTCCCGCGACCCTTTATCCTCCTATTTCGTGCAATTGAAACCCTTCTTACACCAGCAGACTACTGCATATACTGATGAGTAAGCTGAATACAAAGATTCACCATGTACTCTTTTTAAGGTTTTTTTAAAAATATCCTCAATATTTTTTACGTAAGCTTTTGTGCTCATATATTTCATCTCTTTTGTACATTGCTGTTGAATGAGAAGCTACATATAAGAATTTAGCATATCTTGTCTGATTGGATTCTGTCGTACAATAATTAAAATTGAAATTCTTTGAGGTTGCGTCTTACAAGAATAATTGATTAAAAAGAGAAATAAATCATTATAAAGTGAAAAATATAGCTGTTGCTTGTCAAAGGTTTTTTTCTATTTCAAACTTTAAAAAAATGGTATTTTAAAAGGCACGATTGTAGCACATTAGTAAAACTAAAATTCAAAGTAGAAAATAGAAACTGGCTCCTCAATTCTTTAAGTTCAAGTGATATAAGCGTTGTTTTTAATTGTTTGGTTACTTTGACGTTATTAATAACCATAATCCCTCCAGAAATGTTATGTTGGAGCAAAACAATTCCTTATAAAATGATAAGGAATGCTGTGTCTATTCTTGGTTAATCGTCATTGTTCATGACACATGTAATGTGGCGAATGGTGGATCAAGCAAGCATGCATGAAATCTTTTGCGGATAACATAAGTTAACCTTTATTAAATTGGATTAATACAAACTTATTAGTTTCAATTTTAACGTTTTAGTGAGTTGTGTGGAAACATTTAGGTTTACTTCATCGGTTGCCATCAGGGTTTCAGATATAAATGAAATCTTTATAATTTTTAAACCTGTAAGATAGATATCCAGGCTGTACCGTTGAGATAATGAAAAGTAAATAACGTATAAAAATGAGTTCTTCACATAAACCCTTCAGTATGTGCACAAAAAGGCTAGAAAGAGGTTAAGGTTGGAATTCACGTGATTTAGATTAATAAAAAAAGATTGGAATTTTTTTGTCTACTTAAAATATTTCCCATTTTATTTTTTTAGTAAGTTTTGTAAAATCATTTGGATTGTAGGAGTTTATTATATTAAATACTGTATAAATTACTAAGGGTTTGCCAAATATTTAATTGTATGTTACGAAAAATTAGTATTGCTAGTTAGATGATTAATGCGTTGTGATACGGAATTTTGTAATATTATAGGACCAGAATTTCATGGTTTTAATGTCGTATTCCTTTATTTTTAGAAAAGAATGTATGAAACCTGATTTAGAATTAGAAACGAAAAATGGAGCAGTTCTAGCCGACGACGACTTTATAAGCGTACTATTCTCTGCTGGTTTAACATATGCTGAAGAAGTAGAAGCCCGTATTAAAAAATGGAATTTACTACCACTAACTGAGAGATACACTGAAGCATGCATGGCAGATAGCATTAGTATAATACATTTAAGTATTTTGGTGACACAATAAAATTTTATTATATTTCAGATCCTGCTGAAAAACTTGTGAAAATTTTGGAGGAAGCTTCGGTATCACTTAATCTGGCGAATCTTCATTTAGGTGACAAAAGTCTCTCTCCACTTTGCCGTGTCATAAGCAGGCAATTAAATTTACATTCGGTAAATTTATCGGGCAACTTTATACATAATAACTGCTTTCAATTATTGTGTGCATCATTGCCAACCCTTGATAATTTATCAGATTTAAATCTAAGTATGAATCAGTTAACATTTATTAGTCTTCAATATTTTACGGAATCATTCACACAAACGACGAAACCAATTTTAACAAATCTCGTCAGGCTGGATTTAAGTCATAATCCTCTTGGCAACGAAAGTTTTAAGTTTTTATGTATCATAACAAGGTACTTAAGGCTCAAAACATTAAATTTGGTAGCAGTAGGTTTTACAAAAAAACTTTTTTTAAATGATACAAATTTGAATATGGATCTAAACCTCGAACATATTTTAAACTTTGATATCAGCTATAATGAGTTAAGTAATGACGAGATTACCACATTTTTATCACGGCTTAAACCACATAGAATTGACACATTAAATATATCTAACAATACTGAAGTTACACAAGGTTTAATAAAAGAATTACTAAATTGGATTGAATCAAGTGGCGATGAAAAACTGCATTTAAAAACAATAAATTTATCTGGAAGCTGTGCAAGCGATTTAGAAGTGTCAGAACTTTTAAGGTAACTGTTTTATTCCGTATATCACTTACTAAAATTATTTTTCAGCCATTTAACACTTCTGCATTCATTCGATCTGAGTTATAATAGATACTTAACTTCATTGTCTCTAAGAAGATTGTTACAGTCTCCTGTAATTTACTTAAATTTAACAGGTTGTGATGAGATTTTTAAGTATTTCGAGGGATGTAATATAACATGGAATGATATGCATATCAGGGAACTGAAAATTTCCTATGACAAAACTAAATATCCCTGTGAAGTTGATAATATTATAAATATGTGGAAAAATGTTTATAAAGATTGTGCCCAAATTTATGATTTTGATAGATTTTTACATTTTTCAGTTGCAAAATAAATATATGAATAAAAATAGGTTTTATAGAATTAGATTGTCTGTTTATAAAATAAAAGTATAAAGTAAACAAGAATATTTATTTAACAAAAATAGATGGTGAAACTTTCTACATCAACAGAAATGGGATAGAAAAGGTGATCAATTCAAAATTATTTTTTAATACTTCAATTTAATAACTTGAGAAGCATAAATTTTATTAACATATATTTTTATACTAACAATTTGGTAAAAACTAGCAGTTTTAAAGTGCACTGAATAACATGATCAGATATGAAAATTTACACTCACAATTTGAACTCTTAATTAGAACGACTTATCTTTTTGATCAGCTTGATTAGGTTAGATAGTTGGCTTTTACATATATTCAGCTAACTGTTATAGAAGGCTTATTCATTACGTTTTCATATTCTATCAGCTTGTTTCAACACTAACAAGATATGATGATGATAATTGTACTTGTTGTTGAAACATAAATCTTGCATAATTTATCTTAAAATACAGCTCAAACGCAAAACGTATTTTTAACATGATCACATGAACCAATTACTTTTGGATGTAGATAATTTGTAGAGATCGTTTAAAATGTAATGGGTGGTGAGGTGCGCGTCGGGAAAATTCGTAAGTTGACGAAGATGTAATATAAATTCCATATTAAAAATATCAGCTGTACACATGATGTCACTTTTCATTTGATTTTATATAAAAATTAATTTATTGAATGGCTAGAATAAAATTTCTTTATCTTTGTTTACATAACACGTATCTCTAGGCACATACACTGTGAGTAACCCAAGTTTGTGGTTATGTTTATTAAGCCAGCATTTTTTTTTTATCTGAGCTTCAACAGTAAGTATGAGCCCCAATTTCAATTAATTAAGAAGTAATGAAATATTTTAGGTGTAATAATGATGTGGTCTATAAAGGTAATAATGGTTATTAATCAACTTTAAAGAGATGTTCCGATACTCCTTACGATAGTTGCTTTCAATTCTACGTGATGTCGTTATATGTGTATGTATGTGCCATAAATGAAAATCTTTACTCATAATTTACTGTATTTTAGATGAATTGATCTCATTTGCATGCACATTTGAGATCTAAAAAAAATAATGCACCACACTATAGAAGCAGATGTTTCGATACTTTCCTTTAATGTTTATTGACATCGTTGCATGTGTATGCATTACCTAAATGACAATCTTTAGTTGCTTAAAAGTTAAATGTAATATATAAATCTTTGGAAAATTTTATGTATTCCTAATTGCTTTATAGAATGACTTGGTGAGTGGTTCCATACACTAATTCAGTGATATGTAATCTGAAATAAAATTCTATTTTGAAATTAGAATGCAATGCAACAGTGATATGTAGCATTAAGTTAAATAAGTTCTTTTTTCCATTATAATGTATTTGTGATGATCTATCAAAGGGTACAGTCAAAGCTTACAGAAAAAAATGTGTAAGTGGCTTACTTGTGCTGACTATGTTGAATGTACACATTTATAATAATAATCAACTATGAAGTCATACATGTAATTTGTTTTCACTAATATTATTTAACAAATATACCATAGTACATCGATTTCTGATTAATCACAAATCAATTTTAAAAATTCATTTAAATGTTTTAATGTCATTGTAAAGGTTCACAATCTAAATCATCATCAGATGAAAATGAGAAATCAGATTCGTCACTGTCATTATTAACATTTATTATCAGTTCGGCAACATCATCTAATATCACTTCTTTTTTAAAATATTCACTCTCCACTTGTTCTACATGTTCACACAGTTTCTTCCAGTTCTCAGCTGTAATTTTTTCAAATTTTCGTTTGCCAATTGCCTAACATCTTCCATTTTAAACGTCACATTCCTCGCTGCTATACGATTTTCACAATTCCCCATATTTTTCAATTGGATTTAATTCAGGGTGGTACGGAGGAGACGAAGGACAGCATGACCATTTTCAGCTAGTAGCTTGTCTAGAATATATACTTTATTTTGTGGTTTGTGCTCTTTAATTTTCTCGTATAGCTCTACTTTCAATGCAGTAGCTTCATAAATTATTCCTCTATCAGAGACCCAAGCCTGCATGTCACCCATTTTTCCAAGCTGATGTGGGTGCAGCTTCTGTACTTACATTATGATAAGATGCATTGTCAATCACAAAAACTGAATTTTTACGTAAATTTGGTATGACCTTTTCTTTTACCCATTTAATATAATTTGTGTGGTTCATGTCATCATGATAGTCTCCTGTTTTCTGTCCTGCCTTAAACATTAAAAAAGCATTAGGAATGGAGCCTTCTTTTCCTCCACAATGAACAATAATTAATCGTTGGCCTTTAGTAACAGGAGCTTTCAAACAACGGTTTCTTCCATCGTTCCATGTTTTCGGTACAGTATGGCTGCTGTGTAAGTAAGTTTCATCACTATACACCAAATTTCTTCCTTCTTCTTTATATTTCTTTAATTTTCGAAGAAACTCGATTCGTTTAGTTCTAATGTCCATTTTTTCCACTAATACTTTTCTATTATCCTCGGTCTTTTTCCAACGAAATCCTAGCTTTCTTAACACCCTCCATCATCATGATAGTCTCCTGTTTTCTGTCCTGCCTTAAACATTAAAAAAGCATTAGGAATGAAGCCTTCTTTTCCTCCACAATGAACAATAATTAATCGTTGGCCTTTAGTAACAGGAGCTTTCAAACAACGGTTTCTTCCATCGTTCCATGTTTTCGGTACAGTATGGCTGCTGTGTAAGTAAGTTTCATCACTATACACCAAATTTCTTCCTTCTTCTTTATATTTCTTTAATTTTCGAAGAAACTCGATTCGTTTAGTTCTAATGTCCATTTTTTCCACTAATACTTTTCTATTATCCTCGGTCTTTTCCAACGAAATCCTAGCTTTCTTAACACCCTCAAAATGTGGTTTTCTTTCCATAGAATTGAACACCAGCACTTGTCACTTCCTGTAAAACCTTATTTATGGTCGGAGCACATTTTTGGGTATTGATAAATGAGTAGATGATTTTTCTTATTATCTCTTCATCGCATGCATCTAACGTTGACTTAGGGCTTGGTTTATTGATAGTTTTTCGTGGTGAAGAGAATTTACTGTTGCCAGGGTCACTTGGTCCAGGTGTACTGTTTCCTTCTTTAATAATTCTTCTCACAGTATTTAGACCCACACCTGCAGCTTCAGCAACACGTTCTTGTAATTGAGATAATGGCATTGTCATCGTTCCTTCTTTTTCATTTTTCATAAATTGGTAAACATTATAGATAATTTGCCGCCCTTGACTATGAATTACCTTTCGATTATTCATTTTCAACCTGACAACAAAATTTATACATTATTGCCTATATCAAATCACTCATGTCAATACAAACAAAAAGCTCATTAAACGCTCATCATAAACAGTTTTTATTCTCTAAACTGTAAATTATTCTCCTAACCAAATTGAGGTTAAAAAAGCAAAATTTTTTTAAACATTATTTTTAGTATGGAAAAGCACTTACAAATCTTGAATTTGGCCAGAAAATACAATGTGTTGGTTTATTACACCAAAAATCTGCCTTAGAAATTTGTAATTCGAATTAAAAATACCTCATTAGTAATTGATAACTTTTAATGCAATTTGTACCCACCTAATAACAATTTTACCTTGAAGGAGTCCTAAAAAAGACTGTTTCTTAATGAGGCAATCCACACACATGCAATATACCAAATAAAAGTAGCAAAAGCGTAGAAAGTTGTAGAATAGATATGAACAGGTAAAACACAAAATGACAAATGCCAACATTTTCACGTTAGTTGATATATTTGTATTCGGTGTAATATTGGTTTCTGCGCAATCACCCATGAGGTTTGAGACGGTCTCTACATGCGCTGCAAGTGTTTAAATTTTTTATTACAGCTTAAATAATTATTTAAAACTTGTCGCGCATGCGCAAATTATCTACCCTTTATTTTCAAATAGGCAACATTGTAAACGCAAAAACAATAATCTATGTGAAACAGACGTTTAAAACTTCATGACAGACAGAGGTTAATAGACATCTAGATGCTAACTTAAATTAAAAGAAATGAATTTTTTTTCTTCAGACGTCAATAAAAGATGACATTTTAAACTTCACCTGACAACATTAAAGTTTGACATTTTCACCGGCGGCTACAAAAGTCTTTTGCATCCCCTCGCAGCGGATGCAAAAGTAATGTAAGTTAATAACTCAAACACCCAATTTGGAAAACAACGAAACCAAATTTATTGTTTAGAGTTATAAAGATTAAAAGTACAATGATTAAAACTAACATTTTCTCCAAAATAAAATCCGCCAGAGGTAACAGTGGAGGTCTTACTGCGTTCTAAGGAAATGGTCTTTAATTCTTCCTCTTCTACATGAACTTCTGTACTCGTAGCGCTTGCACTAGATGCAAAAATTTTCAAGGCTGCCTCTTTTTTGTTGCTAGAGTCAATATAACGCTCAGCTACAGTGCTGGATTGTTTTCAACAAAACCTAGCAACGTCTACTGCTGCTTGCCAGAGCACGCTCACTAAATCTAACTATTTCTCATTTTCACAACCTAATTATTTTTCCTTATTTCACATTTAAGTGTGAAAAACGTCTGAAGCAAAAAGAGTATATTTTATACGGAGCAAGTGACTTTTTGTGATTCACCTATATTTGCCGGACTCACATACAGATTCGCCTGAAAAAGTGTCACTTTAGCTCCTTATAAAATAATATACTATTTTCTACAACCCCCTTAAAAAGCTAACATTTTTGCACCCTTTTTGGTACATGAAATGTGTAATTTTTTAACATGATTTACTTCACACCCTAGTGTTTTACACACTGTTTCAGAAGGTTTCACTGTTTTATATATTTGTAGAAAAAGAGCCTATGACGACCTAGACCAGAAGAGGAGAAGAAGTAAAAGATTTAATAAGGTATAAAGGTGTATAATTTGTAAAAAAAAGTGAAATTAAAAATCTTGTTTAATGTTTAACAGAATAAAAACCAGTCTCTCAAAATCGACGTTTAATTTAAATGTTTTATTTATTGACAACCACGTAGCTATGAATACAGAAGCAAAACTTTCTGCCTTTCTGTAGTCTCGCAGTCTCAGGTAAATTTCAATGAATTTTAAGCACTTCACAAGGTTGTAGTTTTAGAAAAAATATTGTTTATATTTCGTGCAGAAACGTGTTTTTTAATCCACTCAAAAGCGTTTTAGGATGTCGACCTACAGTTTCGATCTAAAACGCTTTTTTGCTAACTAAAAAACAGTTGTTTCTCACACTTAATATAAAAATTTTGAAAAACTTGAATAACTTTTTTAGTTCTAAGTATATCGATAAACTGTAAAAAACATTCTTAAAGCACTTTTTAAGTAGAATCTGTTAGTGCATTCACATGTTTAATATCTCCTTAATTTATAAAGTTGAATTTTTTTATATGGAAACCATAGTTGGCTCGACATTTTTAAATGACATTTTTTTTGTGTTTTTCAAAAACATAATACTTCTATGCTATTTTAATAATTAACTGATTTTTAAGTTTTTCTTATTTACGTTTTATATTAAGAATACACAGTAGGCATAGGAGGCTGAGATTTATTTAAGTAAAAACAAATGATACCTATATGTCAAATAATAAATTAAAAATTAGAAGTGTGCAACAAAGTGATCTTTGAATTTAGTTATTAACATGCCTAATTATACAAATTTAGAAAAAATTTTGCATGTGAAAGTGTTTTATATTATCCGAACCTGATAAGAATGTGGCATCGGAATTATATTTACAAAATTTTCCTGAAAGGCAGCAGCCAAATAAAAATATTTGTGAACGGTATGGTTAATAGAAATTAAAAGTTTTGCTAGCTCAAAACAATATCTTAATTCATTTTAGGTTACAGAAAAATTTAATTTAATTCGGTTCTTTTAAAAATCCGTGGCCAAAAACTTACTTTAAACAAAATTTAATGGTCTTCGTAGGCAAGTCGAAGCAGAGTCAACAACTTCATCTAGACAAATGGTTAATCTAGGCGTGTCTCAAAGCAAAGCCCTTCGAATTTTAAAGAAACACAGATACCATTGCTATACATTTTTTGACTATAGACGACAGAAGGCGGCGTACTGAGTTTTATAACTGGTATATAAGACAGTTCCAAAATATACCCTAATTTTTCAAACTCTTGCATGGTTAGACGAGGCAAAGCAATGGATGGGGTTAGTTGTTGAAGAAATAAGGTCATTTATGTACAGCAGAAAAAGTGTAGGCGCTATAACGGATCCCTGTGGTACGCCCACGTTAATTCTAACTTCTTTTGAAAAAAAGCCAACAACTACGATACGTATTCGTCTTTTATCAAGGAAACTAGAAACCCAGTTGATGAGCGTATCATTTAACCCAAACAAGGTGAGTTTGGCAAGTAAACACTTATGCCAAACTTGGTCAAATGCCTTTGAGATATCTAAAGCGACTACAACTGTTTCACCGGACTGCTCTACTGTATTGTTCCAAACTTGGGTCACATATGAAAGAAGATCACTTGTTCAACGACTTTGCCTAAACCCATATTGGTGGTTACTAAGGAGTCTGTTAGTTTCAAGGAACGTGAGCAGTTGCTGATTGATGGGTTTTTCCGTGATTTTAGACAAAATGGAAGTGATGGCAATTGGTCGTTAGTTTGAGGGATCGGTGTTATCGCCTGTTTTGGGAATAGGTTGAGCATTTGCTAACTTCCATGATGAAGGGAATTCCCAGAAGACATAGAGATCGTATAGAGCTAAGATAGGACTGGTACTAGTTCGGGGGAACATTTATTTGTAATGTAGTTTTTTTTTTTACTTCTTTACAGCTTATTATTGAGGTAAATATTTGGGTCTGTGCGAGAATCATCCTATCGTTAATGGATATTACCGAAGACATGTTATCATTGTGCAGTTTCGATATCTATTCAAATTATCACTTAAACAAAGTTATCAGTAATAAGGAATACAGTGGTTTCTACACAGTAATATGCCGTGTTGTCACAAAAAAAGTTAAGTTTAAAACCACCCAGTTTACGCTATAATTCAAAATTTATATACAGCTGCATTACTACATGTCTTATGCAAGTGTTAAGTTAAAAAAATTATTTATTTCCTGATATTTAAATGTAGATCATTTTCTCTGTTGAATTTTAATTTAAAATGCCTGTTTGGACTTGCAAAAGCCTGTTTAACACGGGGTATCCCACTATATTTTCCCCTATTTCAAGGGCTTATAACTTTTAAGCGAATAAAGTTAGACACTTGCGGTTTTCACGGAAATGCTTCACCAGGGTACAAGTTTTGATTGGACTTATCTAAATTGTTTCTTCACTTCCGGTTAGCCAAAAAACAAAATGGTCGTTTTTAGAATTTTTTTGTTGACTTTTTTTAATGTAACACCCTGTATATTTTCTGATAAGGCGAAAGCCATTTATTTCGGCTATCCGTCGGTATAAAATTTAAAAAAATCGATGCAGAATTAACTGAGCAATCAATTTTTAAGTAGAGGCCTGCAAAAGTCAACAATTATTTGTCAGTAATTTTTTAGTAGGTAGGCCCTGGAATATTTTTATCATAAATGTCACAATTATTGTGTTTGAGATCTATAACCAGATATTTTACCATTGAAATGATGTTTCCCGATATAGAAAAAGCAAATATTGTCCTTTATTTCGCTGAAACTAAATCTATTGTACAAACCAGAAGAAAGTTTTTCAGGGAATTTAATAAAATACCACGAACTGCTAAGACAATAAGAAAACGGTTCAACCATTTCAAAAACAATGCGTCGTTGTCACGTAAGAAACGAATTACAGGTAACAATAATGTTATTAATGATACAATAGCTATTTATGACGAGATCTCCTAAGTCATCAATCAGAAAAGTCGCATCACGTTTTGATATAAGTCGATCTAAAGTGCATAGAATCTTACAAGCACTGAAAATTAAACCACATAAAATTCAGCTACATCAAAAAATAAATCAAAGGGATTACGAAAAACGCCTTTTTATGTCTGAGATTTTATTGGATTTAATGACCTCCTGACCTCCAGTTAATAATGTCCGATGAAGCAAATTTCCATCTAAATGGAGCGGCCAATAGACACAACTGCAGGATTTGGAGTGAAAAGAATCCACGTGAATTTGATGAAACTGTAAGAGACTCACCTAGAGTAAATGTTTGGTGTGCAGTAAGTAAAAACGAAATTTATGGGCCATTCTTTTTTGCTGAAAAAACTATAAACGGTGCTAACTATACGGACATGTTCGAGTTATTTTTTTATCCCCAAATAGACCTGCCCATTATTCGCTAATTACTCGAAAATCTGTATCCATTAAATTTGGTAATGATTGGATCGGCAGGGGAAGTCCAATTGAATGGGCTCCAAATTCGCCAGATTTGACGGTACCAGATTTTTTATATGGAGTTATGTTAATTCTCTGGCTTATAATCCTGCATCCCAAAATTTAGAAGATCTAAAAAATCTTCTTCTTTGTAAATATTCTTATAAAAAGAAAAGCCGGAACTTAAACCGTTATTCCAGTCTTTGCAATGGAAAAGCACAAGAAATCAATTCATTTAAAACAATCCTAATCAATTGAGTCGGCCTGATTCAGAATAACCGCTATTAATGTGAAATTATTACACATTGATAACATTTTTAGAAGGCGCAATTAATTTTCCCTTTGCACCTTACAGTTGGCGTACTAGTTATTTACATTACCTATCCGTAATAAAAATTTAAACTCTTTTCAATTCGGTTTGTTAACCGTGTGTTCATTAACTCCCTGGTATTTAATTGATTCACTTAAAAAAATCACATGAACAACTACGTTCATTTCCGTGACCAAACGCTAAGTTCATTATACACCGCCCTTACCCGTTAAAATAACAATAAATCTCGCATCGCCCATTTTAGTCGCACCCGATTAATAATATTAAAACATCCCCTTTTATTGCAGTGCAATTATAAATTGCACACTCCAGATAAACACCTAAAAGAAATCATCATTCAAATTCACACATTATGTAGCTACTAGTTTTAACACTTGTACACACAATTCACCAGTATTTAACATCTCTTTATTAATTAACAAAAACAATGCGCTATATTATATTTTCAGCACTGCCACCTATGAAAGATTTAATTCTACAACATTGATGTCCAGAAACAACCAGCTGAGGGCCAGAAAGAATCATTAAGTTATTATCTGATCTCATTAGTAATAAGCACCCCAATTGGCTTTGAGCTAGTTAATAGAACAGATCCAAATAAATTAATTACATAAAGTAAAAGTAATTAATATCGACGTGAGCACCTAGAAGGGTGACATCACAGGTTTATATAAGAAATAAAAATATATTCACACATTAGGATTATATAACTTTTAGCAATAAACTATTTATATTAATCACCTGTAAATATGTCTGCATCACTTTTACAATAATGAACAATTTAAATAGGTACTTAACTAGTCTAAAATATATTTAAGGATGGGGAACTGTATACTACCATTTAATAAAATGGGTCGAAAGGATTCTATTTCTCATCTTGTTTAGTACTTCTTACATTCATATGATAAATATTTATATGACGAAAACTATTAATTGGTAAATCATCTAAAAAAAATTTAACTGTTTTGTAATTATTGTTAACATGTAAATCATAATTAAATTTATTTGATGAATATACAAAAATAAATTTTAACTAGAAATGAATTTTAATAACTTTTAAGCAGAAGATCAAGTTTATTGTAACATATCTTTCAAAACACTAGCAGCGAAAATTTTGTAGAAACTTAAAAAAACCTTGACAAAAAACCTTTAAAAAGTAAAAAAATCCCTTGTTGATCTTCAAACAGCTGAACAGGTTGTCTTGAATCATAGCTAAAAACACTCTCGATCAACTCACCTTTCAAACAAAAAAACCTAAATCAAAATCGCTTCCTTTGGAAGCCATGATGCGATGAACAGATACGTTAAACTTATACCACCCCTCTATTTTCGTCGGGGGTTAAAAATAAACCAAAATTATTGTGTGCAGCAACATCTCTATCAAGACTAAAAATTTGTTTAATAGACATTATACCTACTGTTAATGCAAACTCAAGTAACTAATTCTACTTTGTGTAATCATACTGTTGTTAATTGAATTGCACTAGTTTTAAGTTAGTTATACAAGGTGTAAATACTAAGTTGTAACACCCGAAAATGGTAGTTAGAACTCATCTAAATAAACAACTTTTTTTAGTAACAAAATTTGATTTGGGACCTCTGGTCGTAGTTATTCGACCGCTTAACATTTTTTAACAATCGTCATAACTTTCTTAATTTAAATGACATTTTAAAAATCACTTTTAAAATCAGCATTTGATTTTCTAAAACATTCGTATTTACAACAATTTCATCTTTTAATATATAACAAAATGGCCGCCAATTAAAAATTTAGAATGATATTTTGATGATCATCGCATGGATTTTTAGAAACATTTATAAAATGCTTGAATTGTCTACTACATTTATTTGAAACATTTTTTATATCTACACAAGAAATCTTTATAAATTCCAAATAACTATTACAACAGTTGAAAAATCTAGAACACTGGAACTGTGGCAGGATGTGTAACAAACAAAATACACCCACGTACGTCGACTAGTCGACCGCTGATCATGACAGAGTAGCTATTGAAATGCGTTCGGTGTTTTTTTTTTAAATTTTGTGTGGTGCGTGGGTGTATTTCGTTTGTTATTACAACAATAATAAACTAAAAACTGCTGCCAAATTATCTGGCATAATGCTTTCTCATATATGTAAATAAATAACTTCAAAACCCACTGTTGCGGAGACCATCGTCTTTTCGAGCCCACTAATGTTATAGATGAGTGACTTTGATAATCTTATTTCATTTAATGAAAAAACTACCTTTCAGCTTTAAAATATTTATTAATTATTTACAATGTTAGTAAAAATCTCAAAAGTCCATGGTCTAATCTTTTTTCTTTACCTAAAGGCGTTGAAGGCTTCGCCTTTAACCGGAAGATGAAAATGAATAAGGAACTGTTAAAGGACCTATTTTGTTGAAGGCTCTTCTTATAACTCCAGTGGAAGTTCTAATGTCGTCTACTCGTATGATACATCAGAACCTGGATACACAGCGACAATTCTGCCTAACTTCCATTTTAGTGGAGGCAAACCATCTTCTTCCACCACGATCAAGGAATTCATTTTTAAAGCATCGGTGACACGCTGTTGCAATTGGGTAACATATTCTTTACTCCATCTTATCCAAAAGTGAAGTCGCAATTGTTCAATTCCGCTTGAATCGATTTATAAGGTTAGGTGAGTTTTGTTGAATCTCACGTTCTGGTAACTCCGTAATCGGGTGCCCAATGAGAAAATGTCCTGGCGTCAATGGATTATAATCTGTGAGCTCTGATAAGGGGGTAAGAGGTCTTGAATTTAGTATGGCTTCTATTTGCGTGAGAGTGGTGTAAAGCTCTTCAAAAGTTAAATGACCATTTCCCAGCACTCTTTGTAAATATTTTACTGACTTTACGCCCGCTTCCCAAAAGCCTCCAAAATGAGGAGTTTATGCCGGAATAAAATTAAAATTTATACCATCAACAGCCACACATTCACTTAAAGAGTTGCGATTTTCTATTAAAATTTTTGAAATTTCTTTTGACGACTTACGCACAAGATTGGACCAGCATAATCAACACCAACGTTTTCATAAGGATAGCCACCAGAGGTAACACGTTGACTAGGTAAGTTTCTTCCCATTATAGGGTTCACAATTTTACCCTTCAATCGACAGCATAGTACACAGTTATTATGTCTTTTTTGCCAAATTGCGACCTCCAATAGCCTAGTAATTTTCGCTAGTAGTAATTGAGGACCTGCGGGCATAAGTTTCTTATATTCAAAATTAAAAAAGTTACTTTGTAAATACATGAGATGCATGTAATAAAATCGGGTGTGAAAATTGTGAATTGTCCAGGCGACCTTCAACATGGATTATTTTATCATTATCTAAGAGGATATTAAACTTTAACAAAGCATTTTTTTCGGTAAATTTTGATTAGTTAGAAGCATTGTCTAAAAAAATATAGACAATGGTTAGAAGTAACTTGTATTCAGGAAAACATAAGCTACAGCTCCAACTAATCGTAAATAATTAGAAAATCGACTAAAGTCGATTAAAGATTCATTATCTATTGAAATTACCTAATGATATATCAGGCTTCATTTCAGGTAATGATTCGCAAAGTTTAACCTGAGAATGCTATTCGTTAAAAATTGAAGACCACTCCACCGCAGCTCTAAATCCTGCAAATAACAGATGTCTACACCACGAGATATTAAATCTGCAGGATTTTTATCAGTGGGAGTATGTCTCCATAAACAATTACCCCCAAAGTTCTAAAATTTCAGCTACTCGATTGCGCACAAAAAGTTGAAGCTTTGATGGCAACATATTTAATCATTTTTATACAACGGTTGAGTCCGTCCAAAATAAACATTATTAAATTTCACGCGAAGAAATTTTATAACTTTCGCATAAATACGAACCGCTGTTAATGCGCCACACAGCTCCAATCTAGAAATTGTCGTAGGTGTAATTGGTGCCACACGACTCTTAGCCGTTAATAAACTGACCATGACCCTTCCCATACTGTCAGTGCTGCGAATATGCGTCCATAAAATTATGTAATTCCAGTTTAATAAAATAATCACATATAACGATCAATGGAATGCGAATGTTATTTAACAGAGGTAAAGTTTTAAGAATATGATTCCAATGTTTACAGATATCGGAAGATAAGGCTTCATCCTACTTTAACTTATGTAACCACAACTTTTGTAACATTTTTATGACAATAATGCATGGTGCTAATAGACCTAAAGGATAAACGTGAAACCACCGAAAGTATATCACGTTTAGTGAGACCAGCTGGTTGTGATAAGTTGAATGGAAAATATAATGTATCTGAATTCGCATGCCAACCAACACCCAATATTTTATTAGGTTCATCCCATCCAATATTCAAATTTAAAGACATGTTAGAAACATTCGCCACTGTTGGTGGTTCACTTGACAACCACTTTCGCGAGAACTTCAGTTACAACCTTACGTATCTTACACACGTTATTTAAATCGTCACCACCAGTCAATAAATCATCAACGTAAAAATCGTGCAAAATGATGTCTCCAACTTCTTTATCAGCACAATCAATACCTAACTGTTTGAGACATCTTGTTGCAAGAAATGGTGCACTTGATGTTCCATACGTGACAGTCTTGAATTGAAAAACCTTTATTGGATCATTTAGATTTTCACGCCATAGAATTTTTTGAAACTTGGGTGGCCAATACATCTATACATCTTCTCTACGTCGCCAGATATTACGTATTTGTGCTGTCTAAAACGAAGAATTGGTCCAACCATCTGAATACCATTGTACGCGACACCAGAAGTAGGTAAGATTGGAGACTTCTGGAACACACCACATTTCCAAGGTCCCACATTTCCAAGGTTGCCACAAAACCAAGGTCCCCACCGTACCAAGGTCAAAAAAGCGCAATGTGTGACCTACTTACATATCATTACCACAAAACCAAGGTCGCAGACCCCGCTTTCCTGTTCCACTACTACAAGGCTATCCCTATGACATATCATTACCACAAACACAAGGTCAACAACTCTCACATTGTTTTTGCAATTGTTATCCATGTAACCTACTTTACCACTATCGCAAAAGACCACCCAAATGCTACTCTTACCCAAGGCCACCTCACTTGTATGTTTTTTGTCCACTTGTATGTTTTTTTTGCTCACGCATAATTATTAAAGAAAAAAATTATATGTTAATACATTTAATTCATGTAGAAATAAAGACATGTAGAAACATTACTCAGATATATGATTTTCTTTAGGAATAAAACATTTTGATTTAGTACACGTGCAAAAGGTCCTCTCCACTTCCGTTTCAGTACATCTGCGCGGACGTGGTGCGAGGAGCTGAGCATACGTGCAATGTGGTGCCCATCGGAGATGCTCCTGTAACGGATTGACATCTGGCTGCCATCGGTTTATTCTAACCCCACACATGAAACATTCAACCGTATCGTCTGAAGATGTGGAAATGAATCCTGCTGCAGCAAGCGATGAGGGTGAGTGAACTCCAGACCATGTTCGATACGTTAGTAATCGTTTATCGAAACAATTGTAATACTGAGGATAATAAAAGTTGGTGGCACGTCGCACATGTTTTCAGAGGATAAACACGACTGACATATAAATATTTATTACATACAATATATAGACAGCAAAACAAACTATTAATAATCAACATAACATACTTCCTCACACAAATAACAAGAATCATCATCATAAACATCATATAAAGTGGTTAATGGCGCTCTACATGATGAGCACCAGTATTCATCATGTGAAAGGTAGTACAACATTGTCCATCGCTCCATATGGGTGTGGTGGTCCACCACGCGGTAATCTCCTGGTTTCAACGTGGAGTAACATGCATAACATAAACACATACCACCAACCAGATGGTAGCGAATGTACAACGCAACTATGTGAGAGTAATCTTTCAAACTACTCCCGAGACGTGGTCAGAGATTCGCTTACCCAAGGTGTCAAACCATGGAATCCACTTTACATCTTCTATTGCATACGCACTACTGATGTTATGGAAGGCGGTAGTATTCCTTTCTTTTCAAAATTTACCCAGTTCGGAATTAATTGACATGCCGTCGCATACTAATTTGAAATAGGTTTGTGGTTGGTACACTTCAGGAGTCTTCCAATCGTCTTGCACTGGAGTAACTGACATAGTGAAGATCGGTAACTATGGTATATGTAAAAACCCCTCCCTTTAAGTATATGAATAATACTGAGTGGGGGTATGTAACCTTGTGTAGTGAACTTGTTGTGGTAAAGTGGAACAACCTTGGAAATAAGTATGCCTAGGAATCCTTGAAGTAGTGGAACGAAAAGAAATCCTTGAAAAGGTGTAACCGACAAGACCGCTAAAGCAATGTGTGGTATAATGTGAAGGTCACGTAAGTAGCCTTGAAGAGTGTGCATAGAGGGGATAGTGTCATATATAAAAGAGAGGAAATGTATGTAAAGCCAGTATCGTAAATAATGGATAACATATTACGTCAAGCCATAGAAAAGGCGAAGATTATCGGTGCTATAAGTTCAAGTAAATATTGTGATATCTTGCTTAATAATGTGCATTATTTCTTAAATAAAAGTAAAACAAAGTTTGTTAGTGTCGGTCTATCACCCAAATTTGGATTTGAGCCAATCGTAAAACTCGGTGGATCGAAGAGTGGTGGAGTGGTGTTTGACAAGCAGGAATGGCGTATACTTATGGATAATCAAGGGGTAATTACTAATTATTTCTACAGTCCTGAAGGAACATGGCTACCTACCAAACTGGGATCGAAGACTGTCTCGTACGAAAATATTAACAAGAAAAAATTATACGCCTCTGTGATAGTGAAGAAGTTGATGTCTATTTAGGATGGGAGTCTATAGAACAGTTATGGAAGCTTTTGAAGATAATATATTACCGATTGGAGTTGGCAGATACTGTGAACTTTCCAGAGTTTTATAATAACCTAATAAAGTCGGCAGCGGCAATTCCTGAATGTAACATTCACCAAGTTATACGTCCATTGCATGATGTATTTGAGGTCAACATAGCCTGCCTTCTGGAAATGGAAGAATTTGCCAAGGAGAAACTATATATGGATATGGATCTTGCCAAACCTATAACTGAAAGGGGGGGTAACGCGCTTGTAGTCAATAGGGATAGTATTAGATGTTAGTCAATATGTGGATGTGTTATAGTGCGGAGTCGTGGCCTAAAGCTGTAGATTGTGTTAGTGCAGTCCAAAGACTAATATGCCAGTTACAATCATTAGAATTCGATGCTGATCATGAAAAGTGTATGGAATGGGTAGATTTAGTGATGACTATTTAAATAATCTAGTTAATAAGTATGGGGAGGAATACGCCTTTGTGAAAAATACTTAACATCGCATGCGGATGATATAGAGTGTATTTGTTGTATAAAGCGATTAATAGAAGACCTTAAAGAAATATCATTGGAGCAATTTATACACGAAATAGAACGATATTTACCGAATTTTGAGTCATCAGATGACGACTCACCCAGTGAAGAAGGTGCGCATTAATGAGTCCAAAAACGTAGTTCACTACATAGTAGTATGGGAGTTGGCATACAGGCATGCGCGAAAAGGAGAATGGGAACAATTAGCTAGGGATGCTGCACGATTTAAAAAAAGAATAGATGACTGTAATAATATACTTTCACCAATTCTCGAAAAACAGCATCGTGAGTGTGTGTTTGTCAGGCGCTTTAGTAGTATGTAGTGATATATATGTATAGGATAGTATTAATAAAAAAGTAAAAAAGATCTGTTTATTGCATATTAATATTACAGTATATATAATTAAGGTTAATTAGCGTATTACACAATGTCTTTGGTAGAAATCCATGAGTTGTGAGAAGTATCAAAACCCAACCACTTAACGAGAGCTTTATTCCCTTGACGTCGGATGACACGTTCAACTAGGTGAATGTCTGGATGTTTAACACTTTGTAGTTCGGGCTCATAGAACCGACCTTGAATCTCTTCATCTCGACTATCACGTAATGTGTAGGTGAGTGGGCTTGAACGTTTAACTGTTGATATTCGAAAGACTTCGTAACTCCAATTAGGTGTGTACCCTTAGAGAATATACTCCTATGTTTGCTAATGCGTACATGTTCCCCCACTTTAAATTTAGGTGTTTTACGGTCAAGAACTTTCTGACATTTTAAATGTTGCAAAATATCTGCAGCATTCTTTTCCGTTACATCTACCGGTTTATACCCGGTTGTTCTATGCTTTCTTGAATTATAATCGGTAACAATTTGAGGCAAGATTGATAGCCACTTATATGATCCTTGCATGCTGAATGTTTTCCACATTATTGCTTTAAGGGTACGATTGACACGTTCGACTATGCTACTTTTCAAGGTGGAATAACTACTGTAATGATTGATATTGAATTTTTTCATTACTTTTTTAAATTCTGCATTATAAAACTCCGTTCCCATATCAGTTTGTATATGCGTAGGCATCTTTTGCAATCCAGATAGCAGTTTATCCATTACCTCCGCAACTAGTTTACCATTCTTGCGTTTGATGGGGAAAGCCCAGACATATTTAGAGAAGGCATTAATTATTACTAAAATATATCGAAATCCTTTATTCACATGAGCATAAGGTATCATTTCCACTAAATCAGCTTGAAATAGATCATTTAAACCTTTTAGTACTACACAACGTCGCGGAAAATTTCTCCTTGCTGGTTTGTGCAGTTCTTCAACAACATCGGATTTACTCATTTTTTACTTTGGATTGTAGTAGAATCTCTAGGATGAATAATTGTTCTTTGTCGAAATTGATATCTTTTGGAATTATAGGTTGAATCACACCTTCCTTACGAATAGTTTTATTATTTAGAAACAGCGGTGTCGTATATATTACAGTATCCACTCGAAGATGAATATCTCGAGGTAACCACTTACAATGCAATATTTTTCCCTCTGTAGGAAAGAAATATCTACCATTGCTACCCAATGGAATATCTACTGTTGTCTGTTGCAAGACACCTTGCAAGGTAAAATAAGTTTCGTAATATATATCACTTTGCTTCGTAGCATCACTGCGATGATGAGTAATATGTTTTCCAAATTTATCCACTGTCATTTGTTGATGAAGATGTCCGCCAAATTTATCTATGGGCATAACTGATGAGCATGTAGTACTGCCTTTACTGGTAGTCGGTGTAACAATGAAATGAAAAGGATATAGTAATAGGTTTATAACAAGAGCTGTTACTGTATTACTTTTGCTTCACGTAGTTCATCAATTATATATACTACTTCGTTGTGATTGCTAGTATTTCCTGTCGACATTGATCCTAATAATTCCCGTAGCCAATCTACTAACTTATTCGGGTTATTCCACGGTACAAATTCAATAGCTTTGTTATTGTATCGCAATAGTTGCATGCCACCACCTCTTTTGGATATAGAAGTTGTTCGAGATCTGGTGGCTGGAGGTGCAATAGACGATGTGGCAGAACGTTTTCTAGGGTGAAGTAATGGTTTAATGATTTCAAGGTACTTCTTACTATTAGTTCCTCGGATTTGATCATCAGGGTTATAATTACGTCGGGCAGCATTAGTACGACGCAATATGTCATTGTATTGCTGTAGGTCACTCTTTTGTATCCCGTAGGAACTTTTTAAAAAGTAGTTCATATAATCCCGGTGTTCCTCATAATCTAGGGATGATCCATCAGGAAGAGCGATTCGCAAATTTTCTCCAACAAAATCTAGTTCAGCATCGCCTATAAAAATTTCTCTTCTTCAGGAATGAAATGCACGCCATATGTTAAGTCATACTCGTCTTCTGTATCTCTAAATATACCTTCAACGTAGTACTTAGCTAATCCTTGGTATTGATAAGATACTCTTCAAAGGCGGGTTGAGATCCAGCAGCTACAGTTCTGATTTCAATTGTTGTAAAGTAGGAATTTCCACCTCGTCGTCATGTGTGACATCAGCAATTACAGATTCTTGTAGAGGTGTGGGAATGGTGTCAGGAACAATAGTGCGGCTCCTTACGTATTCTAAAGGATTTCGGTGTATAATGTAAAATACTTCATTTTCTGTGCAATGGACTCCTTTTTCCGACTTCTGGCGTAAGGGGTTCAGCTTTGATGAGAGAACCATCATTTTAGTAATTAATTGTTTTAATGGTTGTGTAATAGGTTTAAAGTGTGCCTCATTGCACGTTCTGTAAGTGCAGTATCTTCTTTCAAACTCGCATATTTCTGTTGCACACTCTTGCGAGCACGCAAAATGTCTTGTACTAAGCGCTCCTCCATTACGACTGTACGTTGACAGTCCTAGTAGATTATTTATACTGCAATGAAACAGTCAAATCTCTTACGGTACCGACCTGTATTAACATCGCTTTCTTTATCAATAACAAGAAAACCGAATTTGTCTTGCCAGCAACAAAAACATAAATCTTTAAACCTATCAAAGGACATATCGACATTAACGTGATCATCATACACATGCTTATGATTAGTGTGATCTTGTTGAAAAGAATAAGTAAATTAGCATTATCACGTATAAGCTGTTTTGGAATTGAAGAATACGTTTGACACAGATAGAAACAATCATTATTTCGATGTCTGCCAAAACAGAAATGATCTCTTATTTCATTTTGCTTATGACACGCTACATCATCGAAAATCATTATTGAATTTTTACGGGAATCACTAGGGGATATAACATCACTATTATCACTGTATTCGAAATACCCGACTTCTTTTATGGGTGTCAGTAAATTTCGTAGGTACTGGTATTTAGGTTGATATAATGATTTGCAATAAATATATACATTTTCAAAACGTAAACCATTTGGATGTTCTAACAAGGTAATCATAACATTTGTTTTTCCGCACCCAGATGGACCAACGATTATACCTCGTTTACATCCTCCTTTCAGTAGACCGCTATGTTTAGAGTAAAGTTCCTTGTTATCAGCTGTGTCATAATTTTTAATAGGTAATTCTGTGTCTTGCGGAATGAAGCGTATGGTGCGTCATAGTACTAAACCACAAATTGTATGGTACTAACATATATACGTGTCATACAATGAAAGTAGTTTAGTAGTGGAGTGACACCAGTCTGGTATGAAGTATACTTCTCGGTGTAATAAGAAGAAAAGGTTCAGGATTAATTAATACCTTAATAAATAAATTACCCGTGGAGTTGCATATACCTGGGTATAGATACTGCGGACCGGGTACCCGTTTACAAAACGACTAGCTCGCGGCGACAAAGGTATTAAATGAATTGGACGAAGCCTGTAAAGAGCACGATATTGCATACTCCCAGTCAAACGATTTAAGTCAACGACACATTGCCGATAAAACTTTGCAACAAAAAGCTTGGAATAGATTTCGTTCCACAAACGCTACATTTGGAGAAAGGACAGCTGCATTAACTATAGCTGGAATAATGAAAGGAAAACGGAAAATGGGGATGGGTGGAAGATCACGGACAAGCAATAGAATGGGAAGCAAATCACGAAGAACAAAGCGTACTCCCAAACCAATTTCATTTAACAAAGCGGTACTTCTAGCGCGACGTCGTGTTGGTGGTAAACTTCGATCATCTTTAACGATCTACAATACAGCAAGCCTTAAGCGTTCTAAAACACAAAAAAATCATGGCACCCAAGAGCAGAATATTACCTATACCAAAACGAGGGGGGTTCATACCTCTTATTCCCCTATTTGCAGCATTAGGAGCCTTAGGTTCGTTAGGTGGCGGTGCAGCTACAGTTGCAAAAGCAGGTTACCGACGCAAAAGCTGCGACAAAAACGTTAGAAGAAACCAAACGACACAATCAAGCAATGGAAGCAGCAACCGTTGGAAAAGGTTTATATCTAAAACCATATAAACGAGGTTTGGGCATATATTTACAACCGTATTCAAAAAACTCCCACTGAAGCTACCACGCCACGCCTTAAGTAATGTTGAGCTATCAAAATTTGTTGAGCAATTAAAGATTCCCTACTTTAGAGGGATATATATGCGAGATAAGCTACCTACACGAATCCATAGGAATGAATGTGGTATCGTGAATCTGGATAATCAAGCTAATCAAGGAACACACTGGACAGCATATATTAAGCGTAATAGACATATAACATATTTTGATAGTATATGACATGTTAAACCACCCTTCGAATTAGTCCACTATTTTAAAAGTGATGGTAGCAGAAACACAATTGATTATAACTTTACTAAGGTTCAAGAGTTCAATACATACAACTGTGGTCATCTAGTCTTACGATTTTTATACGACTACTCTTTCTGATTGTCAGTAGTTGTTACGTGATCGTGATGTCGTACACATTTACCTTCACCGGTAAAAGCTGTATCCTGCAAGCCACATTTAATCCACCGATTTTTCTTGATAATGAGTCGGAATATGTAATGGGGTTAACTAGTTTTGAATCGTTCAATACTATACAAAACGTTACTTCAAAGAACAACATGCTCATATTTGGAAGAGAAAAATTACATACCGCCAGGAACATACGAAATCGCAGATGTGAATAAATATATTAATGACTCAGTGAAAGACGATAAGGGTATATTGATTTACGAGCAAATAATAATACTATGAAAGCAACCATGAAAGCAACCCATAACATTAGTTTCAAGGTGGTCCATTCGATAGGGCCTATGCTAGGCTTTAATAAAACTACTATTTACCAAGCTAAAAAAGTGTACACCTCTGAGAACCCTATTAACATCATCAAAATTAACTCATTATCGAGTGCAACATAACAAGTGGTAGTTTTAAAAATGGTGAGTCATCACACATAATTCATCAATTCTTTCCCAGTGTACCAGCGGGATATAAAATAATCGAATCACCTCAACATGTTATCTACTTTAATACTGGTATCGCATTTTTATTCAGTGAAATTAGATATGAGATGAATGGAATAGTGGTAGATTCCGTAACTAAGGTGGGGTTAACGTCGACAATGAAAGGATTAGTATCATTGACACCCAATGATCTTGCCCGCCATCAAAATTCCGGTTGGTTTCACATCAAACAGCACTAACAAATGAGCAAGGGTATTTTAATGTCTGTATACCTTTGCGAATGCTGTACTTTGCTGAAGATTATAATAAAGTGATTTTGAACATTAGACAAGAACTTGTATTAATTCGTAGTAATATTGATACCGATGCAGTAATTTCAACTGTGGACGAAGCATTAAAAGTTAACATAGATAAGATTTATTGGAAAGTTCACACATCGTTCCAGCATTAGCGGAGGAATTAGCGTTAACGAAATACATTGATAAAAATGTGAATACTCCACTAGCATTTAGAAGTTGGGAAACTCACATATATCCCGCTATACCAACAACAGATAAGCATACATGGGCAATCAAAACATCGACTAGTATTGAAACACCGAGATACATTATTATAGGGTTTCAAACTGGACGAGAAAATAATGTTATGCACGATGCGAGTAAATTCGATAAATGTGCACTAAAGAATATTCGGGTATTCCTCAACACCGACCGTTACCCGTATGATAATTTAAATGTTAATTATGATAAATTGCTTTGCCGCGCTGTATGAAATGTTTGCTAAATTCCAAATGTCATATTATCAAAGAGATGGACAACCATTACTCACACCTATTCAATTTACGACGGCTGCACCACTGATGGTGGTCGACTGCTCAAATCAAAAAGAAGTATTGCACTGAAAGCATAGTTCTTCGTGTAGAGTTTGAAACACGGCAAACATAGCTGCCAATACGACAGCATACTGTGTTATACTCCACGATCGTTTAGTTACATACAACGCGTTAACCAAAGCAGTACGACAATTGTAATGCAATGCTGATTATGGTGGATGTACAAGGGTTTAAAATTTCAAAAAGTTTTATACCGAAAGAACTCGCACTTTATAATGGAAAAAAAGTAGCTCACTACGTCTTTAAATCACCGTACCCGTGGCACACATTGGATGCAGAGAGTCGTCGTCAAGCTACTTGGTTAATACATAACCAGCACTGTATTAAATGGGAAGAAGGGTATACACCACCACACCACTTTCGAAGAATACTCGAGAGATTGATTCAGCCAACAGATTCTGTCTATGTCAAGGGCAGAGAGAAAGCAGATTACATCAGAAAATTTGTGACCCAGTCCGTTATAGAAATTGATGAACATCCCGCTCCTCCTGCTTTGGAACCAGTTTGTTACTATCATAGTCAATCATCCTGTTACTGCGCTTTGTCTAATGTGTATTATCTGTATGATACGTATGTAATGCAATAAAACTTATACATTTTTTAATAAAAAAAACTATTAAATATTCACTATTTATTTCTCTATATATCACAGAATGTTTGTACATCATATATAATCTCTCAATAAAGAATTAGTACATACTATTAACAAAATCTAAAAAAAAGGTACTTCATAAGTACTCATAGTATTAACAGTAGTTTCAGTATGGAGAAACATATATATCTAAACTAGCAAGTGTCAGTATCCAAACTATTTTTTCCTGTAACTATAAACTGCATTTGCTTAGCAACCTCTAGTGCTGACTCAATGGATCCACATTCTCCAATTCCGGATTCTACAATGCCCCACGCACGTTGTACATGTATCACGTACTTGATACCGTTTGTCATCCTGGGACCTAAAGGCAATTTTGTTTAACATTTCTGTATATATATCATGTAGAGTTGATCAAACACAACATTTTACACATTACTGTTTTATCGACGCCTCAAAGTTCTGTATTTCATCTTGAGTTAACCATATAAACCCGTCGTGTGGTAGGTATTGCCGCATACTCCAGCTACAAGTTCGTGGCGTCCAAATACTGTAAAAATACTTTGGGTTGATTAGGTCATAATTTGGAACAAACTCGTTTTGCAATGCTCTCCGCTTAATACAGTACGCACTCCACCGAATACCTTTCTTAATAAAATGATACATATCCATATCCGTCAGTAATTCTAACTCTACTTTCGTACATTTCAACATGGCATCCCACGCCAATCCAGGTAAAGTGACATACTGTGCAGGTTCTAACCCATACACACCCATACATAATCTCCTAAAGTTTTCAAACACGTCAGCCAATAACAACACATCTGATTTTAAATAAATATCAGCATAATCACCTAATGTATTACACTTAAAGTGATCCCATACCAGTAGGACGCGACAGTATTCGTCATCGGAAATATTTTCATCACGCATTTTATCGTAGAATTTATCATAAGATGGTATCGTGACATCATTCAATTTACTAAAACTATCTACGTACGCTAGGGAAATTACCTTTCTTTCGCATTAAGTTAAAATCATTATCATTATTAAAATATTCCTTACTTCGATGCATTGCAGTCTGCTAAATTCTGAGATAGAGTATCTAAGGATGCAGCCATGAATCTACAACTATCAACGAATCGTAAGTTAATGTATTCTTTTCCCGAAGACCTGACTATTTATATATCATCAACATTAACATATTAACAGGAGTACGGTAATTTCTTCCGTTTCACTCGCTAACTGTTTGATGAACAGGTGTACATCATATCCACTCAAGTTATGTAGAAAACGGGGATAAAAGAAGGTAGCTGATAGTTTAAATTACAAAGTGAATGTGCGCGCCACGATACTTCCAGTGACGTGACAATGATCTCGTACTTTTGGATTTGCAGGATCACCCGTAAACCGCTTGCTGCATATATAACAATATAAACTATATTCATACAACCCTTTTGTTCGTCCGTTAGTGGTAACATTGGAACAATACTTTTGAAATGATCATTATATATCCGTTTTACATCACTTTCAGTTGACGTATAAATATTTCAGCTGCATTAACTCCCCTATAAGTTCTAATTTAGACCACGCATCGTTTAGACTACACTTGATATAATAACTAAATGAATATGGTTGATGCATACGTCTTTATCGTGAATGGTTGTGTAGGGATCTGGTTCAGCCGTATCAACCGGTACTAACAGGCTTCAAAATCCGCATAAATTACGAACGGTAGTTCCATCTGTTTCTGTAGTTCCGAAATGCGAGTATATTTTCCGCATAGAATTCCCCGGTTCTATCTTTTATTTGTTTCAAGTCAGGTAATTTTGTGTATACAAAGTTACAGTCATGCTCCACGTGGCGGGTTAATTGCTCTTCGTCCTGAAATAATAAAGGCAAGTATCACAAAAATATATCTCACCATTACGCCGGTTATTTGGTTGCTAAGTAAACGAGAAAATTTTATCCATACATAATGCTGATTATCTGTTTGGTTACTGACTAATAATAATAAATTAACATGCACAGCCTGTTTAGCTTTGGTGTAGTACAGAGGTCCCACCACCTCCGTGACACGCTGACCATCACGATACGTATCGTCAGCCCATAAACATTAATGGATATATTATTGTTGGACTCGAACGTGAAATATTTGTCAGCTTAACCGGAAACTCTACACCATCCCAGTTGAATAACGTTCTGAAATCAGGGTATGAAGTTGTTCGTTGTGGTAACCCCGTTGGTGTCACTAGTGCTGATACAATAGCCCATGCAAAGCAACAATTATCAGTATTTTTACATTGACTATTGCATGTTTACGTGCTATTTCGACGGGGACATTCATATATGATGAACCCGTGGTGGGAAATTTTAGCATGTTCACCTCCAAATATACGAATTGCACCAGGACCACCTAGAAAATACATAGTAATACTTACAATAGTAATCATACAGCACACTTACCAGAGCCTTTATGTTGAAATTCGGATTGCTTGCATCCAATATGTCACATATTTTTGAAATAATCAGTCAACACCATCCCCACACTTAAAATGTCATACTTCGTTTGAAGGATTTCAGTTCCGTGCTTTCTCTGGTGTTTAAAAAGTACAAACCAAACAACTCAACGTTACATTTCAAGGAGAAGTGTTTCTGCAACTGAATCTGTACCAGTTTTAATACATTTACTTTCACGTCAGTCATAAACGTTCGCACATCGGTGTGGGTGTTTGCCGGTGATACCCTGTATGAAACAATACGTTGTTTAAACGCATTCGAATTACTTCAACCCCATTTTCCACCAGCAGACATATATTTGCTTTATGCCTGATTGTTCTGAGGTGTCCTTGAAAAGCGTACCAGGTATGTCTACTGAACAATCAGTACAGTGTACAATCTCAACACTTTCTACTTTTCTTTTGTACCACATCTACGTATTGGTCAGATTTACGCTTCCTTAAGGTGGTCACCCTGATGGTCCTGGTGTCGCAGCGGAATCAACCTCACTTTGTACCACTTTATTCAGTGGTAGTTCACCCTCGATGGACCAGGTTGCAAAACGTAGTCAGTAACAACTCTATGTTCTGAGGCTGCCATCAGAAGTTGTTGCTGCGATACATCCCTAGTTGTGGAATGGTTTTGTAACTTCCCGAATTCCTGAAGGTGGGTGGATACGGTCATTGTTATCCAACATGAAGTTTTTTATGGCGAAGAGAATCCTTTCGCGAAAATTTCTTCATGCAATCGCATTGAAACATCTTATACGAGCTGTAAACAAAAGTTTACATAAAGTTTGTATAACTGTTACGTGTTTGTTATGATTCCTTTTGTAACCAATTATAATTATTATACAATCCTATTATTGTTACTTGTTTACTACTGTTTCAAAAGAATCATATCCAGCGATGCGAACGAGGACGCAACGTAACCTATCGCCAGGAATGGGATAGTATACGATGGATATCTCAGGTTGAGGGATAAAGTAGCGTATGACTTGGGAGGACGGATAGTCAGGATAGAGTGCTGCTGATTACAGATATTCCACCAGCATTGTTTTATGCCTACCATGCTGAGGACCAATTGTTTTCCAAAACTCCGCAACACATGTAGGGCTCAATACACTCTGGGGTGAAGATACTGTTTTCCATTATCTCCTCACCGGTGATGGTACCGGCATATCTTGCATCGAGTTGCAGTAAACGACCACTCATTCTCTACAAAATCTGCAGCACACGCCGGACTAAGGATGCTTTCGATGATTCGTCCATCGGCTCTACTTGTACCGAACAGTTTAGCGGACTCCAATTCAGCTCAAACTCCTCGATACAAGCAGGGCTGAGAACGGTATCGATGTGTTCCTAGCTTCTACTCGTAGAACTACTATACGACCACCTCTAGGAATTCTGCGGTAGGTAGGCTCAAAAACCTTCAAATACATTATCTCCTCCCACTCTGTCCTCCGAACGTGTAGCAGATGTGGACGACTCATCATCTACAACACATTTGGGGGTCAGAACAGTTTGATGTTATCCACTCGTGTTGAGTGCATTGGAATTTGCGGATGAACGGAATCCATCATAGGAATCCATTCATCCGAAAATTCCTCAATGCATCCAGGACTAAATGATGCAATACAACCTGCTCTTCGCTCACGGGTGCCTCCGTAGTCTCGTTTGGCTCACTGACAGGTTGTAGGGTGAGCATATTTCGTCCACGGAGACCTGATCATAGTTGGGATACCACCACATCCAAGTCGTCCTCTGGAGGTGGTGTAACCAACAGCTGCAAAGCTCTATCACAGTCATCCATGTCGAAGTACTGCTCGCTCTGCCAGGTCGTCCTCCATTTACATTCTCCTGAAGGAGCTCCATCACTTCCTGTCCGTGATCCATACGAGACCTTGCATCCAGCAGCCCCAGGATGGGATAATTATTGTGGTACATGCTATGTGGCTTATGATATTTATTCGCCCATTTGGCACTAGAGGACGATCATAAACCACATATGTACGTGGCATACCTATGAAGTGAAGTGACATAAACCGTGAAAAATGTCCTCTAAAAATGCATGAAAAACGTTGTTTTTTGTGGGGGAAACACCTATATTTAGCGAAAGGAAAACAGTAGAAATCATTCGTACAACTGCTTCTAAAGTAATACAGACGAAAAAAATCAAGATGAATGCTACACCAACTTCCCCATCATCTGCTTCATCTGGCGCCGAAGAAATGTATCAGGTAAGACCATAATTTTATTTTTTGATTTTTTTTCTAACACTATTGATGTATTTCTAACTTTTTTTTTATTTTTTTCAGGTGGACCAATCTATCGCCTGAGGCATTTTTTTCTTCGGCAAGTCCTATCCCCGAGATCCCTCCAACACCTCACGTTTCCTCCTTCTCACTATTCCCATCCAGCCCTGACTATCCCTCCACCTTTAGCCCGTTGGCTTCCTCCACACCTCTACCCATCCATCCCTACACTCCAACACTTCAGCTCTCATCCCCTGAAGTGGTATACATCCCTCAACCCTATTCCACTCCAATTGACGTGGGTAGCTCAACCAGTGACGATACAATATATGAACAGACGACCGTAGTCCTGGATTCTCCACAGGAGCTCGACTGTGCTGCGGAGACAAATACATTAGACATACCTAACGCTGACGTCATCACTATCAGTGACGCCGACGATGCTGCCTACGATAGTGATGTATGCAGCACAGTGTCTTCCAGTGTTTAGGTGGTTTGTCCCTCATGTGCTGGGAACGACTATTTCAACATTGGTGACTATGACTCAGACGTAAGAATGGACCCTGCCTACAGCTACGATTCAGACGACTATGACAATGACGTCCTACGACAACAACGAAGACTTAGACGTAGAGAGTTCATCAATGAAGTCGTCATTGAAGCGAGCAGTGACGAAGATGACTTCATGAACTCTCTAACAAGTAACATGCAACGCCTCGAACAAAGCGCTCAAGACATCGAGGCTATTGTACAACGAAACCGTGCACAGGAACTGGATGACGCAGCCCAGGAACTCCAGGACAACGGGGATGACTCTGACATGCACGACGATGAAGACGAAAGTATTGACGACACCTGGTTTTGGGCTACCCACATTCCCATGACTATTGGCCGCACTCTGCTTCCCCCGGTATCCAATATCATGTATTCGATGGCGTCAGGAGACAGTGCTGCGCAAAGCAATACAGCTTTTTTGATAATTGCTGCGTGGTACTGGCTCTTTTACGCGCATCGCATTATCACCTGGGAACGTCTAACATTCACGGTATGTATTCCCCTTTATACTAATGCTATACTAATGCATCTGGTTTTTCTAGCTGACCACCGTAGTACCATTTGTCCGGAATTATGATGTCGTGATTACGGAGAGCTCTCTGGAGGAGAGCTAGACCGAGCCACTAGGCTTCTAACATTATACCTTGACTGGAATAATGTTATAAGCCTGTTTACTCAGTGGGTACGATCACGCCATTATACATCTGGAAATGATACTGGAAACTGTCGAAGAGATTAGGACTCTACGAACTCATCCGAGTTCGTAATGTAGCTCTTCGACACATGGTCTTTCCTAGTGATCGAGACAGACATAGTAAGTATACCTACTGCCACATTTCTCCAGCTACTTATGTTTTTATTTTCAGAAAAAAACCGACATCCTCAATAGTGCGGCTGCAGACCACTACTGACCACTAACTGACTGAGCGCGTTGACTATACAGACAAACAGACTGACTGACGGACAGACTGCTAGACAAACAGACATGCATTACATTTTGTATATGTTCAAACATATATTCATGCTGCTCACCATGATAAGCTGATGCACATGTAGTACAGAGGAACATCACACCACACTGCACGTCCACGCAGATGTACTGAAACGGAAGTGGAGAGGACCTTTTGCACGTGTACTAAATCAAAATGTTTTATTCCTAAAGAAAATCATATATCTGAGTAATGTTTCTACATGTCTTTATTTCTACATGAATTAAATGTATTAACATATAATTTTTTTTCTTTAATAATTATGGTGAGCAAAAACATAAAGTGGACAAAAAACATACAAGTGAGGTGGCCTTGGGTAAGAGTAGCATTTGGGTGGTCTTTTGCATAGTGGTAAAGTAGGTTACATGGATAACAATTGCAAAAACAATGTGAGAGTTGTTGACCTTGTGTTTGTGGTATTGATATGTCATAGGGATAGCCTTGTAGTAGTGGAACAGGAAAGCGGGGTCTGCGACCTTGGTTTTGTGGTAATGATATGTAAGTAGGTCACACATTGCGCTTTTTTGACCTTGGTACGGTGCGGACTTTGGTTTTGTGGCAACCTTGGAAATGTGGGACCTTGGAAATGTGGTGTGTTCCAGAAGTCTCCAATCTTACCTACTACCAGATTTGTAGAGCTACTTGCATTGAAAATTCTTGTTTTGTGGTCGTACTACTCGCACGAAGAATACCATGTCGAGGCAAAAAACGAGACGGTCGGTTCAATTCTAACTCTTGAACCTGAGTCATATGGCCTAATGGCTAGTACTCTAACATACAATTATTATATAATTGACACATGTCGCATTGTTTTGCGGGTATAAAGGATTCTCCAAGATTATTAGGATTAAGTTTAAAAGGAACACGGGCACAATAACAACCATCGGCAAGACGATATTAATTATTATAAAACGATCCTCACAAACTTTTCGTCTGGCATATAATGAGGTAATTTGGCATCAATTTCTTCTAATTGCCAAAAACGCATTAAATCATTTCGAATGCCATTGATGTCATCATCAGCGTTTGCATTAACTGCAGCAAAGTTGCATCGAACGTCACTAGTGTTCCGAAAAGTAACATTTATCAACAGGTACGGGGTCATGTTTATTAAAACCTAACTTTATTTGTTGTGATCCCAACAAATCCCAGAACAAGTCTGTCCCAATTAAGATATCAATTTGTGATAGATTATAGAGTTCAGGGTCAGCTAAATTAATGTTATCAGGAATATTAAGCAAGAAATGTCACTAGGACGAGTTGGAGTATCCCTAGTTATTGATGGTAAAACAAAACAATTAACACTCGCGGAATAATTGTCGTTTAAAGACTTAATATGAACAAAACATGTTTTACTTACGTGATTGATCGCGTTATTATAGTATCGACCTATTAATTTTACGTATTGTTAAGTTTAACTTACTACATATTTTCTCAGTAATAAGGCACGAAGTGCTGTCGCTGTCTAGAACTGCACGAACAATATGTTCGCCGCAGTTACTGTCACGCAGTTTCATAAGAGCAGTAGACAATAACACTTCGGCTGACTAGCTCTGTGAAAGAGAAGGAGCAACGCTAGCTGATAACGCCATAGTACCATTGTTTATAGAATCGGTAACAAGAGCAGAACTTGGTAGTTGTTACAATGAAGATGCCGCTTCTTCACTGTTACTATCATAAGTAACAACAACCTGTTTATGATCACTTCTTCGAATATGTACAAGTGTATTATGCTGACATTTGCAGATCTTACATCCTGGTCGTTTACATAAATTGGCGAAGTGACCCGCACGAAAACAATTATAACAATCTTTATAGCTCTTTAAAAGCTCAAGTCTGGCTTCATTGTTTAAAGTAAGAAATTGTGCACAACTACTAAGATTATGACTTCCTTTACACTTAGGACTTACAGTTGACAAAGACTCTGTACTTCTTTTTGTAATATGATTTTGAACAGCGACTGTTTACTTAATACTTGGGTTAAATCGTTGTTCATTTTGTGAATTATTACCCTGCAACAATTCCAAAACCTCAACCAAATCTGCACGGTTGCGCAAACATTGGAGAAAATGGTCATATTTAATTACATCGTTTTTGTGTAAAGTTCCCTTAAATTCCTCCCATTCTCGATAAGTTTGAAAATCCAATTTCTGCGCAACAATATAAATTAACAAAGTATCCCAGTGTATCACACGTTCATATAATTTTTATTTAATGAATCTCTTTATGGCAACAGACGACTCTTTTTTAATTGAACCCAAATTAAATATTGCTCCCACATGATTGTGGATGAGCAATCGCTTATTGTAAAATTTTTCACACAAAAGATCCCATACTACAGCATAGTTCTTAGTTGAGAACTGAACAAAATGTATAATTATCGCAGTTGATCCCTCTAATGATGTCCTTAGGTAATGAAACTTATTTATTTTATCGATGTCCTCATTAGAGTGAACGAGGCTAATAAAAGTATCACGAAATTCAAGCCAGTTTTCATATCCACTGAACTTAGGCAGTTGAATTGTATGCAATTTTAAGGAACTTATGATTATTGACATGAAAACATTCACTACTAGGACTTATATTAATATCTTTATTTAATGTTTGATGAAACTCCTCTAACAAGCCTTGAGCTTGTGACAAAGATTTATAATATAATGACTCAAAACTGCTACGCTCAGTAACTTGTGGTGAGTCATCTGATATACACTCCAACTGTAGTTGTACATCATCATATTGTTCACACAAAGTTTCTATCTTACCAATTCGCACTTGCAACTCCCGTGCATCAGCAGCGCTAATGGTTTTACTAAAAGTTTGTAAATAATTTGAAAATGCAGTCAAACGGCATTTGAAACTGCCTCTCTTTTTAATTAATTCCTTTTCCTCACTCATTTTCGAAGACTTTATCTGGAAATTATAATAATTTAAACTTATAAATCTGGGTAAACGATTATTAGGCTATTACTTAAGAACTAAAGCAGTTACAATGACTAAATACAATTATTTTTCAGTGACCGTTCCTTTAAATTAATAATTGACACGCATTGATACACATATAACATCAGGCACAATATATTGGCAGCAAATAGCAGGATTAATGATAGTACGTAGGTATGTCACAAGTAAACATTTACAACAATTAGGTATTGTGAAATATTAATGTCAAGATTTTTATAACCTAATAATACGGCATAGGTATAAACCCTGTGTGTAAAGTACACAACTTATTACAGTAATGAAACACAATATGGTCAGAAATTAACCTTACAACAATAATTGCAATGTAATAATAGACACTAACCTAATTCTTAAATGTGCTTTACACCAATAATCTTCTTCTAATTCTTTCCTTAGATATTACAATTTTAATGTTCTTGACCTCGCCAATTAATAATTGTTACATGCGCGTAATCTCTGGATTATATCCGGCTTCGCTCAAGGACCATGTTGCGGAGACCGTCGTCTTTTCGAGCCCACTAACAATGTTAGTAAAAATTTCAAAAGTGACATTAGTGACTGATCTATTCTTTTTTTTACCTAAACACCCACAATACCTGGATTTGAGTCATATCGGTTTTTAAACACGAGAATTCCCCATTTGTTGATCCGCCATTTTGAATTTTTTAATTTTGACAAATGATTTACCCTTAGCGATCTTAAAAACCCCTCAATACCGGACTTTCAAAAAAATTTTGCACCCTAAAAACGGTGCGCTACTGGCAGTTTTTAACATTTTTTTATTTAGATAATGTTTCACAAATTAACAAAATTGCAAAATTGATCATTAGCCCACAATACTTGAATTTTAGTCATATCGCATTTTAAACACGATAATCCCCCATTTTTGATCCGTCATTTTAATTTTTTAATGATTTATACTTAGCGATCTTAAAAATCCCCAATAACCGACTTTCAACAAAATCGCTTGATCAATTAAATCAACGCGATAATCCCCATCTTTAATCCGCCATTTTGAATTGTTTAATTTTGACAAATGATTTATACTTAGCGATCTTAAAACCCCCAATACCCGACTTTCAAAAAAACGGTTGATAAATTCAAAAATGCACAATTTTGTACCCTAAAAACGGCGCGCCACTGGTTATTATATATTTTTTTATTTTGAAATTATATAAAAAAGTATGTTTGTTTTTGTAATTATGTAACTATTTAAAATCGCGCCACTGGTTATTATATATTTTTTTATTTTGAAATTATATAAAAAAGTATGTTTGTTTTTGTAATTATGTAACTATTTAAAATTTTAGGCAATGAATTTTTTTAATTTTCTAATCCCCTATTTAACCGATTACATAGCTTTGTTTTTATACGTACGTATATGAGAAAGCAAAATACAAAAGAAATCAATTAGCCTTGTGTTATTGAAAAATAAAACAAACAAAGCCGATGATAGAAGCGTAATTTTTGTAGTTTTGTACAAATTAGCGTTTAGCTGTTTTGTAGTTTGTATAAATGATTTTTTTACTCTATTGCTCTAATTGCACGCATAAATCTGAATACATACCAAAATCTAGAACTTCTTGATATGTTTTTGGTTTTTGGGGAGGCGAAACGAAATGCGCAAGAAGCTCGAAGATTATATCGAAGAAGATATCCACATCGCCAACAACCAGGTGTACATATCTTCAGAAAAGTTTGCAGACGTTTAGAGGTAAATGGATGCTTTTATCCAAACATAGGTGGAAACTAATAGATTTCGAAGAACTCCTGCACTTGAAGAGAATATACTTAAAATGGTTGAAAACGATCCTTGGGTAAGCACTCGAGTAGCAGGTAAAAGGTTGAATGGCAATCATATGACAGTTTGGAATGTTTTGCATGATCAAGACCTTCACCCGTATTCCAGGCAAAAAGTGCAAGCTCTGGGACCTGGAGACTTTCAGACAAAACTATCGTTCTGTTGCTGCCTTCTTGGCCGCTGTAATCTGCAGATAAACATTCAAAAATTTATTTTGTTTACGAAGCTTTTTTTACAAGAGACGCAGTATTTAACTCGAGATAAACTTACACGTGTGGGCTAACGAAACTCCCCGTGCAACGTTTATACGTGAACATCAGGAACCTTTTGTGGTGAATGTATGGGCCGGTATTATAGGAAATTATGTAATCGGGTTTATATTCTACCACTCCGTTTGAATGTGGAAAACTAACATTTTTTTTAGATGCTGTGTTACCAGACCTTTTAGAAGATTAGCCATTAAACATCAGGGAACGACTCTGGTTTCAACATGATGGCGGGCCAGCACACAGTACACGGGAAATGACAGCATTACTGAATAGACTATACCCAAATAGGCGGATTGGGAGGTACAGTTCTACTTTGTGGCCAGACTGGGGTCCAGGCTTAACTCCACTAGACTTTTTTTCTGGGTTTTTATCAAGACCTTTAGGGACACCAGTAAATACAGAGGAAGAATTACTGGCTAGAATAGTTGAATTTTAAATAAGGAAGAGGACAATTGTTAGAAAACCTTAGGAGGTTGAAGTACGCCCAGAGGTCCCAAATCAAAATTTGTTACCAAAAAAAAATTGTTTGGTTCGATGAGTTCAAACTACTATTTTCGGGTGACTTTGTATTTATACCCTGTATAGTAGTACTAAACGCACTATATTATGTCCTGTAATTGGAACTGCAATAATCTCATTATCATGTGACCAATAATGCCATTTATTAGGTGTGTCCACTGCAGAGTTAAAATAAATTACTTACTACATTACATTTATAGTAAGTGCAGATTTTATTTAACGAAATCGAAATCAGCAATTGTGATCCTGAACTGGCTAAGTTTAGCCTAATCTGCTAGAGCACCCAGGAACACTTAGGAGGAAGGATAAGGAGAATTTGAACTGAAAAAAGGTGCCTATGAATGGCTATTTAAAATTTTTTCATATCATAATTTAGAAGAAAACAGGAACTAGGATCATTCAGAGTTTAGAAGCTGGGTAGAAAAATGTGGAATGTGCCGGTTTTGTACATTGAAATTTACACTTCGTATTGTTGATGTGAATGGGCAAACCGAGTATCTCTAACAAGGTGATCCGAGACCGTAGTAAAGAATGTAATTCAATGGCCATTGTAGTATTGATAGTGACAAAAGAGAATTGAAACAATTCTGCTATGCTCAAGGGACTACATGTCAGAAGTTAATAATGGGTCATTTATAAGCCAAATCGCTCTTCTTTAAATACAAGCAATGATGTCACGAGCATATTGGAACACACCAACCCAGAGGTGAGAATGAGAAGGTGTGGTTATTTATTTTGTAAAGATCCAGCTTAACTTTACTAAAATTTTTGTAATTAATTATATTTTAATTGCCCTACAGTAATCAAGTTAGATAAAGCTGCATAATATTAAAACCAATTGCAAAAGATTGCGCGATATTGCATCACAAATAATTAATTTTAATCCCCTCCGACGTAGATATCAAAAAGCATCAAATGCTCTTACGTCAGAGAGCCCTCAGCCAATCACAGCCAGAGGACCCCTGCATAGAAGCCGGACCCACCCACCGCGAATAATCTATAAAGACCGCGACACTACCGGAAGAAACGCTCTGCGTACTCCGCCCTCCTCTCTAGTCGCTACTCTCGAGTCTCTAGCATCTAGAAACTAGAACCGAGATCCAGATCGCGCGCGCCTGCCGTACTTAGTTTCGTTGTATACGCCGCCGACCTGTCGATTGCCGCATCCGTTCATCCTGAACCGTCGTGTATCTTTAGTCGCGTTACTTCGCCGCCGTCACCAGTAAATCAGCGCTATCCAATCAAGCTGCTGGTTGAGATACGCTAAGGTTAACAGCACGTAAGTTTTATTGCACCACTTTTCTTAAACATTACACCAGACACTCAGAGAAACGACGGGTTGCAGAGCCCGGAAGTTATCTCACCGTTCCAATACACACACCAGAAGTACACGACAGGCTGTAAAGAAAGCCTGAAGTCACCTTCTGCAAACCTACACACACTAGAAGTCACGACAGGCTGTAAAGCCTTAAGTTACCTTCTGCAACCATACACACAAACCAGGACGTTGCTACTGCGGGCTAACGCCCTGAAGTCAACGTCCATTTACTCCAGCGGCAAGAAGGGTATTCGCTCTAAGTCTACCGCTCCCCGGGAGATCCCTTTATACAGCAGTCGACGGGCTGGACCCAAAATCTTATAAAGGGCTCTCCATTAAACATATATTACACCTACCAGATCCTGGAAAAAAATCAGCAATACAAACAAGCGACGCCAAGACCTGGAGATAATCTCAATACCAGAAGCGTAATCCTCCAGTTAAATAAAGACGAACTCGTGGTGCGTTTACGTAATAAATTGCATCAAACGTGATCCAGCGTCTCGTGAACCGACTACAATTTGTTAGATATTCTTCTAATATTTTTTAATAAAGGAAATCCGGTAAGATAAACATTCCTGTATCGTGGGTATATTTTCACGCAACGAAAAACTATCCACTATTTCGTTCCCAAAAGCCCGACTAATTTACCAGCATCAGAATAAATTACGAACATTATACGTGTAAATTCTCTCATTTTAACCCCGAAAGTAATCGTGTACTTAAGACACCTGCATTCCGTTTGAAATAATTCACAAAATTGTTTAATTTAGTTCACGCAGTCCTAAAAAGATCGTGTAAACCCGCCTCAGATTAATTCGTTTACAACAATTAATAATAGAAGCAATTTTTAATAATAAGTAACGTAGATTAGTTCGTGATAAACTCCGTCTTCCCTGTATTTAATAGGTAGAATAAGTTTCGCTTATAAGAAAATTATACGCGCTTTAACTATAACAGACGTTTTCTAATAATAAAGAATTAATGCGTCTTATTGCCGGGTATAATTAAATGTTATGTATTAATCAATGTAAATACGCTCTCAATTAATTAAGAAATCCTAAGACCATCCTGATCAGTTAGAGTAAATAATCAAACGCGTACGAACAGTTTGCATTCAGAAACGTATAAATATTAACCTGTCCTTTGTGAAGAATTCCAAGTACTGAATTCACATCTATTCAGTCTGAAAGCCAAATCACATATAAGAATAGTCATGCGCACCAAGGTTACTTTAAATTATTGATTTTTCTCTTTGACCGGCTTACAAACACCAGCGATCGTTGTCCCCTGCTTATGTAATACGGAGAATATTACACGACGCCACCTAATAAATACCACGCCACCGTTTACCGGGCCGGCCTAAGCGTTCGTAATAATACAGTGTTGGGTAAGATCCATTTATTTAGGATCTAGATACAAATCCAAACACATTTTTAAAAACTGATCTAGATAAAGATCCAAGATCCGTACGTAAAAATGGATCTAGATAAAGATCAAAGATCCTTGAAATGGGATCTAGATCTTTTATAAAGATCCGACATTCCTAAAATTGTTTCGAGATTTTTCTAATTATTAATATTATCTTTAATTGCTAGTATTGCTACTGATGAGTAGTACTTCCATTCCCATGATCATTTTTCATGTAATACAAATATTAGTCCGTAAGGTTAAATTATTAAGAAAAATAATATACAAATATAATTTGTATAGGTTTTTATTGAAAACTGACATTAATTATTTAACCCACTACAAATTATAAAATTAGTATTAGGGACACATTTACACTTGCAATGTTAATTGTTAATTTAACTTAACACATAGTTGTTATACAATTATAAGGATAAGGACATTTATCTAAATTATTATAAGTATACATTACATAATTACATTTTATTATCTAATTTTATTTTATTTTGCTTTAAAATTAATAGCATCTCAAATATATCATCACCTAATCTATTCCTACGAGGAGTTAAAATTAGTCCACCCATACTAAATATCCTTTCAACGGGGCAGATGAAGGAAGTATAGAATTATATTTTAAAAGATTTCTTTTATAGCAGGGTACATATTTAATTGCTCATAGTTAGTGCTTGTGTCTTTAAAATAATTTGTGCATTCTGAATCAAATGTTGTTTGCGATTGAGTATTTATTTTAAAAATCAAAGAATTCGTCCGTGGCAGAGGATTTTTTTCAGTAAGTGTGAACCGAATTTCTGATTCTGAATTATTAAGATTTTCTTGAAATCCGGAATTGTTAAGTTCACACAATAATTGCGTTTGACAGAATGCTGTTTCATTTTAAAGGGGCAATTTTTAACCACCATAATTTAAATTTTGGGTTAGAAATTGTGGATAACAGGTATGGTCGACTACTAGAATTTTTAATATCCATTATATTAGAGAAACGTCTTGTAAAGCCGTTCAATAAACATTCTCTTAATTTAGAACAAAATGTCAGTTTTGTCATTGCTTCTAAGCTAGCTTTAATTTTGAAAAGTGTTGGCAAAACAGTACCTAACTGACAAGTTTTTTCATCTTGTAAAATATCTATTGCAACGGCTATAGGTTTTGTAACAGAAATATATTCGTTTAAAAACACAAAATCTGACAGTTGGAACACGTCTAATTTTAATAACTTACAAACATCACTTAATTTTGCTTCAATATTAATTAGTTTAACACATGCGTCATACATGGAATTCCAACGAGTAGGACAAGGAACTTTCAATTTGACACCGCAAATATTTTCTAACTGATCCGACGCCTTAGTTCCATAAAGAATAAGCTTTCCCAAAAACAGTATCGTACATTTTTTTATACCTTATGTTTTCAAATGCTTTAGCTGCATCTATCGTAATTACAAGGCTGAGTGTATGCGAACAACACTTAAAATGTTCGGGCAAAAGCACGTAAGTACTGTCAGTATCAAAAGCAGGTAATGATTCAACATCTACATCATTTTGATTTTGCAACTCTGTTAATTCGCTATCGCTGCTCTTATTACATATAGAAACAGTAAATACGTTAAAAGCTTTATTAAAGTTGCTTGCGTTATCTGTTACCGTTCCTGAAATTTTACCGAGATTTAATTTGTATTCGTTATGAATTTCACTTATTAATTCCGCAATTCTGTCAAATGTGTGTGCAAATTTAAATCGCCTACAGCTTAACGCAAAAGATTTACGTTGGAAGCTATTACTATCGATAAAGTGTGCAGTCATACCAAGATAACTTTTGTTATTGGTGCTCCAAACATCTGCAGTTGTACAGACGTATTTGGTTTTATTTAATTCTTCTATTACAGCACCAATAACTGCTGATTTCTCTTCTTCTAATTTACTCTTGAGCGTTTTTCGGTCACAAGGTTTTTTGCCAGAAAGTCCTTCTACTAACCTAATAAATGCGGGTTTTTCGACTGTACAAATAGGCCTCATCTCTTCAATTATGTAATCTAAGACGAGTTTGTTAACCGAGTTCTTTGTGGTAGAACTGGTAGATCGTTGAAAATGTTAGTCTTGTTGAAATTCTTCATTGATAAAATTTCGGTTTTACTTTTTTGTTGTCTTTTCTGCATCGAATTTGCTAAATGTTACTGGATGCTTTCTCTAGAAAAAAGGAGAAAGTGTATTTTAATTTATAAAATTCAGATTGAAGTCACTTCAAGTTTCAGTCAAAATTTAGATAACACCAATTTTGAAAGCGACTGAATCCCATCTTTTATGAATACAGGTATCATAAACATTTAAAAAGTTTTTGATGCATTAGGGACTTTAAGAAATAAATCTCAACCTTTTGTAAACGTTCTTTTACACACGAGAAACTAAGTATTTTGCAACAAAAAATACTTTACGTAATTCATATAGAATTTAATAAGAAAAATTAAGTCTACAAATCACGTTTTGATATATCAGATGATGTATTTCGTAAGAATCCAATAAATGATACTAAAATTCTGCCAAAAACTATATTAATACATACCTTCATATGCCGAATAAAATTTCCTGTTAAAGTCACATGACCTTGTATTTGTGCGGGACAATTTAGACACTGGGTCACTATCTTGTTGTCACATTTTGATAAAATTTTATAAAATTTACCGCTTAAGATTGGCGGAACTTCCATTAATTCAGCTTCATCACTCATTGTTGATCTAACTAACAATTAACAAATGTGCTTTACTTAAAGTCGTATTCTTAAGAACTGAAGACAAGATTGTTGTTTTTCTATACCTCCTTTTGTTCGATTAAATTAGCAACAGGGAATTCCAGTTCCACTTAACTTAAGTACCTACTGTAATGGATGGATGACCCCATTGTCATTACTCATTAAGTCATTAGATTACCACTTAGCTGTCATTACCTGCCTTTGTAGCTTTGGGAAACAAAAACAACCGACGGAATTATTAATAAAGGAAATGAATAGTTCTATTATTGGTTATTTCGGAATTTAACATGCCTCAGGCAGTAGGTAATTGTGTAAATGTGTATGTATCTCTGTGGGGTACGGATGTAACGGTCGTAACGGAGCATAATGTATTTTTTAAATATAAAGCTCTGTTACCTCAAGCCAGTTAAAAATTTCACAAAATACCCTTAAAATACATTTTAAAATATTCTAATGGATCTTTGGATTCAAGTACTAAAGATCTGTTAAAATGTGATCTAGATCCAGATACTAGATCCTAGCAGAGCAAAGTATCTAGATCCAGATCATAGATCCGTTTAGTGGATCTAGATCCTGGATCTAGATCACTTTGATCTAGATCCTACCCAACACTGGTAATAAATCAAAATAAATCGTCATTATCGGGATTTTTTGTCATAACATACTAGTAATTGAACCACAATAATTTATATTTCCACAGAAACGTCTAAGGAGCCAATAATTCCACCACTACCGTCCACGGGGGCGACCAAGAAGGACACTCCGGTTAACCTGATATAAAATTTTTCTTGTTGTTAATTTAATTCACCTAGGTTAGTATCTGATTATTTAGTTTTGTAGAAGAAATAGGTAATATACGTTTAAAACATTTTATTGTAATTATTCAAAGTGTACAGTGTTAAGCACCAAAATACGAACCATCCGCGTCTTGTTACGACAAGACCCGATTTGAGCTTAGACCGAAGCAAATTAAAATAAACCATTTTAATTATATTAAGCAAAGTAGCTTACAATTTTACGACCCATAAAAAACCTGGCATTATCAACAAATAAATGAAAGTTTTGATAACATATAATTTTTACTGAAACTGTGAATTTTACATTATAATTAATAGGTATAAAATAATATTATACAGATTGAGACTATAGTTATATAAAAACTACATAAAAAAGTACAGAGAATGTTTTAAGGACACAAAACGGTTTTTTTTTTATTTATTTACAACATGTAGAATTTTTTCTCAACAATATTACATTAGTGTAAGTATTTTGTCACGATAAAAATAGTTCAGTTATTTAGATAAATACGAGCGAAATTACAATTACTTATCACCTATCTAATTGAGAGGATGTACCAGCAGTACACACAGTTTAATTAGAACTAACAACAGTTGATCTATCAACCTTTCGTCTTTGTACACAATTCCAAATTGTAAATCAAAGTAGTTGTAGTTCCAATCAGAAAACTGTTTACACCTAGAACATAACAATAATGATGTCTTTTATTACTTATTGACAGCACATCCTCTCATTTCTAATATAACTTTTTTTAATTAATTTATCTCTACTTACATATTATGACACAAAAATGATATAATCTAGAACGAGCACCGATTTTATCACAAACAACATTATTGATAAAAAACATTCACTATTGCAAATTTACTTAAAATAATTATCAATGTAGGAATAATACTAGAATGGCAATTAAGAAAATATATAATATTGCTTTGGAAAACATTAATTATATTAACGCTAAGTGAGAATCTTATGTTAAAGAAATTTTCATTAAACTACTGCGTCAAATCACATATCACATGACAAGAATTTAGATTTTATAAACATAAAAATAGATAGACTGCATGCAAAGAATGAAGAAATTGAGTGTTTACCTGTTGTTACAACCCTTGTTACTTTACAGTAATTGCAGAAAAACTCAATATCATCAAGAGCAATGTAAATGAACTATTTTTGCAATGCTCTCATTGTTTTTGGATAAAGACTATAAAGTGATCACTACACGTACTATTAAAGCATTAATATTAAAATATTAAGTTCCATATCCCTAATAAAAAATATGTAAAACCATTATATAAAAAATAATTAAAAAATGTCATACATAACAGTGAATACACAAAAGTTTAGTGAGACATAAATTTATAAATAATTTCAAAAAATTAAGGTTGGTAAATATCAATTTCATTACATAAAAAATTATAAACAAATACTTCTTTTTATTTTTTTTTTAAATAAATATAGCTTGTTTTCAGGATTAAACAAATTGTATTAAAAAATTAAGTGTTTTTTTTAAAGTAAAATCTTTTTAATTACCTACTATAAAACCGAATAAAAAAGTATTCCAAAAATTAATTTAACCCATTAGTGCATACTGTCCGTTTTATGGACGTTGAATTTCATTGTTGTCAAATTGGTTGGTAATATTGTCAATTTCATTAACCATAAACAGCTGAGTGCTATATTACGTAACAAAGTTATTTTGTGTTATTTTGTTGATAATGGATCCTGAATTAAACAACATGATAAAAACTAAGTTTGATGTTTTTAAATAAACTTTATTACCTGCTTCAAACTGTGAAAAACATAGTTTATTAGGTATCTAGTTCTACATAATTGCAACATAAATATTTTGAGGTTAACTTTAAACACGTTTTCTTCGTCCGTTTAAACGAACTTCATGCATGGAAGTCATATTTGTAAGTGGATGCATTTATTACAGGTTATCACTCCGATTGTTAGATTTCATAAACATGATGCAAATAGAAAGCAAATATTTTGTTTCATTTGTGTTATCATGATCCTGAGAACATCGAGTTGAAACAGACGTAAGTTAGATGTATCTATCTGATCACAGCTAAACTGTGAAAACAATCATTTATCTGGTTCTATATTACGAAAATTGAAATAATAATTTTGTAAGTTAAGTTTTAAAACAAACACTTTTCTTCCAGCGTATTAAACAATTATGAAATAGGAAGTCATATTTAGAAAGAAAAATGCATTTCATTTAACAGGTTCATGCACAAGTTGTTAGATTGCATTGAAAATGCCATCTGAAAAGAACAAATAATCAGTAGCCTCTTCAAACTGTTTTGCACAATATCATGCAAAATTGTAGTGAAACCAACGATATGGTCTGAGAAAATGAGTCTATTTCACTAAGAATGAGTTGTATTCATCATTTATCTGGTTCTATATTACGCCAAAAGTGTGAAATAGGTTATGCTAAATACCCAACCAAAAGATTATTTTGAACTCTATAAGGCTAAATCGATACAAGCAATTATTGAGACATCTTCATTTCAATGACAATTTGTCTGATAATAACAGTGATGAATTATTCAAAATTGCACCAGTAATCGAAGCTTTCGTGAACATGGAGGATTGGAAGAACACCTGTCTATTGACGAGAGTATGATCCCATACTATGGGAAGCATGACGCAAAGCAATATATCAAAGGTAAGCCAATAAAATTTGGTTACAAAAACTGGGCAATTTGTACAAGTACTGGGTATATGTTGGCGTTTGATATATACACTGGGAAATCAGATCGTATGAAGCATTTCGGATTAGGTGGCGATGTTGTTCTGTCCCTGATCAAAAAAGCACAAATTGAGCCAGGTAGAGGATATAAGCTATTTTTTGAAAATTACTTTACAGGAATAGATTTGCTAGACCATCTATCAAACAAAAACATTTGTGCAACAGGGACTATCAGACAAAACCGACCCTTTTCCGGAACAAAAAGCCTGGAATAAAGAAAAGAGAGGATCTTACAAATTTGTGGCGGAGGAAAAAATCATTTTTGTTCAGTGGAAGGACAACAAAGTAGTAACACTTGCCACTAATTATCAAGATGACAGTGTCGTGACTACAACTCGCTGGTGTAGAGAATCTAAATCGCGGAAAACCTTGGATCAACCAAATATTATATCAGAGTATAATAAAATGATGGGCGGTGTTGATAAAATCGATGGACTTGTTGCAGCTTATCGCTCTAGAATACGGCAGAGAAAGTGGTACTGGCCTATATTTGCCTATCTATTTGATGTGGCTATCGTGAACGGTTGGTTACTTATGAAAAAGTTGAAACCTAGAGATCCAAACTGTGCAAATTTATTAGGGTTCCGAAGGGACATTGCATTGACTTTTTTACAAACTTATGGAATAAAGCCTTTGAGGTCCAAATCATTTTTGACTACAACAGATGTAAGGCTTGACAACGTTGGACACCTTATAGAATATTCTAATACGGAGAGGAGATGCAAGTTTTGCTCGAAGAAAAGTAAATTTATTTGTGCAAAATGTAATGTTGGACTCCATCCTAAAGACTGTTTCAAGGTGTACCATACACCACCTAATGTATAAGCTTATTATTATTTTATTATTAAAACTGCAATATTACATATGTTTCAAAAATTTCGTTTTCTGTGCATAGAATCCGTTAAAAAGGGCGGCTTATATTTAAAAAAATATAGCATTTTTTCAAAAAACCAAACATAGTATGGTTATTTAGTGTATACAATATAAACCTATTAAGAAAATAAATTACGAAAAACAAAAAAAAATCTGTATGCACCAATGGGTTAATTGGAAGTTTCATATATTTAATTTGGTATGTGAAAAAGGGTATTATGACAAATATTGTTTTTAATTTTTAAATTGTGATTTATATTTTTTTTTTATTTATACCTTAGCACAAAGTATAGGTATCAAAATTTCACGCACAAAAAAATTCCCAGTGTAACCAAAAACGCTATGTTTTGATGATAGAAACCTTGATATATCAATTTTTTATAAAATATACCGACCTAACTTACTGTAAACATAAAATATAATGTGAACATTGTTCAAAAACTTTTCTTACGTAATGATTAGCAATATAATGTATAAAATAACTCCTAAATTTCTGACAACATTCATATGCGGCACACTAAACAATACTTGTAAAAAATAACTATTAATATTATTTGGTTTCATGAAGGTTGCCATTTTTTACCAACGCACAATGCGATTCATATTAAAATTATGAAAATATAGTAGATAGTATTTGTAGCAGTAGTATGTTTAACACGTTGACTGCTCCCGCAAAAAAAGTAAAAATATCCCTTGATGCCATGGTTGAATAAATGCTCATGATAGTTGTTTAAATGCAACCTTGGTGTACTATGTGTAGAAGGTTGTTAGTATCGTAATAATCTCGAAGACCAAACATATTTTTGATTGGACTGTTTTGAACATAGAATGTTGTTTTTATTTCCTTCTTCATTCATTTAATCTGTTATTTTGTCTGTATTATGTAATAAAAAGTTTGAAAATACGTTTAACGCATATGGTACCAGATATTACACATTTGGTAGTAATTAGTTAATCAGCTGTGTCACAGCAGTCGTAATTTTGTTTAATTTTTATAAAAATTTTTGAATAAAGTTTTTGTTTTGAAATTATCTACGCTTTCGGAGTTAGATCCAATATTTAAAGAATATTTAGAGAAGGCTACAGTTTTTAAGGGTACATCTAAAACAGTGCAAAATGATTTACTTGATTCCATGTTAGCCGTGGCTCAGGAACAAATTCAATCTGAAATTCAGTCCACTGATTGTATCGCTGTGCAAGTAGATGAAACTACAGATAGCTCAAATAAAACTCAAAAAGTTTTTGTAATACGATATGTTTTGTCAGGTATGGTTAGTGAAACGTTTTTGAAATTTGTAAATCCTCCAGCACCACAGCTGAACACTGAACGAATGTAATTCTTAAATAACTGGAAACTTTAGGAATTAGTAAAACACCCAAAAAATTAATTGGGCAAAGTTATGATGGAGCTTCTACTATGAGTGGGAGATTAGGTGTGCAAAAAAAAATAAAACAACATTATCCCTTTGCTAATTTTATACACATCAATTAAATCTAATATTACAAAAGGCGGCAAGTCAAGATAAAAATATAAAAATTTTTCGCGAATTTACACGGATTTTCTACTTTTTTTAGCCGATCTCCGAATCGCACATCTGTTCTTGATGAATTCGTCAAATCCGCTTACCCAGGGCTGCACCAACACGATGGTATTTTAACATACATTGTGTGAAAACAGTATTTATGTATCAAACGGATATTCTAGCCTGTCTACAGAAAATAATAGATACTGAAGAAGATTCTAATACAATTAACCAGGCACTTGGTTTAAAAACGTTTTTGCAAAATGATGCTTTTTTATTCTGGTTAAACTTTTTCCATCTTATTATGCCTCACTGTGAAATTCTATTTAATCAACTTCAAAAACGCGGTATTGATGCTATATCTGTAAAAAATAGTATCGATGCATTCAAAAAAGTCAATTCAAAAGGTTCGCGATGAAACTCTTAGTAAAATCGCTACTGAGATTCCTTCAACTTCTACTTCTAGTGCTAAAAGATTTACAAGAAATAAAGATTCGAAAAGTCAAGTCGCCTTGGAAGTATGTGATATAATAAATTCTGAAAGTAACGACCGTTTTAGTTTTAGTGACCATTTAATAATTGCACAACTAGTGATCAGTTTGAACAATACAAAAATAAGTTTTTAAAATTGGTTACAAAAGATTTTTTGTATATAAACAATGTAAAATTAAAAACTGAACTACAAGTTATTTATGATCGGGATGATTTTCGTGGCTGCTCTGGGGCTGTACCAATGCTTCAACTATTTATTAATAATAATCTTAGTGAAACGTTTTCAGAAATAATTAAGTTATTAAATATATTGTGTACATTTCCGATGACAACTGTAGAAAGTGAGCGATGTTTTTCTATTTTAAAAAGAATAAAGACGTTTTTACGCAATGCAATGGGACAAGAAAGATTATCTGCATTAGCCATGCTGAGTATGGAGAAGTCATTTATAAACAATATAGATAATTTCAATGATCGCGTAATTGAGCATTTTGCAAATGCCACAGAGAATTGATTTAAAGTTTAAGTCTATTAAAAAGGTAAATAACGTTGTAGATATACCCTCTTTTAATTATTTGACCTCCCTGTAGGATGCACCAGGAGCCGCCACTGCTTATTTCGAATTTAGACATGCGAAAGGTGATAAATTATTTTTTTGAACAACAATTAAATTTAGTAACAAAAAACCACGAAACTCGTCTGACTTCGTCCCAGATGACGGTAGGGGAGAGCGCGACTGGTTCGGACATGGAGCACTTTCGGACAGTTCAAATTTACCGCTTTTGAAAGCGATTTAAAGTGTCACGTCCGCTAAAAATATCGCATCAGGCGCCACTAGTCTACATATGATTTCCCGCGTTTCTATGTAAATCTATTTTGCTATAATATTTAAAATATTATTTTAATGCGATACAGTAGTATTTTCAATTTTCGCTCATAAGCAAGTACATTACTTAGTATAACTGTTATGAATATTCCACAAACATTACCTAAAAACCACATATTTAGTGGTATGTGAAGTTCAAAAAGCTTATATACTTAACCTCAAATTTAAACTATTCCTATTTATCTGAAATAATACCATGTGGGGCACATTCAGAAGACAGCATGTGGGGTACATTCGCACGGTGTCCGAATCTACCCCGCGTATGACCGATTGTGCCTCACTTATATAAAAAGAAGTTGGGGGCTATGAAATTTTGTTAAAGATACAAAACTATGTTCGTAAAAGTAATAGAGCTTATATAGATGAAGAACAAAACTTCAAAGCTGTCAAGGAGGTGATACAAAATAAATTATCGATACGTTTAGCTACTATTCAGTTTGATGTGAAAAATCTACCCTACATGATAGAGTAAAGCGTAAATTAACAAGGCAATCGGGCAATGATTCAGAAAAAGATGATGAATTTGAAATGACGAAACAGTTTTCCAAATATGGAAACAGACAAGTTTTCTCAAGGGAACATGAAAATAAGTTAGAGGAATATTTGAAGTTTATCTTCTGAACTAAAATTATCTTATCCTTCTTCAGGGGATACCAATCAGATGGCTGCAAAAGATTGGATGAGATCGTTTATGAAGAGATATCCAAATTTAGCACATAGAAAACCATAAAATACCAGCTTAGCTAGGGCCACCGCTTTTAATAAAAGCAATGTGGAGCATTTTTTTCAAAATGATATTAAAGTTCAGCAGAAATACAATTTTAGTCCAGACCGAATTCTAAATACAGACGAAAGTGGGATTACAACTGTCCTACAAGCACCGAAAGTTATCGCTCCATCGGGAAAAAAACAAGTTGGACAAATTGTGCCCCCCTCTACATTTTCTCACGGGTTACGATCTATCTTTCTGGAAGTGTAATGGGCAGTGTTGTTTATGGCTCTAAAAACGGTTGGATCACCTCCGAAATTTTCATCAACTTTGTAAAACATATCCAAAAATCCCATCTTGTTAATATTAGATAATCATGAAAGCCACACTACCCTAGCTGTAATCCATAACTCTAGAGATAATGGTATTGTGCTTTTGACTTACCCTCCGCATTGTACGCACCACATGCAGCCCCTAGATATAGGTGTGTTTGGGGCTTTCAAGAGCAGATTGAAAACTTCCTTTAATAATCATATGGCCATGAATCCTGTAAAACTTATTAGAACTGATGACATTCCACGTTTATCCGCCACACCATACCTGTTATCATTTACACCATCAAATATTATACATTCTTTCAAAAAAACCGGGGATATGGCCAATCAATAGACTCGCTTTTGATGATGAGTATTTTGCAGCTTCCCATGTTACATATAGGCCAGAACCACAGTTAAAAAGTCACTCAACAGCAGCGGTATTGAACCAGGTCCATCTACTATGAGTGAAAATTCTATCAAAATTATTCACGACTTACCATTAAATGAAAACCATCTGATAGTCGCACACTGCCTGTCTATTATACTAGATTCAGTTTTTGAAACTCTGTCTAAGAAGTTTATAAGTTCATTCGTTCTAAGACCATTACCAAAAGTCGCGCCAGGGAAAGTGTCCTCTCGTGAAAACTCGAGAAGATATATATATATATATATATATATATATATATATATATATATATATACACATTTTTTTGCGACATTTGTTACAGCTAAAATGAAGGCATAGTGGAGGAAAACACTGAAATGAAAGTAGAATACCAGACAAACATAGGAAACAAAGACGCGGATAAGGAAGATCCAAGCTAAATAGTGAATTGTGTACAGCGGTTTTTGATTTGGAACAAATTCTTCCTGTGTCAAAATTCAACGTTGGCCTGACTTATTACAAACTTAAATAGTCAACATACAATTTTACAGTATATAACCTCGCCAAATCTGATGGTTTTTGTTATATGTGGTACGAATCTATCGCCAGAAGGGGATGCTCAGAAATAGGCAGTAGTTTAATGCGTTTTATTAACCACAACGTAGATCAAGGTACAAAGCAGTTTTCCTTTTACTCTGATAATTGCGCTGGCGAAAATAAAAGTAAGTTCCTCTTCACCATGTATAATTTTTGGGCACAGAACCTCACTATTACGCATACTTTCTTTGAAAAAGGACACACAGAAACCGAAACAGACTCTATGCACAGTGTGATTAAGAGAGCATCCAAGCACGTTCCCATATTTACCCCCGATCAGTGGTATACTTTGTTGCGAACGGCAAAGAAAAATAAACCTTATAAGGTTGTTGAAATGGATACCTAAAGTTTGTTTGATCTGAAAGCTCTGCCCAAGAAACCACTTTGAATTGGGGCCGTGATAAGAACAACAAAAAGATGTATTTGAATAAAAAAAAAACTAATTCTCGAATCAAATCTTCTTCAAATATGATTATAATGAAGAGTTCAAAAAGATCGAATTATAGCAGAAAAGTTGAAACAGAATTGATATTGATATAAATCAAGTTCAATTAAAACAATGTTGTAAAGATATTCTCCCACTGACCAAGAAAAAATATGACCATTTACTATTTTTATGCAAGAAGAAACCAATACCCGTCCAGTACCACCATTTTTTCTCCAATTTACCTTATTCCAGTACAAGAAACAATGATAATTCAGAATAAAAATTATCATAATTCTATCGTCTTTTTAATATCATTTTATGAATCTCCTGGACAGGTTAAGTTAAATGGATACATATTGATTTTTTGGTTACTTATTGACTTTGTGACCGAAGAACTAAGTTCACATATAAACATACCTCTACATCATGTTTAATAGTCAAAGAAAGAGAAAAATGCAGTAGGTAAATTTTATCACAAAAAAATTGGATTACTTCCAAAAATGCGCTCTGGATTTCCTGCACATTTCTTCCCTGTTTTTTATTTTGGAAGAGTAACAAACTTAGATTTGGTTAACAAAACATTTCAGTGTATTAGATGAGACACGATATTGTCATTAACTAATGTAAAGAATGCACAATTTACTTTTTTTTAAATAGGTCCTTAAGATTCAACATTTTTTGTGCAAACAAGGTCTAAATTGTGTGAAAAATTATGTTGCAACACTGCATTAGTTTCACTTCAAAAATATAACCTACAATTTTCAAAAGCCAAGCTAGGGTAGTAACTTTTTATTCTTTTAACTGTGCTACCATACTCTCCTTAGAATTCAATGGACTGTTCTAATGCAAAATAAGATGGAAGAAAGTAAATATAAAGGAAAATTTTCAAGACCTATCATGAGGAAGAAATATTGTAAACGGAGTATACATGATTTTTTTTAATTTTATGTAAGAAGTATTGTCAAAATTTCGTTTAAAGCTCTGTTGATGCTGTTTGGTGGTTAGGTGTTTTTTTTCTAAAAGGCAAAAGGATGTTCTTAAAATTTGCTGCTTGGGAAAATAATTCAGTTACATTTTTTATATATTATCCTATATTATTTGTGTAATTGTTTTTGCTGCCTCGGTGGTGCTTGCCTTTCACTCCAGCGAAGCGGGTTCGAACATGATCGAGGTAGTCGTTTTTCTAGAACGATAAGATATGGAGTAAAAATGTAAATCCCGCGGTAATAGGGGAGTTTGGGGACTATTCGACCATAGGGAGCATTCGGCCACATGAAATAATACGATCAATTTGAAATTTTAGCTCAAATTTCATTTTGCTCAACGTTGGCAACACTGCTTGGTGTGTTCTGAACTATTTTGGTACACGTGAGGTGCGTCTGGAAAAGTATTATAAATAAAAGTTAAAAAAGGCGTTCTTAAGGTAAGAAATCTATTGTGATATAATGGCAATAAGTACTAAGTAATTATGTCATTATCATAGTTCTGCTGTGCACACATACGCCGGACATCATTTACAAATTAATTTCTAACCTCAATTTAATATTTGTCAAGAGAGTAAATATACGTGAAAGTATGGCGTAGGAAGCATTCGTCCGTACGGGTACGAGGTACATTCGGCCACAGTCTGCGCGAGCGCACGGGATTAAAAGGTCTACTTTGCAAAGTCGAGTTAAGAAGATTTTGTCAAAAAGAACAAAAGAAGAATATCTAAGAAAACATTTACAAAATCCAAATGATTCGGGGAACGACAGTGAGTCGGATAATGACACCTTGCAATACTCAAGCAAATATACCAACCGACAAGTTTTTATTATGGATGAAGAAGGACAATCTGAAAGATACATAAAAAAAGTGTTCGGATATTAATTATGGCCTAACATACAAACAGATTCAGGAAGTGGCCTACGAATATGCCAAAGCGTTACCGCAGTGTGAAATTACAAAAGAATGGCATGAAGCTTTTACTGTCAACAATATTACTAATGGTTTCAAAAAACCTGGAATTTTTCCATTTAATCGGCTGGCTTTTAGCGAAGACGATTTTAACGCAAATTATGTCACAGACAGACCAATGAAAAACGACGAAAATACAACTACATTAGAGCCTTCTTGTGAAGCCACGACGGCTACCAATATTATATTGCATAACACACCTTCATGCAGCAAAGCAAAGGATGCAGCTGATCCATCGTTTTTCTGCAGTGGCCAAACTAATGATGGATTTAACTTGTCACCAATAAGCAACAATCCTACTACATCGGACAGCGGCATAAATATTATTAACGTAACAGTTCTATCTCCCGAATCTGTCAGACCTTACCCCAAAGCCGAGCTACGAAAGCAGGTTAATACTAAAAGAACCCCTGGTATTTCTCGGGTATATACTGAAAAAAGGATTTGCTTAAAACTAATGACTTCTCAAGCAAGAAATCAAATAAACAACCACGCAAAAAACTTAAGCTTAGTAAGGAGACACTCTCATCAAGTGACAGCGATCAAAATGACAATATATCACTGCATGACCCCTCATCTGATGTTAGTGAAGATTTTGAAAATCTGTATGACCTTTACGATTGTGATGATTTATCAGTTGGCGATTTTGTCCTAGTGAAATTCCAAGCTAACACCTTCGACTGTATATTATGCAGGACAAATGCTGAGCTTTAAAGAAGAAGACGTCGTCCTTAAATATTTAAGAAGAAAAGGTCCTCTACATTTTATTTTTTTCAAATCGACGACATATCACAGACTACTAAGAACGACATTGTACACAAATTTAAAGAAATTTCAAGTAATGCAACAAGCACAGCAAGAGCTTCTTCATTGTTTCATTTTTGCTACAACTTTCCCAGTTTAAATGTTAAGTAGATTGTAAGCCTCCTTTTTCCTTTCCTAGCATAGTTGTTTTCGTTTTAGTTAGTTACTTTCATAACAAAAGGCAAATTTCCCCGTGTATTATATAATTTGAAATATTTTTCACTTTTATTTTCATGCAACTCATTATTATTTGCCAATATTATCCACGAACGAATTCTCCCCTGATCCTGGCCGAATGCTCCCATGGGCGGGCAAGGATTCGGCCGTTTGACATTAATGTAAGAATTTGAATCTTTTTTGTTAAGGGTTTATAATTTGAGTTTATGTTATTCTTACTAGTGCTTGCTGAATGTTGGGCTATAATATGGCCTGTTTCTCTTTTTTGTGATTACCTTTAATAACGGATCATGTAGCCTTAAACAAAATCTGGCTGAATGAACCCCTACCTCCCCTACGATGTTTGACTCGTTCAAGATCCCTTTACTAAAGCAAAATTCTAGTGACAGGTAGTGTTAATAACCATTAGTAGTTGATGAGCATAGAGATGCATGACATTCCCGTTGGTGTCTAGATCTCGGGCCACAAATACAAATATGTCTTTTTAAACATAGAAAAATTGAACCAAGGATAGAATGTACTCTCAATAGTTAATGACTAAAACCAAGCGTCCCCTAACGCTTTAGAAAAATTGTATCTGTTATTAAAATATAAAGCGTTATAGTAACCAGAACAAAATATGGGTCTTATAAAACATTTAAAGATGTGTCACTTCTGAATACAACTTATATCTACTATCAGAAGATATCCCAATCTATGGTATCAAATGAAATAAAATATTTAATAAAATTCAAATTAAAATATTGTATTTGATTTTTCATTTTTGTTTGTATTGATGAATGACAGCAGATGAATGAGCACATGGAAGCTAGACTGATGTGCCATGACAGTTACAGTATAGTCAATCCTGTATGCATTCCATCCTCATGTTAAGTTTTCTATGTCTTAAACAAATGCAGATTATTTTTCAACTCATATTTTTTATGACTGCTTTCCTTTTTGCAAGGGATGTGAGAATATTATAGCACAAAGTAATATGAAAATGTCAGATCAGTTTATAAGTAATATGAAACAACTAGTAAAAACAGAAAGCGCACATAACGTATGATTTTTTTAATCTGAAAGTTATGCTTGAGAGGTAAAGAGGAAGATAAATTTCTGTTTCGCTCAGTTCTCAAATGTGTAAAAGGAATGCTTCCCTTGCTAATTTTTTTAAGGAGATAAGATTATCGGCGAAAGATGGTAAAAGCACTTTAAATTGAATCACTTCAAACCATTAACCTTTAACGTCGTTTTGCCATCCATTAAGCTAATTTTTACAATATTTCGTAGCACTGATCGCAAACAATGACAGACACAGGTATATTTTAGAACTTACGGACACTATGATAAAATCTCTTATATATTACGTGAGTCATTAGTGCTTGTAAAGCAAATTATACGATGTCAATAACATAACCCACTTTTTACACTTCACAGTATGTAAATTTTAAATTCATAGTTAGTTATATCATTATACCTACCTTTCATGTTAATGGACGTTGTACTAATCATTCTGTTTATTCATTGCTAATGCTTAATTAATAAAGCTTTATGTATTCAGAAAAGCTAATCTCGATATGTACTTAAACTCTTGTCATGCATAATCTATAAAATAAATATTAAAATAAAGGAGCTCTTATAAAGTTTAAAAATACTCTATAGAGAGCTTTTAGGATCAGGAGCATAAGAACTCCAATTAGTTTTACTACATGTTTCAAACTTCCATTCACACATATAATTTACTTGAGTAACAACACAACTATCTCCTACAATAAAAAATTTCTTAACTAACGAATCAATCCAGTCCTGTAAATCAGAGCCAAATCTCTTTGAATCAGCAATTGATTTACTTAATAAAGTCTCACGATCAAAGTTATTTGGTAAAAATTTATCCCAGTAAGAATCAAATTCTTTTATAATATCTGAACCGGAGTGTATAAAACTTACTTGCTTCTGTGTTACAGTATTGCCAGAAAAAAATTGCAAAGGTGTTATTAAAAATTTGATTTCGGCTAATACCTGTTTATGAATTAGTTTAATTGTCCATGAGCCTGGTAGCAATGGTTGCTTCAGTACTGGTTTAATATGACCTATCACATAGTTATCATCGATTGATGTATCATACAAGTCGACTAATCTACCAGCAGGGTCAATCCAAAGAAACGATATATTCGTAGTTTTGGCACTAACTTCAGGACTAGAATTGAATTCAAACACTAATGTAGGTTCAGAATAAGGTCCCATTATTTGAGCAAAATTGCGAAAAGTTTGCTCTTTAGGATCATAGTCTGTACTTACCGCTAATGATTTAAGTCGATGAAGAAATACAGAAGATTTCAGTAACACGAATGTAGTTTTACTTCTAAAATTAGTCTCAATATGTATCGTTTTAGCTGCAACTGTTTCTTTAGCTACATACAATATCAACGATTTTTGGTAAGTATCGTGAGAATAAAATGACGTAATTTCTAAAATTTTCTCGGGAGTTAATTTACATCCATTTGAAAGTGATCTAGTATTCATTCGTATTATACTTTGAGCTACTGTCAGTAAACTATCATCGCTTAAAGGTGTTAAATCTAAATAGTGGTAGACACTTTGCCAGTATGAATTTAAATTAGATACATTCTTATTAAAATTCATACTGTACAACCATTGTTCAAGTTGTAATATAACAGCTTGGTTAATTACAGGTTCAAACTTCCGAGCAAAAAATATTTGACGTGTTTGAGTATTTTGTATTCGTAACCAGTCTTCGGGTAAAAAGTCATTTGGACTACAACCACACCAATCTACAATATGCTTGTACTGACACTTACAACCTAACCTGCGTTTCCAATTTGTCACATGCAGATTGTTATCGATATAAGTATTGCAAAATTTCGAATTTTTTAAAATGGTGTGAAAAAATGACTCAGCCGGTAGTAAAGTGTAGTTGAATACAATTCGTAAACCATTCACCAACTCATCCGGTTCCTCATTAGCAGCATAGGCCACAAAATCACGTGATAAAGCAATCCAATCACTACCACCATCAATTTGTATTCCCCATGGAAGCTTCCTATCGCCAACACGCCACATGTGCGTATCACATTCAACAAATGTTTTATCAAGACCTTGCTTCTGTATAAATCGTTGAACTTCTCGACCATGTGATTTTACAAAGTTTTTACCTTTATTTGCGGAGAGAAACTCTACAAGTTTATCTTCAGTTTTTACGGGGTAGTCAGATTCACTAAGATTGATTACAAAATCCCAATCCCAGTTGCTCGATAGTAGTTCTTGCATTGATGATAGAAGCATTTGAAGGAGAGATGCACCACCCCAAATAGTGCAGAAACGATTGCGTGTTAGCCGAATATTTGGAAATTGCTTTTCTAAATTGAGTAGTTCCCGAAAGAGATAGTCTTGACGCTAAAAAAAAATTACATATAATTGTACAAATAAAACAATTTATTATTAATATGTAAAATAGTTGTGCACTAACATTTTTCAAAATATGAAATTATGTTGGCATGTTACATTTTAATGAAATTGCAAATTTAAAATACTTAGCTTTTTTGGGTATTTAATTGTGTTTTTTTTGTATTTATGTTGATACAAGTCTAAACATAATCTTTTAGATTGTATTACTACTGAGGAAGGTAACTGCATGTGTTATCGAAATGTTTAGATTTGCATCAACATAAACACAGACATAAATATCAGACACCCTGGTTGTAAGGAGGGGGAGTCCCACAAGGGTCTATTTTTGGACCATTGCTGTATCTTATAAACACAAATGAGCTGCCTGAAATTAGTGGCTAATTCACTGTTCTATATGCTGATGATACTACCCTAATATTCAGTGAAGAAAATAAGGAATTATTGCTCAGAAAAGTAAACTGTTCAATTGATCTATTGCATAATTGTTTCTCGTCAACTGACCTCCTATCAAATTTATCAAAAACACAAATATTATTGGGGAATAAGTTAGTAAACACTGTGAAAGTTCCACTAAAAGATATTGAAATTGTTTCATCAGAAAATGTCACGCTCTTGGGAATACAAATAAATCGAAGACTAGACTGGAAAAGGCACATCGATTATGTAGCTTCAAATATATTACGCCACAGTTATGTTTTGAGATTAATATCCACTTATGTGAGCAGAGACGCAGCTCTTACATCCTACTTTGCATATGTGCAATCGAGAATTAGATACGGTCTTATTTTTTGGGACAATTCACTTGATATACAGAGAATTCTTATTCTACAAGAGAGATGCATTCGTAACATATTTAAAATCACCTTGATAGTTGCAAATATGTCTTTATTGCAAATAATATTCTTACAATAATAGGTTTGTACATTTATGAAGTTGTTATCTTTGTTACTGAGAATAAAGATCTGTTGAAAAATCAAATAGTCATGACTCATGACCATGACACTAAAAACAAAGCAAATATACAAGTAGATCGCTGTAGTTACTCTTACATACAGAGAAATGTTGCGTACAGTATCATAAAAATATACAATCTGTTTCCCCACTCGTTAAGAAATGTAAAGATATACCAACTAAAAGTTGTTTTAAGAAGGTACCTTATACAAAAAGCATTTTATTCTTTGCAAGATTTTTATAAAGGCAATGATAGAACCTGCCTATCAACACAAATTATTAATTATAGATGTTATAGTAAATATGGAAATTAGAATGTTAGTGCTTCGAATGATACATTTTTTATCCATTTGTATGTCTAAAAACTATATGTATGAGCTTGACAGTGTTCTACGCCTTTATGGCTTTTTGTAATTTTTTAATTACTGGGACAAATCAACTTCTATTCTATAAAAATTACACCATTAAATACCCAAAAAAGCTAAGTATTTTAAATAGGTCTAATAATAGTGAAAGTTTACATTTCCATAAATTGGAAATTTGCTTATAAAAAAATATTTTTTCAAAAAATTACTCCATTATTATTTATGATCGTTTGAAAATCTATATGTAAAATTTTTAGTTGTTTTGTTACCATTTAATTATTGTTTGAACTTTGAACTACATACAGAAGATGAAATTAAATCTCATTTGCCGTTTGTTCGTTGTTTCTGAGTGATCCAATAGACCAACCAACCTTTGGTTTATTTGTAAGATTAAATTAACAATCAATTTTTGAAACAAGGATGTGGTATCAGAGAGAGAGGTAAATGACTCTCTTCTGTTTCTTGATAACCCGGTAACAAGAAATGGTGGTAAACAACACTCACACGCACACACGCACGGACGCAAACACGCCCGCACGCACCCAACCACTCGCACACGCGCAGGCACACGCACGCCCCCACCCACACACGCACACGCCCGCCGCCAGCGCGCGCCCACGCACCACACGCGCCAACGCACACACGCGCGCGCACGCTCCCACACTCACGCACGCGCGCGCGTCCAGCCCACCCCCACCTCACACACTCACGCACACACACGCAGCCACACGCGCACACACACGTACACACGCAACCGCACGCGCGCACCCACGCGCGCACGCACACAAACGCAAACGCGCACGCTCACTCCCGCACACACGAATTTTTGGGACATGTTATTGATGGTAGTGGAATTCATCCCACTAATGAGAAAATTAAGGCGATAAAGTCGGCTCCATCGCCAAAACCTTTAACTGAACTAAAGTCTTTTCTAGGTTTGTTAAATTATTATGGAAAATTTATCCCGATGTTATCTACAAAATTAAAACACTTATATAATTTATGTCAGAAAAATATGGAATATACAAAACATTGGTCCCGAGAGTGTGAGGATACTTTTGAATTAAGTAAAGAGTTGCTAACGGCAGAAAGTGTGCTTGTTCACTTTAATCCTATGTTACCTATTATTGTAATGTGTGGTCCTAGTGGGTATGGAGTTGGCGCTGTTTTAACTCACAAAGTCGAAGGTGTTGATAAACTAGTCTTGTTTGCGTCCAGCTCACTGTCGAGAATAGAGCAAAGGTATAGTAATTTAGAATGGGAGGTGTTAGCTATCATCTTTGCCAGTTGTAAGTTTCATAAATATTTATTTGGACAAAAGTTTACGTTAATCACAGATCACCAGCCCCTAATATTCATTTTTGGGAAAAATAAAGGTATTCCAATCACAGCGGCTGCAAGAATTACTAGATGGGCTGTGTTTCTGTCAGGTTATAATTATGATATACAGTACAAAAGTGGGAAGTTAATAAGTCATGCGGATGGATTGTCTCGTTTACCTTGTGGTGAGAAGTCTGAAATTCCTGACTCGATATATATTCATTTACCACTGAATGGTAATGACATTAGCAGGGAAACATTAAAAGATTTGTTGCTCTTGAAAGTCAGAGAGTTCATTTTTTCGGGATGGCCCAATAATGTTAGTGATGAGAATTTGAAATCTTATTTTAGGGGGCGTCATGAATTATCTGTAGAACAGGATTGTATTCTGGTTGGTAGTAGGGTTGTAATTCCTAGAGTTTTAAGGAGAGAAGTGATTGAACTCTTTCACGAACAACATTGTGGAATTGTTAGATTCAAAATGCTTATTCGTTCGTACAGTTGGGGCCTAACATGAATTTGGAGATAGAAAAGTTTATATACTTATGTGATATTTGTCAAAGGTGTCAGAATGTAACGAATTCTAATAATTCTAAGTGGATAGAGATCAAGTTAATGAAAAATGGTATCAGTGCATCGGAAACCATTCTGAAATTGAAAGATATTTTTTCTGTTAGTCTTCCAGTCGGATTGGTTTCTGATAATGGTCCACCATTTAATTCCACCGGATTTTTGTCATTTTGTCAGGCCAATGGAATTAAACCTGTCAAGTCCCCTCCTTACCATTCACAAAGTAATGGTTTAGCGAAGAGAACGGTACAAACGGTAAAAAAGGGCTTAAAACACTTTTTGACCTGAGAGAGGAGAATATTTCCGAAGATAAAATTTTGTCTAACTTGCATAGCTTTTGTTTACTTACCGGAACACTCCTACCTCGAGCACTGATGTTTCACCAGCGTTATGTGTATTTAAATTTAGACCAAGGACTAGGTTTGATTTGTTAAAACCTTCTTATCATGACAAGTCTATAAAGTCAGGGAGTTTGGAGAGAAAACAAATATTGTTTATGTTAAATGAAAATGTTTTTGTCATCAATAAGTATACAAAACTATGGCAGAAGGGTAAGATAGTGAAAGTATTAAGTTATTGTACGTATCTGGTTAGAATTGGAGACAATATTAGATTTGTTCACGTGGATCATATGCGCACAAATAGGAATGAGTTTGCAATTCCATGTTTCAGCCATGAGGCAATGAATGATAATGTTCCAAGTGTAGAAGATAGGGCAGCTACTGATACATCATCAGATAGGTCAGCTGAGGTTAGTATTGGGGATAAATGTAGCAGTACAGTTAAAGTTGATGTAAACTTGTCAAATGGTGATAATTCTGGTGATGGTCTAAATTGTGCTAGTAATTTCAATCTGGGCGCAAATCCTACTTTGAAACAAACATTGCCCAGAATGACACGATCTGGTAGGTTAATTAAATCCCCTAATAAATTAAATCTGTAATAAGTTATAAGGTGGCTGGGTTAAAATTAATAAGTAAGGAGGTGGTGAATAAAAGACTGTATTTTATGTCATGAACAAAAAGAAATGTTTTTTTTTAAACTTAATGATGAATACACTACAGCTGCAGATACTACGAGCCCATTCTTCATCTCACACCTCTTTATGCTGGGTAGGTCTTGACTGTATTTTGACTACCTGAACAATTTCTGCAGTAATAATGTTGATTTTCCCATCATTATTAACATCAGATGGTTCATTTGTTTTAAAACTGAGGTCTTCGTTATTTTCATGTCCAAGCAAAATATGCTCAAAATTAGTGCCATTGTCTGGTTGTATGATACCTTCCACGATGTTATCAATATCTTCTGTTGGAAAAAGATCATAGGTGATATTATTCTCGTACGGTGGAAGATATTCGTTTAGTGACATCTCTGCACAAATTTCCTTTTCATTGTTTTCAAAAGTTTTTCCGTTTTGGCACATTCAGCTTGCAAGTTGCGAATGGCCAAAGGCAATTCCGACTCTTCACTAATTTTATCACCTTTTGAAATGTCATCTTGAACATTTAAAATTACCGACTTTGATTTGTTGGCATGCGACATTTTTGTGCCTTCCTTTTTATCAAGGTTTTCTTTACTGCCATTGTTGAGGGCATTAAGGATTTTAAAGCCTCTAGAAAATCGATCCATTCTAAAAGAAAAGTCATGATAAACAAATTGACAATACTAAGAAAATAATTGCAACAAACAAAAATAAATATTTCCTAATAGAAATGTTCCGTTGCCTGCCAACCACTAAATTAATAAGTAAGGTACAGCGCACCGAAGCAAACAAGATAGTCGGAAAATATGTGAACTAAAAGAATTTTATTTGAAATATTTGAAGCGGCAAGATTTTTAAACAATCACACAAAAATATTTATTTTAGTACATTCACAAATAAAATTTATACTTGACAGTATTGTTTGTAGTTTTGTGTTAATTTCTTTCTTATTCTGCATTACTCGTTAGTAAAATCTGCTTTTTTCAAAGCAATATTGCTAGTTGTATTTGTAAAAATAGGTATGTACAAATATTTTAGCTAACATCTTATTTTTAGTAAATTGTCTTTTAGGTTAGAAATATGGAACCTAAATCGAAGAAAAGTATTCATTCCGAAAAACGCAACATTATTAGTAATGTGATTGAATTCTTTGATAGACAGAAAGCTGCTGCTGCTGCTGTTGATAAATCGCTACCAACTATAATGAGAATTAGAAAGGAAAAGCAGTTATCTGAAAATCAGTTAATAAAATCACCTTCTAAAAAGAAACGAAGTGAAGGATCAAACAAATTAGTTTTTGATGATTGTGATTTAGGCATTTTAAAAAGGACAGTTGAGGAAGTTTATAACTGTCGACAAGAAAGTTCCAACAATAAAAAAATTTAATTAAAAATTATTATTAATTTTATTAAATACATAAATAAAAAGTTTACCTCGAGTACGATTTGAACCTACGACCTGTACTTTGCTAGAGTACCGCGCTAACCAACTGCGCTATCGAGATTCAAGCCCCAATCGATGTAAATTTTGTCTTTATGTATGGAGAATGATGGAAATTCTAAATATAAAAACTTATAATAAAAATATTGGTTGATAAAATGAAGGACAAAGTAAATTATGCTGGAGGGGAAGATACGCTTCGAATTACTAAATGTAGGATTTAAATTTTAAAAATGCCACAATAAAAGAAAATGATTGATGGAACGCTACGATATCGTTGCTTGGCGTTCTCGCTACTTACGCAAGCTGCGAGAGAATAATGCTCTGGGGGAAAACAAGAAACCGGTAACTTTTTTGGATGAAACCTATATCCATCCTCCATACGGTGTCAGCAAATGTTGGCAATCTGAAAACCACCCTGGAGTATACCGAACCGATAGATCAGGGCAACTATACATTATTGTATACGCAGGTGGTGTCTACGGATTTGTGAATAATGGGTTCTTAATATTTAAATCCAAAAGCAAATCAGGAGATTACCATGATGATATGAACCATCATAATTTTATGCAGTGGGTGGAAAAACAATTAATTCCAAATTTACCACCTAATGGTATTGTTGTAATGGATAATGCGGCATACCATAGTGTGCGAACCAATAAACCCCCAACACAAACTGCACGAAAGCAATATACTCGTGATTGGCTTGAAAGCAATGGGGTTTCTACTACCAGTGAAATGCGTAACGCTGATTTAATAACATTTGTTAAGGGACAGAATCAAGCTAAGCAATATTATGTTGACGAATTGTTGAAGAACCATGGCCACACTGTAGTATGCTTACCACCCTATCATTGCGATTTAAATCCCATCGAGTTGATATGGAGTATGGCAAAACACAAGGTGGCAATGCATAACGTCGATTAAAGTGGCCTTCAAATAGAGAATTTAGTGCGAACAGCCTTTGCCGAAATAAGCCAATCATATAGCCGAAGTAATGTGGCTGTGAGACGACTTGAAAAATTGATTATCACAATTAATACTGGGCTATCTGACGATGACACAAACTCTGACGAAGAAGTTTTGGACAGCGAATAAAACTTGAAATTTATAATCTTTGCTTTGCATTTTGTAATAACATATTTTCTTTTGTATTTGTGTGTCAATAACATGTTATGCATTGTTTTATATACATACTTATTTTGTAATAACGTTTATTAAATTTAATGGATTCATTTGTAGTGGATACTTATTTGGCATCAACATCTTTATTAATTCCATCTACCGTGAGAGCATTAATTTATGTTCAGAACAAAATACTTTCTACTGCCTATGAAATCAAACTTTACTTCCAGAAATTTAAAATTTTATTATAATAAAACTTACATTAATTTAACAGTTACAGTATAATGGATTAAACATTTTTTAATTCTAAAACCAGCATCTATTCGTTTTTTCATATTGTTACACATTTCTTAACTGGTCTTGATTAAAGTTTTGAATCACAGCTCTAATTGCATTTTTTTAAAATACTGGACCTAGTATACATCTTCTTGACATAGCTACATATACACCAATTTCTGTAGGTTGTAATGGAGCTTGTACAAATTCACCAGGAGCCTCATCAGACCAAACTGTATATTGTATTTTATGACATTATGTAACCCGTTAGATAAAACCATGTTTCAAAACTAAAAAATTACATATCTAGCATTTGGTCATTCCTCAAATTGTTATTAAACCACTGGTGTAGTTCATGTGTGTCTCATAATCAGGGATGGACGATAATGTATTTGTTTAAGTGCTTTTCGACACATTCTGTAACAAGCCTAAAATGCATAAAATAATTAATTATTGTCATAGTAAAAATAATAATTAAAAGTTTGTACCTGTTTGTTATAATTGCCCTAAATTTTTAGCATACATTCTATGCACACTCGTATACCAACCACATTTTCAGTTAAAACAGACTACATACAGATGATTTACCCTTGTCAACACTGCCTGTATTTCGAAACTGAATAAATCCATTCACCATTTTCATTCTGCTGCCTATTTCGAAAATAAGATTCCAACATAAATTGATTTCCTTGCAGAGAGTAGGACATTGCTTAATCTAAATTGTTTACATTTAGGTTAAAGGGTTACTTTTGTTTATGCTGTTCTTACTTATGTTAAACGTTTTTGTAAACAATGAATCTTAAGAAAGACTAATTAAACAATATTAAAGAAAATAAACGAATAATAATAGAAAACACTGGAAATAACTCTTAATTCCCTAATGCATTATGCTAAAAATGTCAAATACAAGCTGCTAATTTCATGGTATGGACTAAAGTTTTGATATTTCTAGAAGAAAATAATATCGTCTGGACATCTATTTATGCTCTCAACGTAGTTACTTGTGTTAAAAAACCAATTTTCAAATATTTAAATTTACCGCCAAAATACTTCTTAACCTGAATGTACTCTGAAAAGCGCTAGTTCCGCCCTCTCAGCTATCATGTTTGCTTCGGTCAACTGTAGATACTAAGGAAATAAGTATTGACTTTCTTTCAAAGCCATTTTTAAAAAGATCAATATTTCTGACCGATTTTGAGAAAAAGATATTCTTACCTAACTTTCTTACTCCATAATAAAAGAAATTATAATGAGATATGCCAACTTCTTCTAAAAGTCCCACAAAGAAAATATTGTCATTCTTAAAGCTGTATTGAAATGTTATTAACAAAAACTGTAATACAATAAAATAGTACTTACCTACAATAGTTTTGCACTATTTTCTAACAGTTACATAAACGTTTAATCTTAATTATAGAAGATATAAACACAGCAACAACAAACGCACAGCTAAGCTCAATGACAATGATGGACTTTTCATGTTATTCACAATGTCATGGAGTCAGGCGGAATTCTGTTTTCCTGTTTTAGCGTCATCCATTGGCTTTTTTTGAAAAGTTCTATTCTTATCTTGTATATACTATAAATATCAACTAGATGGCGCAAAATTCTGATTTTCAGAAATTTTGGGACTTAGGCACTTTTCATATGAGGCCGACGATATGCCGCTTCGATTTATGACAATGGATACCAAAAGGGCATCTATTTCCCTTCAAAATCAAACATTTTTATGCTTGTGTTGAAATTATTAAACCGGAAAGCTGAGTACTGAACTGTAAATTAATAATCATTTTGTGAGTAGTGTGCTAATACTGAGAAAAGACCAGTCTTTGGTTACCAACATATTCATATTTTCAATAGATTGCTTTGGTCAAACTCTGTAGAAACAGAAATCAGTAAGACATATTAATTTGGTACGGAAAACAATTATGTTCAATTGCTAATATTACATTTTTAAAGTGCATATTTTTATACAATGAACTTATACTGATATGACACCAAACCATCTGTTTGTCATTTTAATTTTTATTCTTAGTACACTATTTATTCAAAATTGTTTTTGTCTTAATTACACTTCACTACAAAATATGTGAATGACTAATACCATGCAGTTCGCTTTTGTTCCACCTTTATTTGGTCTCTGTTGTTTCAAAATAACTTTACGTATAGTGGTAAACAAATCAAACATAAAACATGCACAAGAACAAATGGTTTCAATACTGTCTGATTTTAAATGCAATACTTACAACATCAACGTGAATGTAAAAATAATGATCTTTATTATACAATATCCTAATTAATCTTTTCACTTGACGGAGAGCTCTACCATTTAAAGTTAAAAGAAAAACAATACGTGCTGTCTTTGCACTTGTAAATGTTGTAGTTTCTGCAATTTGTGGTGAAAACTCTGCAAATATAAAAATTAATAAAGTTAATTGCAAAGAAACGACACTTACTTGCAATTCCAGTTTGATAAATATTCACAGTATAGTAACCCCCACAAGCTAAATGAGGATCAGCGGGACATTTCATATTACACGAGGAATCGGGCATTCTAGCCATAGCAGATGGTTCATCATTTCCACAAAAGCATTCAGTTCTACAAAATTGTATTGAGAAAAGCAGTATAAAAACGTAAACACTTACGAGTATTGTACACCAGCATACAAAAATCCAGATTGAAGGCACAAATGCATACAAAAATCTGGTGAATTAGTATTTTTATAATTTCCATAATATCCATTGAGCAATCTAAAACTTTTCTCATCCTTAAAACACCCTAAAGATTTACCAGCAACGAAACCATCATTAGGACAGTAATTAGGTAACTTTTTTGGGTATAATAAATCATTAATAATAAGGCACGTGATGTTTGATATAATCTGTTTACATTTTTGTGTTTTAGCTCTGTGTATTGCGGAGATTGCTTCTTTTGTGGTTATTTTACAAGGTGGAATGAAGTCTAATTCTTCTAAACGGAGATGTAATTGGTTCTTATTTTGTGTTTTATTTATAACAGTATCACGTTTAGATTGGTACTTATCTTTAGTTAATTGAAAATTGTTACTAATATCCTCGTCATCTATTGAATAGCTATCTTTACTTCTCCTAGCTGAATTTACACTATTCTCTACATCATTTGTTTCAAAATTTGAAATTTTATGATTGAAATCACCTGATGTATTTGAACTATCAGTATTAATACGAAGGAAACGTATGGCAAGATATATTTGAAATGATAGGATTAGTGTACCTATTAAAAAACAAATTCTGTATCTTTTTAGCCATCGATTCTCTATATTCTTTGTCACGACCATTTCCAAGTGTGTGTTTTAAGAGTGAACGTAAACATGTTTATTCGGTTTACACCTTTAATTGTTCAGAATGATTCTGCAGTTGAAACTTTAGCTTAGCATGTTAATTCATTTTATGTTATATGAGTTATTGATTTATTATAGCATTGGAAAATGAGTATGTTTAATTATGAAATGTCATTTACATTCATAAAAACATTTTTGACGTTTACTAGTACTGCCAACTTAACTGCTTTGATTATTATTTAATTTAAAAACTGTCAATCAATTAAAACTGTGATTAAAGGCTGGAAAATAATTTAAAAAAGTTTAAAAGACTTTGAGAATATGTTTTTTTGATACTACCGATTTTACTGAGTAGTTCTCTTGTACCAATAAAAAATGTTGTCCCATGAAATTAGCAACGTAAAGAGTAATGACTGTTAAGGTGACAACATTGTATATTACTTTTGGTTACATAATACCACTGAACTGTACTAATACCAGAGAGGTGTAAATATAACTGGAGTGGAAAAAGAAAAGGCCACGTATTTCATTCCCTCCTCAAGGGGGAGTGCGGGCTGCTCGAGCTTTGCAGCTCCTTCAGCCACAATCATGGATTCCCAGCATACATGCATGCATTACGTACATATGTATAGTGAGATTAAGGATGAGTGTGGTCAGTATAGGATCGGAAGGAACGGAATTGGGGGTAGTAAGCCCGCACATGGTGTGCATATACACAGTGATCATGCCGCTACATGTGTACAAGGAAAACCTCATGAAAAAACCTCATACAAGGTAGACGGTAACGGGAATCGAACCCATCGCCTCCCGAATGTTAAGCAGATTGTGTCACCACTGCGCTACCAGCTCGGTAACTGGAGTGGCATCGACCTTGTTAGATAAACGGTCCGACGTCCGGTGGGGACGAGCATGACGGCGTTTTCTCTCTGTTTATACATGTGCATCATTGCCAATGATTGCTAACATTTAAGGTGACCGGAATTTGTAATAATTTAGCTTTAATTAACAAACTGTATTAATTCTTCATTAGTAAAAATTTATTCTTTCAGATACTATAATGTCAAAATATTAGGATTTAAAATAGATTAATGAAAAGTTCTGTCAGGTAATGTTACTCGGGTAATGTATAAAAAAAATAACATAATACAAATTAACTTAATCGTAATTTACAAACTAGAAACTTAAACATTACTAAATACGATGTATCCGTAACTGTATACTGTGTGACATACAAAGAGAGAAGACCGTCTACGTATAGCTGCACCGCTCTGACCGGTTTTAACGTTAAATCTGAATTTGTGATGCCACTCCAGTTATATTTACACATCCCTGACTTATATACTGCATAATACCATTGTTAAGTATTATACGACGCGATCAAAAATACCTGACACAGCCGCTCCTACGAAAAACGAGTTTAGCAACCATTGGCCGCACCGCATATCATAGTACACCTTTGGTAAACAATAAACATAACCTCTAATAATTTTCCTCTTTCGTATGCTTGTTTTTTAGCATAATTATTTCCCATTCTTTCACTTTTACAAAACAGCCTTTTTCAAGACTACCAATCTTTATCAAATAAAATACAGAGTAGGTAAATCATATTTGAAACAAATTCATATTTTATAATTTCAGAGTGTAATGTTGTGAGACATGCCTTTTTCTCTAGAAGAGAATAAATTTCTTTTGCAATTCTATTTCCGTAATGAAAATAAAGACGGAAATAGAGCTTGGGTATATTCAATTCGCTTATGTATAGAAGAATTTCGAGAAGCGTATCCTGACAATGGTGCCGATTACAATATTATACGCCGCCATGTTTATCGTGCAATTGAGCGGTTTCATAATACAGGAAGCATTAGTAGAACAGGGGAACCTTGGCCGCCATTTTGTTATTGTTGTGACGTCACAAGCCCCGGCCCCTGGGACGCCTTCCCCTCCACTTTTTTGACGGTTTCTTTTCGGGGGCCGTTTTCAACCCCATGATGAAATATTCACGCTAATTAGGGTCCTTTTGGTTGTATTAAGAGCCTTTTGGCAGTTCAGCCTCTGGAAGGTAGGCAAATGCGCACGCATACAGTGTTCTGATTGGTGGTCCTAAGGACAGTCCCTTTTACCTGATTGGTTTCTGATTGTTCCTTAGTCCTCACCCAGCGTCTGAGCCCTGATTAGAGGCCTAAGGCTCTGCATTGGTTACGGCGGGAAATTTAAAATTTTCTAATAAGGGGCCCTAATGCTAACGTGTAAGACAGCTATAAGAATTTGTGTTAGGGTCTGCGCCCTCTTGTCGCGGCCCCCTTGGTTGGAAATATTATGTAAGGGGCCCTAATGCTAACGTGTAAGATAGCCATAAGAGCTTGAGTTAGGGTCTGCGCCCTCTTGTTGTGCCCCTCTTGCCTGGCAATAGTATTATAATAAGGGGGCCCTAATGCTATCTCATAAGACAGCTATAAGAACATGTGTTAGTGTCTGCGCCCTCTTGTCGTGGCCCCCTTGTTGCGAGTGTTTTAATAGAGGTTGTGGTGCTCGTCTCTCTCGGCATTGGATATATATATATATATATATATATATATATATATATATATATATATATATATATATATATATATACGGGAGCTTTACAAAAATCAAAATTTCGCGCTAAATTATACGAGATTAGATACTATTTTTTTGGATAAATAAACGGTTATTGTTTATTTGTATTTGAATGTAATTAATATTAAGATGAAACGCTTAAGTTTATTCCAATAAGTTGTCTATATATTCAATTTAAAAATATTTAAAATATGCGGAATTTGCAAGTGCATTGATGTGTTGGAAGGGATAAGACGCTGTCATAATAATGATGTGCAGTTTTTAAAATAGTCGCGTTAAGTAAGCGATCAAGGAGAGTCGCCTCTAGTAAGCAATCGGAGTTGGTTGAAAAGCGAATGCTGCAGCTTGATTTATGCTGCAATTAATATTGTGAAATTATAATGAAAATTCAGTTAGTATTGTGTTAAGAAATATAAGTGATATTTTCCTTATAAAGCGAGAAAAAACTAAAAAGAATTAAAAGTGCAAATGCTGTCAATTTGTCGATAATAAAAAAATTGCGCAATAGTTTACAATAGCGTTTTAAGTGCGTGTTGAGAGTGTTCCAAGTTGATGTTTTGATAGCGAGCGATAAATGTACAATAAGACAATCAACCCAATTAATAGATCGATATACAAAGTATAACTGAAAAACATTGATAATGAAAGTATGGTCTTCCGTGGCTCGCTTACAGTTTGTTGCGCACGCCGTTTGTAATTAAAACTGAACAATGAAGTAATAACTGTATAGTGGAAATATATCGAGCAATAATTTACAAAAATCAGTAAATTGTGGGGAAGAACATTTGAAGCGTATCCAGCTATAACAAACGTATAAGAAAAGGTAAGGAGAACGGTTCCAGGGTGCCGGCAAAGTGACATCATCGGAAGAGCAATCTATAACCTAGTGAGACTTCTTCACCGGTCAACGGAACGCAAGCAATACATCATCAATTTTTCAACAAAAATAACCCTTTTTGTTTGTGTTAATAAATAAAAGGTTTTTGTGTTTGATTTTCTCAAAACTTTACATTTGACTATCACAATTAAACGAAAAACGATACCTTTAATTATGATAAAGATTTTACATGTTAATTTTAAGAATATTTTTTTACATTATACGTTTGATTTTATATACGTTTATAAACAACGCATTGATGCATTTTCGTTCATATTTGGAATTTAATTAAAGGAGTATAACGTTTGATGTACTTTTATTGCTGAAGAAAAGTTTATACAAATATTGAATATATAAATAAGATGTCAACTCAATAGGAATCCAGATAAATAAATAAATCGAAATGAGCATAACTTTGGTCATTGATAACAGTAATCGTTTCTTTATTTTAATTTTGAGTTAGCCATCGCAACCAATTAAAAAAGGAATTCGCAAACATAAATCTTAAAATTCATTTACGCAAACTGAAATTAAATAGCAAGGCGAAGTGAAATTTAATTAGTAAATGATACCTTTATAAATTGAACCCATTACGTTTTAATAAAACGTAATAAAAAATAATAAACAATATTAAATTTTATTCAATAATGTTGAAATTATAATAAAGTTTTAAAGAACTCAAATCTTATTCTTTGGAGCGGGTTAAACAAACAAAAGTAATATCCAAGGGTATTACGCCGGCTGTAAACTCTATGGTTCAGTGCGGGCTACCCTAATACAGTGATCAATCCCGATATCACAAAACGAACCACTCCCCGCCTTGTAGACGCAAGAACCGATTGAGCTAGTTCCGAGACAAATTAAAGTAAAGTCAATTTCATTCCCGAAAAAGGAGCGTTACAAGATGATGCAAATTTGCGTTATGGAGTACAGTTTTGCTGAATATGCAGACATGTATTTAATTTTAGGGGAACGTCGAGCCAATTTTAATGCTCCTGCTAAAATGATTAGTAACTGTAAAGTAATAAAAACACTTAAAACCTAATTGATATTTTCTAACGAGTTATGTATTGTTAATTTAAACATGCAAATAGCACATTAAAACTGAAATATTGCTAAAGTAATAATTAACTTTACCAGCCTTTAATTAAGAATTCTTCGAAAACTGAACGGTTTCGAACAAAACGATTGTAGAATTTTTTGCATAGTTTTTGATAAAGAATCGGATAATATAGGCAATCCAGCGAAAAAACCGATGCATGTCATTAAGTTAAGTAAGTAGTTCCAACGTTCTAGACTGTTTCTATCTTTTTTTAAGTTATGTTGACATACGAAATAGTCACATGAATAATTAGTTGGAACTAGATAAATAAATTTATGAAGTGCATCGGTTTTTTCGCTGGATTACCTATATGTCTATTATCCACCATTTAGAATTCACCCTGTGTATATACCTACAGCGCTATTAAAATACCGGACACAGTCTCTTATGAAACATGACGTTAGTAACCATTTGCTGCAACATATGTGATAGTGCGCCCATACTAAATATAAACTCAAAATTGAAATTTGAAATTTAATGTTCAGAAATAGAAGGGAACGAAGGGGCCGCTCTTATGAAACATGTCATTAGTAACCATTTTCCTGCAATATATGTGATAGTGTACCAAAACTATATATAAACCCAAAATTGAAATTTGACGCTTAATGTTATAAGCGGAAGGAAAGGATGGGCCGTTTTATGAAACATGTCGTTAGTAACCATTTGCGCAACACATATGATAGCACACCAATACTAAACAGAACATAATTGTAGTGTTACCCATAATTGTTAATTGTTAGTAACAATTTGTAGAATAATTAAATAATTTTTCAATTTGTTTTTTGTTCTTTGTGTAATTTGGAATAATTAGCGCACTCCCAAACATTAAACGTCAAATGGTTACTAACGTCATGTTTCATAAGAGCGGCTGTCAATTGTAGATATATATATATATATATATATATATATATATATATATATATATATATATATATATATATATATATATATATATATATATTGCAGTGTTTAATAAACTCTAAGAATAGAAATTCTGGGGATATGATTCAATGAAATTAATTTTGTATTTTATGTATTTACGCGTTGACTATCGAGGGGATAGGGTTCAAATGAATTAGTTTTGTAATGCTATTAAATACTGAACTGAAATGAAATACCATTTTTATATTTAAATTGTTATAATATAACTCATCGACTAACTTGCAATTAAATTTTAATTCAACTGAAATTTTTTTGTTCAAATACCTTGTATAATACGTAATTATTCAACACATTGTGCGCATGCGGATATCTTTATGTATATTGTGACGTTAAATATATGCATGATGTGATTCATGGCTGAACAACGAAATAAATTACTGTTAATGTGTGTATAATTTAATTGTATTTTGAACTGAAGTAAAATCATTATATTATTAATGAATCGCGTTGTTATTTGCTGACTGGTATATGATTTGCTCAAACTCTTTACACATGTAAGCATCTATGATGAAAATAAACATAAGCATAACCTTAAATTACTAATAATAACTTCATATGACTTACAGCATCATCAATCTTCCTACTGCTGCTGCAATCTCCAATTGTTGAAGTCTCGTTCTCCAAGTCAATTGTGTTGTGGATCCCACGAAATATATTGTTATCCGATTAATTGTTATCCCCCATAAGCTTCTTCAGGTAACTACTTGTTAACTTTTCTTGCATAAGCACTTTATTTTATGATTGCATAATTTTAATGTAATACATATCGGCATCCAATTTTGTTTATAGACTTTTTCTTGAGTTGTTGTTCGAGTTTTGAAGTGTAAGGTTGTGTCCGACCGCAGCTGGACTCAGGCAACAAGAAGATAAGCGTGCGACCTCAGGTCGCGCATCGTAAGATATCCACATTTATTACTTATTATTTTGAATTATTTTTACTGCTGGAATTTACTTGTCGATTTTCTGGTTTTAAATAACACACGGTTAAATGGCATATCATTATCATAATGCGGCCGTACCGCCGCCAAGTGCACAACAATACATTCCAATGCAAACAGATCAAAAAATGCAATTTCCTCAGCCAAATTATTATTATACCCAGCCAAACATAAACAATACATTCCCGCAACCTCCTTTTCAAGATATATGTCAACTGCAGAATACCGCGACAAATCACTCCCAACCACCATACAACCAACAATCAACATCACAAGATACAGAATGGCAAGTAGTCGGCACCAAAAAACGGATTAGGTACGAGTCTTCAGATAAACAAACGTATTCGACGAAACAAGTTAAAACTGCGAATCACTGGTTAAACCCTCACAATCGGTTTACTCTACTTGAAAACATCGACACGAACGAGACAGAAACGAACTCCTCCGTAAAAAACGAATTAAAACCTCCACCGATCTTTGTTTCGGGCGTCAAATCAATCGAACCCCTAATTACATTCTTGGAAGACATAGCCAAAGATGCCTACATATTGAAGGCTCTTCCTAACGATGAAATTAAAATACACCCAAAAACTCCAGAAATATACACACAAATAACAAAAGGATTGAAAGAAAAAAACACCGAGTTTCATACATACCAGACTAAACAAGAAAGAGGATTCCGAGTTTTTCTCCGAAACCTACACCCATCTACCGACACGACACAATTAAAAATGGCCATCCAGACACATGGACACACGGTAACGAACTTATGGAACGTAAAACAAGCTGCAACAAAAAAAGAACTACCTCTCTTTGTAGTGGACCTAAAACCGTCAAACAATAATAAAGAAGTCTACAACATCACCAACCTCCTACACTCCAAACAATTCCTCAATGCTCCAGGTGCCAAAAACACGGCCATACAAAGAACTTTTGCAATAGAACACCTAGATGCGTTAAATGCACTGGCACTCACTCCACCTCACAATGCGAGCACACGACAAAATACAAAGATGTCACCTGCGTAAATTGCAATGGAAATCATCCTGCAAGTTACAAAGGATGTCCTGTGTACAAAAACCTGTACCAAAGAACCTTCATTCCACCGAGAGCAAAACTAATTTCTCCTCCTAGAGTATATCAGCCAGGTGAAACTTATGCCCAAGTTACAACCAACACTCTTCAATAGAAAGCCAACAATGCCATTCCACCACCTACCCTGAGACCGCCAAACGACACTAATGACCTAGCTGACTTAAAACAAATGATTAAACAATTAGTGGAACAAATGAGCACAATGATGAACCTGCTAACCACAATCGTAGCTAGAACAACCAATGGACCAACACATTAAGATAGCTGTCTGGAACGCCAATGGGCTAATAAATCACAAAGAGAACTCATAGCTTTTATTACTCACTACTGTTTAGACATTGTTCTAATCTCAGAAGCACATTTTACGGATCGCAGCTATCTCACAATACCAGGATGTTCACTTTATGTAACAAAACACCCAGATGGAACGGCCCATGCTGGCACCGCCATACTCATCAAGACCAAAATTAAGCATTATGAACTACCCAAATATAGCGAACCTCACTTACAAGCCACATCCATAGTAGTTGAAGACTGGACAGGACCCCTTACTTTATCAGCAGTCTACTGTCCTCCACGACACAACAACAAACAGGAAACTTACGAACACTAGGCAATAGATTTGTCTCCGGCGGCGACTATAATGCAAAGCATGTCCACTGGGGGTCCAGACTAAGCACCACAAAAGGCAGAGAAATGCTGAAGGCTGTACATAACCTGGGATTACAACCACTATCTACAGGCGAACCGACATACTGGCCGACAGACCTTACTAAACAACCAGACCTGCTGGATCTCTGTATTGTTAAAAACGTAAATCAAAACCGTCTAAACATAAGTTCCTGTCTCGACCTCTCAACTGACCACTCACCCCTAATAGTAACACTGGGCACAACAGCTCTCCACAAAGAAAAGGCACCTACACTAGTTAACAAACGGACTGATTGGACGCTTTTCCGAAACCTAGTTCAAGACACCCTAAATACGGACATTCCACTAAAATCTCCACAAGACTTAGAAGATGCAGTATCGCATGTCACGCAGGTCATACAAACAGCAGCTCGCCAGGCCACACCTCACCTTGTCAACCACACCTCTTCAACAAATTGTCCTATTATCGTCAAGCGCAAAATCGCAGAAAAACGAAGATTACGCAGGAGGTGGCAGACAACACGGTACCCAAACGACAAAAGAGCCCTAAATCAGGCTACCGCTGAACTTAAAATCCTCCTATCCGACATTCGAAATCAAAATGTCCAACAATATTTGAAGAACTTGTCGCCACTCAAGACAGATGACTATTCCCTCTGGAAAGCCACCCGATACCTGAAGCGTCCACAACAACATAATGCACCTATCCGCACTCCCAACAACTCCTGGGCAAAAAGCGACAGAGAGAAAGCGCAGACCTTCGCAGAACACTTGGTGAAGGTGTTCACACCATTTCTGATAGGAGCAGATACTGATGACGAAATCCAAAACTTCTTAGAAATCCCGTATCAAATGAGCCTCCCAGTCAAACCCTTCAAAGTCACCCAGGTAGTAACCACCATTCATACGAACCTAAATTCGCAAAAAGCACCGGGTCAAGACTTAATTACTGGCCATATCCTCAAACAGCTGCCACAAAAAGGCTATCAATTTCTAACCTACCTCTTCAACACCGTATTACGCTCCGTCACTTTTCTGAGTCATGGAAAGTAGCAATTACAATTCTAATCCCAAAACCAGGAAAACCTCTAGACCAACCTGCTTCCTACCGGCCGATCAGCCTGCTTCCAGTGCTATCGAAAGTGTTGGAAAAAATGCTCCTCGAAAACTTACTCCAATCTTACTGGACAATCATATTATTCCTAATCATCAATTTGGATTTAGAAAACAACATGCCACAATCGAGCAAGTCCACAGGGTGGTGGCCAGAATTACTCAAGACTTCGAAGAGCGAAAATACTGTGTTGCAACACTTCTTGATGCCCAACAAGCCTTTGACAAGGTATGGCATGGATCCTCTTTAAAATTAAGCATCTACCACCAGACTACTCTGAAAAATCTTACCTCTCGAATAGACAATCATGGTCAGACATAGTGCTAACAAACCCATACCCTGTTAAAGTTCCCAGGTGTATGCCAATATTGTACTTAATCTTTACGGCGGATCTTGACAACCCCAGATACCATGATCGCACATTTCATGACACGCTGTACTTAATCGCACACTGACAGTCCAGTCCAGCAGCTACAAACACACCTTGATGAAATACAACAAGTTACAAATGCATATTCAAATCAACGAAACCAATCAGTCAAGTAACTTACGCCTTAAGAAGAGGAACCTACCAGTGTCAATTAACAACCACCAAATTCAGGCATAGCGCAAAGTATCTTGGCATTCACTTAGACAAGGTTAACTTGAAAACCATATCTACCAAGCGAAACAACATGACTTCAGAAATGTACTTGATATAATTTCAGCTTTCGTTAGAAAGCAAATTACTATTGTATAAAGCCATATTAAAGCATTTGGACTAGAATCAACTCTGCACAGCCAGTACATCTAACATCGAAATCATACGCAGATTCCAATCAAAGTACTTAGGACAATTTAAACGCACCATGGTACGTAACGAAACGATACGACGCGATCTTGAAATTTCTAAATTAATGATGAAATTACAAAACATAGTGCTATAGTGACCGCATCAGTGCTCATCCCAACATATTAGTAGAGGGATTCTTGTCAAAATTAAGTGCAGCCGGTTAAAAAGGTTTAAACCTTCAGACTTACTCCACCGGTTTGAACAATAGTGATTGACAGCTTCACGTATATCGTTAAGAACCTCAGTGTGTTTATGTCAAACTAGTCTAAGCTAATAAAGGAGTGTAATCAATGGATGCAACTCCTACATGACTTTCATATTTCATTCTATGTATGTTAAATCATCTACTGAATGTCTCATAATGACAGATTGTAGAAACTTGTAATAAAAAAAAAAGACTTTCTTAAAGCACTTTATTTTAATATTGTATAATTTACATACAATAATTCTGTGCATTCAAAATTTTTATTGTATTAAAATTTTCTTATATCTTTGAAATTAATAAGTCGATTTTGTGTTTAATTGATTTAGTTTATATTAAAACAAAAATCAATAATAACATTTCATACCTCAATAGAAATATACATTTCCCGATTCAATTATTTTTAACACTAACCTCACTTTTGTTTTATAGTTGTTTAACTTTGCGAACAGGTTTTTGTTTTTTTAATAATAAGGTTATGAAACACTTACCAATCTTAAATTTATTACATTTTAGGAACAAAATTTAACGTACTTTCACCTTCAAGATTAGTAAGAGACTGTTAACAAAATTTACAAAAGTAATATCATTTTTTTCTAAAATATCAATTTTGATTGGACCTATTTTACAATACAAACAAAGCTGATCTTAATTCTGATTGATCGCACCTTTTTCTGAAATTTACAGTTTATTAATTTTGCAAATATCTTTGTTATACTAGGCCAGATCTTAAAAATAATATAAACATTGAATTCTTCATCAAATTTCTTTCAAAATGAGAGTCCATTTGCCCTATTTCGCTTTTACACCATTTTGCTATACTAATTATTCTAATGAGTCATTTTTACATACAGAAATTTACTTTAATCTAACTTATTCTACTATTTACAGGAAAATTATGGTAATATATATGGATTCTCTGACCGAAAAAACATAAAGTTACACTAACTTTAACTTCAACTCAGTCAATGATGAAAAATACTATATCATAGTCAAGTTCAAAACGTCCATAACCTATCTTCTCGACACTTTTACTTAATTTGCACCAACAATGTCAATTTATGTGGCTACACTTCCTTTTAACACAAATGTAAGTTACGTTTTCACTAATTTTTCAATATTCTTCTTCATAATTTCATAAATTATATGAATCTTTTTAACATTGTCTTTATCGTTAGCTTCACTCACACAATTTTTTTCATCGACATGTTATCTAATACATACCTTCTTTGATTTTAGAATTGAAGCAGATTATGCTACCAGAACAGGCTTTACCTACTCCAAATGGATATGATGAACAATGTTACAGAAAATATATAATTTATATCTTCCGAATAAGATCGGAAACAACTACTGTGAAAATTTCTATTGTACAATCATGCATAAAATGCAATAATTGTAAAACTTGACTCATTTAGCGCACAATGTGCTGTACAATTACATACGTACTCAGTTATATGTTATTGTGAACTTATGTCACATGCGATTTTACATATCTGTTTATTTAATTTGATTACACTAACTCTAATCCTATTATAACCTTTATTATGAATAACTATCATATTTAACACTTAAACATATCATCTATATATATATATATATATATATATATATATATATATATATATATATATATATATATATTTCATTCTCCCATCTTTTTTTACATTAGAGCAGGTCATGATAATTTACGGAGAGAGTATGTAATATTTTTAAAGTGAAACTAATGCACCGTTGTGACATAGTTTTTCACCTTATTTAGGTTTTGTTTGCACAAAACTCGTTGAATCTCGAGTGACCTGTTTAAAAAAAGTCAATTTTAGTATTCAAATTTTAAACGCCTAATACCTACATATAAACCGGAAATTGTACATTTTTTAGATTGGTCATAACTCATAAATGACAGCAGCGTATTTTATCTAATACAAGGAGATGTTTTGTTAACCAAATATACGTAAAAACTAATAAGAATGCCTTCTCCTTTTTTCACTCTTCCAAAATCAAAAAACAGGTAAGAAATGTGCGGGAAATCCAGAACGCAATTTCATAAGTAATCCAATGTGGAGACTTGCTTTGGTGATAAAATTTACCTACTACATTTTTCTCTTTCTTTTATTGGCTACTATACATGATGCAGAGTTATGTTTATATGCAAACTTAGTTCTTCGGTCGCAAAGTCAATAGGTAACCAGAACATCAATATGTATCAGTAGTACACGGACACTATCCCCTCCACTTTTTTACGTCACAAGCCCCGCCCCCTGGAACACATTCCCCTCCGCTCTTTATTCGCCCACGTGGGAGGACGTATTTTTGAAGGAAGGGACGTATTCTTTTCGGGGGCCTTTTTCAACCCTTGGGCGGAGTTGAGCCCCTAATTTGGCAGTGTTAAGAGCCTTTTTGGTTGTATACCCCTTGGAGATTAGGCAATTGCGCGTACATGCAGTGTTCTATTGGAGGTTGTAAGGTTAGGTCACGCCCACTTTTAGCTGACTGGTCGTGCGTGCACCCGCCTCCCTGACTTCTGATTGGTCCTTAGCCCCACCACTTATCCGCTGCGCTCTGATTGGAGGGCTAAGTCTCTGCATTCTGATTGGTTATGGCGGGAAAATTTGTAAATGTTTTTTAGTAATAAAGAGGTTCTTGTAAGACAAGTATAAGAACTACCATGTAGGTCTTCATAACTTGTTCTCGGGCCTTCGCCCCTTGTCGGCTAATGAACATTTTCTGTAATAGAAGTTGATCATACACACATCTCTCTTTCTCTCTCTCTCGTTTATCCGTTTCTCTCTCTCTCTTTCTCTCTCTATCTCTCTCTTTCGGCTCTTTCTCACACATAAACAAATCAATTAATTAATTAATCAATCAATCTCAAACAAATCATGCTCGATCAAATCAATCAGATCAATCTCAATCAATCAACCGAAATTAATTAATCATGTCTTACAGATCAAATCAGTAGTTAAAACTGAATACATTAAAGTCAAATTAAATATCGTGAAATAATAAATAATTTCTAAATGCAATGTCTTACAGATTCGAAACAGTCACCCTATACATTTAAACATGTTAATACATTAAAGTTAAATTAAATATATATAATATAATATATATAATTATATAATAATATATATATATATATATATATATATATATATATATATATATATATCATTAGAGAAATTAAATTAACATGTTTTAAATATACCAAATTGATATAATGGAAATAAAAGACAAAAGGTTTTAATGGTTTATTATTATACGCGAATTAACAATAACTACAAGTTTAAAATCCACGAATATGTACCAGCTATTGTAGATCTGATTTTATGACGTCATCCCATAAGAGTAATAATATATTTAAAAATCTTTATCGACATTTTTGTTAGCAATATCAAGTAAAACATATTAAAAAATAATAACGCATACCTTCAGATGTGTTTTTATTTCAACTGTTCTAATAATAACCATATGTTGAATTGAAATATTTTTTATACAGCTCACTAAACACGTTTTATGCTTGTGAATGGCTGGATATAAACTGGCTATTGCTTTCCCTTATTAACTAATTTAGGTTGTAGACCTAATTATCTCTATTACACTTACTGCTGCCCGTATTCACCTTTCACTAAACTGTTTTTATGGAAAGCAGCTATGAAATAAAATGGAAAGTAATCACCCGTCAACATCGTGTTAATTAATGTGTTTACAAATATTTTTAAAAATTCGCTGTTGCAAAAAACAGTAAGACCCAGATATTAGGTGGAATAATAATCATTTTCTACCCTAACGTTATATACAGGCAAATTCTCTATCTATCTAAGCTGTCGTCACCTTTATATGTGAATTATAACTGATTTATCTGTATGTTCAATTACGCGCACGCACGCACGAACGCACGCACGCACGAACGCATCTGCACACACACGCACACGCACACACACACCCACACACCTAGATTGCTTTTAAATAAATAAATAAATGAGCTCCGGTTAAGTAAACAGGTAATTAGACATTATAAATAAACACAATATTGCAGATTTTCTTTTCAGCTATTATTTAAGTTGTGATGATAATGGAAGGTCAGTTTAAGCATCCCTTTTCTGCAATAGTAGCAGGGCCATCTGGTTGTGGGAAATCGTATTTTATCGTTTATTTTCTAAAAATATCGAAACTGTCTGCGACACAGCTTTTGAAAAAATTATCTGGTTTTACGGCGAATGGCAACCATAATTCAAAAATCTCTCTCATATTTCAGAAAGGATTACCTGATATGGAACAATTCTAGGTAATTTGTTTCAATAACCATGGACCACAATCTGAAGAAGATGATTATTCTACCTATGGATTATATACAACGCACGCAAGCGCCAGATGTCACGCAAAACAACATATTAACGCAGTTGGGTAACGGCATAGATAAAGTATTAAAAACCAAAATGATCGACCATGACAAATGGCAACAGTACAATCAGGTTCTTCAAAGATATATACTTTTCTAATCAGTTACGTCAGCCCGCTAGCACAACAATCAGCGGTGATGAAGAAGATATTAGGGATTCGCCGAAACGGAATGGTCTGGCAGACTACGAGATAGTATCAATACTGCCTGTTTCATTCAGGAAGGAAGGTGATACTTTCTTGCGTATACTGAATGCGGGCGGTGATGTATTTTGGGACAACAGGGGTACTGTCCCAATAAAAGGTGAGATCGTCCCTCATTCTAACATTATCGATCTGGTTCACGAAACGTTAAGACAACGAAAAACTACAAACTCACATGGCTGGCGACAGTTTGCGACGTACATTAAAGAAATAAATATACCACGAGAGTTTATCGAAAATACTCGAAGCCGTGATGTTACTGCATCACCTAACATTGAACCGACCCTCACAACTATAGGTGAGAATTACGATCCCTATAGTGAATCGAGGGAAACCCCGCAAAGATCCTTTCAAAGAAGAAGACTTTCACTACATTGGGATACGTGGCGAACGTAACATGGATGCTGTATACTATGATCAGGAGCATCCTACCGGGTTTTCGGGTATAACACCTTTAGTTAATGCTGTAAAGCGTAGATATGGAGAAGTGGAAAAATGGCTGCAGACTCTGGAGGCTTATACGGTTCATAAACCTGTCAGAAAAAATAAATATATTGTTAGCAACATTTACGAGCTGTGGCAAGCGGATCTTTGCGATATGCGAACTTTAAGTAAACACAATAGTGGATACAACTACATACTAACGGTTATTGATGGGCTTAGCAAGAGGGTCTGGGCGAGAGCTCTTAAAACGAAGACAGCAGCATCTGTAATTGAAGCATTCACCGATGTTTTTAAGGAGAGTGGTAATACACCCGCAAATCTACAGACGGATAAAGGCAAAGAGTTTGTGGCGGTCAGTGTACAAAACTTTTTCAAGAAACAAAATATCAATTTCTATGTAACAAATAACCCTGATGTAAAAGCATCTGTAGTTGAAACATTTAATAAAACATTGAAATCAAAGATGTGGCGTTATTTCACTTACAAAAATGCCTACAGGTATATTGATGTACTCGAAAGACTTGTGACTGCCTACAACAATAGCCCTCATTCAAGTATAAAGATGGCCCCTGCAGCTGTAAACGATGAAAACATTTTGGAAGTGTGGAATAACCTGTACGCGAAAAGCCTAGGCACATCACCTCATCCTAAATATAAAGTTTGAGAAGGGATAAGAAACGAACTGGAGCGAGGAAGTTTTTACAATTAGTGCAGTGATAAAAAGAAGACCTCCAGTTTATCGCATAAGCGATCTTAATAACGATCCTGTTGCGGGTACCTTTTACGAGGAGGAGTTACAAGTTGTTACGGTTGATAAAGACGCTCTATTCAAAGTCGATAAGTTTTTAACTGAGAAAGGCCGCGGACGATATAAACAATACCTGGTCAAGAGGCGTGGATACAGTGACAAATTTAATTGCTGGGTATTAGCTTCGCAGCTGAAAGATATATAAAATGGAGTTTTATCTCACCTTATTAAGTACTAGTTCCATGATGTACTTTCCCGACAATATGACGTCAAGTTTTATTACACAACTGCCAAAACGAATAAGGTTAACAGGTTCATAGGTTGTAGGCATTTCGGAAATTCAGTACCCTTGTTATTTTGCCGCTGTAAGTGCAGACAATTTAATTTATTATAGAACCGATCCTCCCCCAGGAGAAGAGGATGTGTTAGAGACGATATTAAAAAAGGCTGCCTCGCATTTCCAACACGACAACGAGAAAGCCATTTATACCGAGGACGAATAGTAAGTGTTAAGTTTAGCCTCGGGGAATCATGCCAACATAGAAGAAATTGCCAGTGAGCTAAATAATCACGAGCTAATAAGTAGAGTTCTAACAATCGAATACCATAATCTAACTAAGCGCGTCACTACGAAATTAAAAACCTCTCTCTCGCTATTCGGATTCTCACAACGTTTAGCCTTACCGCTGGGTTATCGGCCGTATCAAAACATAGCTATGGAACCAATACCACCGCACCCCGCTAGTATATGGATTGAATTACCAACGCAAATGTTTGTTTATTGCGACATCGTTGAACCGCAAATTGTGGGCGATATTTTATCTCCGCTTATGCTTATAATAAACATTACTTCTGAAAATTACGCGTACGGAGGTCATAAAGATGTGGTTTTTTCTCCTGCACAGTACATGCCCGTGATGCAGCCATTCGAGTTTGGGACGTCGTGTCTGAAGTTACATTTTAAGAAAGTGCAATAATGGTTTGTCATCAACAATGTTATATGAATCAGGCCGGTAACGGCATTGGATCCATCTACAGAGGCGCACCATATCAACGTGGTCACGCTGGCCAGATGGAATATTTAGAAGTATAACACCGTTATTTAAGTCTGGTGCAAAGGCCATTGGAAAAGAAGCTCTCAGAACGGGTGCTAATATTCTTGGCGACGTCATAGAGGATCGACCTGTTAAGGAATCGTTTCATGAAATATTGCACGATACAGGTAGAAATCTTAAACTTAAAGCCGATGAGAAAATCGATAAAATGATGGAGGGTTCAGGCTATAAAGGAGTACATCTGGCCGGTGATTACCAGTCTCTAGTGAGAGCTGTTGCCGTTAAGAAGAAAAAGAAATCTACTTACGGCGATATATTTTCAAGATAATGGCTTTTCTACATGCTCAATCATGTGAATGCGTCAAGTCCTAATTGGATCTGTTCGCTTTACCGTCGACGCAGACAAGGTTCAAATTACAAGACGCGAATTATGGACGCTAGTTTACTGGTGAGACGTATGCGAATCAACCCCACCATTCTAATTGCACACGCTAAAGCTTTAGAAACAACTGCAGCAAAATATCCTGTTACAAGGACCACGTAAAAGTGTTAACTACACCTACAGCGCAATTCATTAGATAACATCTTATTTGATCAGTTACCTAAACGATGTATCGTAGGTTTTGCCGCAAATAAAGCCTTCAACGGTGATTACCCCTCAAATCGATTCAATTTTCATCACAGTAATATTAATTACATGTCGTTATATATTGACGGCCAACAAATTCCTTCGAAGGCCTTATAACCAGACTTTACAGCTAATGGTTTATATTTAAGGGCATACCACATCTTATTCTCCGATACGGGTATTCATTTTTTGAATGAGGGCAACGATATATCGAGAAGCAATTACCCCAACGGCTACTGTTTAATGGCCTTCGACCTAACCCCTGACTTGTCTGCAAACGCTAACACACACTGGAATTTAGTTAGAAACGGCTCCCTTCACCTAGAAGTCGGCTTTGAAGAAGCTCTCGTAGCGTTAACTGTTTGGTGTACGTCGAATTCGATAACCTGATTGAGATCGATAAAGATCGGAATTTCGTCGTGGATTTCGCCTCTTAAAAGGGACAACTCTAGATCACAAACTTCAGTATCCAGTAGCAAGTGAAAGAAGATGGATGCAATTGCCGTGGTTCGTTACTGCTGATGCTGATAAAGTCACCTCGAGATTATTTTATATCAAAACCCGTGTCAAGACAGGTAAGTTATTTGGAGGATAAATATCACGGCTTGAAATGGCGGTCAGGGTATGTGTCATACAACGATTTCCAAGAGGAGCTGATAAGAACTCTGCTGTCGTTTCACAAAATTCACGTTAAGAGTAGTAAAAAACAACAGTTTTTAAGATTCCTTAACAAACCAATACTAAACTTTGACGAGATTGGTTGTCCGTAGATTAAAAAATTGAAAAAGGAAGCAAGGGCGTACAGCTGTTTAAACCATAAGATCGAGAAAACGCATTACTACTGCAAGACTGGGCGCATACCAACTCCAAAGATGTACGCGGTACAAGTGCTGAAATGTTTGAAATCGATCCCCAGCCACAAGAATGTGTTTCGACTTGTATGTGCTTCTAATCAGCTGCCATGACACGCACCTAGACCTTGTGCAATTATTGTAAACACGGATCCAGCAAACAAACAATGCCAGCATTGGACCCTTACATTGACGAGGATGGTAATGGGGAATATTTTGATTCCTTTGGACGACCCCCGCTAGGTTACCATTTACGTCTGCTTGAGAAGAATTCTAGATGGTTCCGCTACAACAAAACAATACTGCAGGATTACCATTCGGATGCGTGTAGACTTTATACGATAATGCCTTTGTATTTTAGAATAAATAATTTACCAATGCTTGATTTTGTAAATAAGCTTTTCACTACATGTTTAGTTATAAATGATGAGATAGTCCAGTTACTGTATAATGCTTGTTTTCAACCATTCTACTCTGATAAATAAAAGCGTTTTTAGTACTTTAATTGTTTTAATTAAGAGTTCCGTAACAAGAGAGAGACGTGTGCATAATCAGCTTCTATTACAGAAAATGTTCATTAGTCTATACGCCACTGGATGGCGCTAAAAATCAATTTTAACTCAAAGAGGGCCGGGGCCCAAACCATGATACAAGTCCTGCCTTACAAGGCTAGGGCCACCTTATTAGAATACAATTTTTTATTTGATGGGGGCGAAGGCCTACAACTCTAAGATTAGGTTAGAACCCACGTACAATTGCAGCAAGAGGCCACGATAGAGGCCAAGGCCCAAGAGCTAGTTTCTGCACTTATATATATATTTATATATATATATATATATATATATATATATATATATATATATATATATATAAGGTTAGGGCCCCATACCATCACCAACCAGGGAGTCTCGACAAGGGACGAAGGCCCGAGAACAAGTTTTGAAGACCTACATGGTACTTCCTATATTTGTCTTACAAGAACCTCTTTATTATTAAAAACAATTTCAAATTTCCCGCGCAGGACCAGGTCCCAGTGATAGTTCCTACACCTGTCTTACAAGAACCTCTTAATTACTAAAAAACATTTTCAAATTTCCCCGCCATAACCAATCAGAATGCAGAGACTTAGCCCTCCAATTAGAGCACAGCGGCTAAGTGGTGGGGCTAAGGACCAATCAGAAGTCAGGGAGGCTAGTGCACGCACGACCAATCAGCTAAAAGTGGGGCGTGGAGTAACATTACAACCTCCAATAGAACACTGCAAGTACGCGCAATTGCCTAACCTCCAAGAGGTATACAGCCAAAAGGCTCTTAATCCTGCAAAACTAGGGGCTCAACTCCGCCCAAGAGTTGAAAAAGGCCCCCGAAAAGAAGCCAACACCACCCTCCAAATATACGCCTCCCACGTGGGCGTGTAAAAAAAAGTGGTGGGAAAGGTATCCTAGGGAGCGGGGCTTGTGACGTAAAAAAGTGGAGGGGATAGTGTCCGTGTACTACTTGTATCCATTTAATTTAACTTATCCAGGAGATCCACAGCTCTTTTTCATGTGAAGATTTGCTTGTGTGATGAAATTTTTCTTGACGTAAATAACCAGAAATGTACCCATTCAGGTCGTAGCTAAATGGACTTCACCACAAAATTGCTGCCACGGAGAAGACCTGGTGAAAACCAAATCTTTAAACGTATATTTACTAAAATTTGGATGCAAAACAATGGGGTCTTATTCCAGCTGCATCCATATCACTATCCGAATCTGAATCGGATTCTCCTAGTGCGATAATAAGTGGGATATTTTCAATCGAAAAATTTCTCATATGTTTCTCCCAATCATTTAAAATAATCTTTTCCGTGTGCGAACGAAAATTTTACCGTATTGTAGGAGAACATTTGGATAAAGCCTCAACCCATAATTTCTGAACCCTATATTTCGACGGAGATTCAGAACTTATATAATAATTTTTACAAAAACCTCATGCCATTTCAATAGGGTTATATTAACAATGGTAAGGAGGCAATCGTAACACTTCATACGCATGCTTAATCAAAGTATTATCAACTACATAATTTTCCTCCTGGATCTAAAATGTTCGTAACCAACCACTCCCGCAGCTGATCTATCTTACTAGAAAATGAGGGTGGCTTGTCCAACTGCAACAAATGATACGGTGCGTTATCCATAAATACAACACAATTTTCGGTTAGTTTAGACAGCGCAGAAATCAGCCGTTTAACCACCCAATTTTGAAGTCGGTCCCTATTCATAGTTTTATGATAATCCCGATCCTCGTTTCCCGAAGCGAGTAAATAGTTGCAGTTTTCCAAGAATCCTAAATTGCACCCCGCGTGTAAAATGCTATACATATGCCATCACTTTTAATTTTGGATGAATTACTTTTGATGTTAGAACCGTGCACCAAACGATGGATATTAGAACTATTTTGGTAAATCCACTTTTCGTCTGATAAACAAATCTATCTTGGACCGAACTTTGCAACTAAGAAATTTTTTTGAAAAATTGAATTTTGGTTACAACAACGCGTTTCATTTCATATAAAATTGTCTGTCCATTAACACGTTTAAGTTTGTAAACCATTGATTTCAAAATTCTAAATAATGTTCGACCCCGATCAACATCGAATTCTGTTTTAACCTGATGATACAATTTGTTCAAAGTAAAATATTAATTTTTCCGAGTTAAATTGCCAAATGTGTGGTTGTCGATCTTTCCGAAAGGTGAAATCACAAAATTCAGATTTTTCGCGTTTGCCACAATATATCGACTTTAAGTTTTGAGGTCTTGCCGTATTATATATTGGATAGTTCGTCTTGAAACCTAAAACCAAACACATACCTAATGTGGGTAGAAAAAAGTGATATATCCGACACCATTACTTTACCCCGTTCCACTATTTTTAGGTGGTTAACACCTTAAAATTTGCAACTTTGTACTCTTTGCGATGACTTTTGGCATTTTCTCAACAAATTCAATATTATCACAGGAGGTATCCAAATGGAGGACATGTCCTCCATTCTCAGATAAAATTTAATGTCCTCCTTTGACCCTAAAATGTCTTCCATTCCATTAATTAACTGAATGTACGGGGGCTGTCCAGAAAATAATAGATGTTTTTAAATAACACATTAACAATGTGAAAGAAACAATTTTTATTATATACATTTTGAAGGTTAACCCTTAGGCTATTTTTCTACATAATCGCCATTTAAATTAAGGCATTTATCATAACGTGGTACAATCTTTCAATACCCTCTCTGTAGAAATCTGCCGCCTGCGAGTTCAACCACTGGCTTACACCGGCATGCAGTTCAGCGTCAGTGTCAAAATGTTGCCTAGCGAGCCACGTCTTCATCGCTGGAAACAGATGGTAGTCACTTGGCGCCAAACCCTGGCTGTACGGCGGGTGATTGAAAACTTCCCATCCAAAACCATCCAAGAGCTCTTGAGTACGATTGGCTGTGTGTAGGCGAGCATTGTCGTGGGTAAACAAAACTTTGTTGCTGAGTTTTCACCGACGCTTGTTTTGTATTGTGCGTCTTAGTTTTCAATTGGTTTGTGATTTTTCGCCAACAAAAACTTCATCACAGTCGGCACTTCACAACTGTCGGGATTTTCAATTGCAGTGCTCATTTCAACACTCCACTGTAAACAAAGTACGATAGGCACGATGTGCAGGCTACCAAGGCGGATTGCGTACTGAGTGTAGGAACACTCTGATGCCAAGATGACGGCGCCAGCCCGCCCCACTGCCGCGCAAAACGTCTGTTACTTTCTGGGCAGCTCTCGTATTTCAACCGACTTTGCATTGCCATGTGTGATCGTTCGCATACAATATCTCTTATGTCTTTTTTCTAGTAGATGTCAGTGATCGTCAATATATAGCAGTGATTCCCCCGATTCCGTTTTATGCGCGTAAAACCAATTAGGCATTTTCAAGTACGTCTCACCAACGTCGCAAGCTCCGCCTCTAACAGCTGATCTTGGACCACTTGTGTTAGCGTTTCATACGAACCTACGTGTTTTGCTATGATTTCTGAGCGTTTTCTCCAGAAAAAATCGTGATAATTGACTTATTATAGTGTTAGTATATAATCTTAAGACGTTTCATAGTTAATCAGTGAACATTATTAGTGTATATTATAGTTGGGTTAGATTTTATAAACACGTATTCGTGCCTTTATGACATTGCAATAGAAATTTGTAATTATTTTGTTACTTGCTTTAATAAAGTAAAGCCCATGTGTAGTTTGGTAAATTCCAGAACAAATGGTTTTAAGTGATTCCACCATCTGCTTGTGAAATATAAGATATCGACCCTGGTGGTGTTATCCCTGTAAGAACTTTGATAGTGTTATGATGTTTATGGGTACATCAAGTTGTGCACTTTATTTCATATTTTGTTGTCTTTTGCAATTTAATTTCAAAGCCATCTATAATTATGGTGATTCTATTGTCAAATGCCTGTTTAAAACAAAGCGGCATTGCTTTTATTAATTTGTCCCTTTAAGGCCATAGAATAAATTTACATAGTCGAAAGTACATTACATTTAGTGTCGAATAGAAAATTCTAGAAATAGTTGGGATACTAACATGAAATGTGTAAGAAAACAAACTAAAATCTAAATTTAACCTGAGTTTTATTAACACTATCAAATAACGATTGAACATATTTGTAATAAACGCTTGTGTTGCTATAAGGTTCAATTAATTTTGTAAATATTATATTAAAAGCCTTGTAGCTTGGTATTCCAGTGTAGTAAAGAAATCTATAACACACATTTTAACATATCATAGTCAAAAGAGCCTGATCTTGAATGTAATTCTTTAATTTGACGAGTTTCATGATAACTAATCTAAAAAGCACACGAACTTTTCAATATTATGTAGGATAATTGTTCATTTCATTCACGCATTTCTGGTGAATTGTATCAATACAATCCTCATCTACAAGTATTAGCGCAGAAACATTTTCACCGCCTACGATTTTCGATAAAATTGTCAGAAAATAATCACATACTATAAGAACGTGTGTTAAAGTTGTCGAACATCAGGCAAGGTCACATGTTGTGACGTCACTTGAAAGTGCCTAATAAAGTTATTCTAAAGCAGCAGTCGATTTGTCAACAGTGTACTGTGTCTTACGTATGTACATTATAATAAGTCGGACTTTAAAGTAAAGTGCGTGTTGTTTTAATTAATCTTAAATAATTGTTATTGTTCTACCGATTTGTCAGTGCTATTTTGTGTAAGGAACGATATAGGATTGTTTTTGTATCTAATTGTGTTGCCTAGACATAAGTTCCAATAAAAGAAAATTTAAATTTACGGACAATTTAAGAACGCAGTATCCATGCTTTATCAAAGGGCGAGATAATTACGATGCTAAGTGTGTTACGTATGTGCTGTCATGTTGAGGCGAGTTCTAAAGGCGCTCTCTCTCCACAACGAAATATTCATTCGGATAAACACAGAAAGATGGTTCGCAGTTCAGATTCTTGTTCTAAAGTCATCACAGTTTTCTCCCCAGTATCTTCGGTCGCAAATAAAAAAGCAAATGCTGTGGCAGGAACACTAGCGTTTTATACCATTAAACATCATCAGTCATACAAACCGATAGACCGTACCACAAGTTTGACAAGGGAGATGTTTTAATGATTCAGAAATTGCTAAAAATTTAAAATGTGCTAGAACAAAGACGGAAGGTATCGTTAACCATGTGATAGCATAAAACGTCTAGAAATGCAAAAACATTTAGTGTTTTTGTTATTTTTTTAAATGATGTATGATTTCTTCAAATAAAAATTTTATTTTTTTTATTTCTGTCCTCCATACCAGTCAATTTTGGAGTACATTTTCCTCCATTCTAACTTTTGGATCTGGTAACCCTAATTCAATATGAGACTTGATCATCATATGCGATGCTTAAGTAGGCAACACAGCATCATTCGTTTTGATAAAACAGCGTCAATACCACTACAGAAGAAAAATATTACGGCTTGCTCTAATCCTAATCAAAATAAGATGAAACGGTGTATATTGAGGTCTATTAGTAAACGATTTTAAATGAAGTTGATAGAAGGACCTGTGTCTTCACTTTGTTGGGAAAAAATAGAAATTAAAGAAATTGATTCGCTATAAAATATTGAAACCAACTCGAATATTATTGCGCGATTAACGATCTCAACTTTTTTAACTCCTTACTGTAGAATGGTAGTACTTTTGAATATAGAACTAAAATCTACTCTAACCTATCTGACTCACCCCGACATCCTTTTCGCGACAGTTATCCCTTTAGTGATTGCACATACAATAAATATGAACTACTCATGATTTAGGTTGGCATTTGTATACTCCTAACTTCTCTTCATTGTTTAACTTGAGTAATTATAATTATTATTTTTATTACTGTGATTCATGTCGTTTAAAAACCGTTAACGTTTCTTTCAATAATGGCAAATAATTTAAATTTTCATCGATTTCCCAAAGAAGACGATTTTGTGGAATATTTTCTATACCTTCCATTCATATCATGTAAGGATTCCAAATCAGAACAATTGGCTCTCAAAAGTATATTAAAACAAATTCAAAACATTGTCCAAAGAAATTCAAATAAATATTTGTGGCATCGTGATGGATTTAAGCTAACTCCAAGAACTTCCGAGGACATCTTATTATCAGTTGATGAAAAAAATGAAATTCAACCACATTTATATGGTATTTCGCATTACGGAGATAACATTGAAGATGAATGGTTTATTGTGTACTTACTGTATCAAATAACTAAAGAAATTGATGGTATTATTGCAAGAGTTATTGATGCCGATGGAGAATTTTTACTTGTCGAAGCCGCTAATTACTTACCAAAGTGGGCAAACCCTGATTCTTGTGAAAACCGCGTTTTTATATATAAAGGTAATTTACATATAATAGCACCGGAAAAACTGAAGGAAAACATATCGGTGACCGATGGTTTAGCAAAACTTTCTCAATCTCCACAAAAAAGTTATGCCTCCACTAACATTCAAAACTCAATTCTAAACAAAATTAAAGGTTATCCAGAACGTATTACCGAAAACTTACACTCAATTTCGTTATATTTACCCATAACACTTGCGGCTATTTTAAAGCATAAACCTAGTTTAGTTGCACCTGCAGTTCAAGCTTTTTGTAATCGTGATCTCATTGATATGAAAGCATGCAGAGCTATGAGGTATTTTCCTCCCGAAACTAGGGTGTACTCACGAATAACATTTACTAAGTGTTTGTATGCAATGCTTAACCATAGTAAATACGTACCTGATAAACGTACAGGGTGGAATTTACCGTTGCTCAACAGTCCCCAGTATAAATCTCATTCATTAGGAGTAAAACTTGCTTGTGGTCTGGAAATTTTAGTTTCGCAGGCAAAACCTAGTGCTGATGTTGAAAATGACAAGGGCTGGCATTTGTATTTAAAAACTTTGGAAGAGAAAGGCTTCTTTAGAGATTTATTAGAGCATTCACGTGATTATAACGATCTCCTAAATAAAGCAAAAGAGTATTATATTAATTACCGTGATTCTATACAATCAGCTCCGGTTATTGGACAAGAAATTTTGGATCTGATGAAAAATTTAGATGTGAATGTTGATGATTTTCGCAAGGACGACGATACACCTAAAGATGATGATGATTCTTGGTTAGATATTGTTCCAAACGAATTAGAAGAAATGTTACAGGAAAAATATGGCCAGAAAAAAATTATGCCACTCAATGGCAATACGGATGCTGCAAACTTTACCGGAAAAATTACAGAATTTTTAGATCACATTTCAGATGTTCAGGGTGCAGAATTTCCAGGTTCTCCAATTAGACCTCCACGTGGTATTAAAAAAGGGAGTAAAAATAAAGTATCGTTTTCAAGTGATACAAAATTAGAAGACAAATCAAATCCGAATAAAGTAAATTTTGATCCCGAGTCTTTTACGTGTGCGCTACAAAATATATTGGATTTTATGATTCCAGACGATGATAATTGGGATTTAGATTCAGATTCTGATATGAGTGCATACGGTGAAGATCAGGAAGTAAATTTTGCAGGTTGTGAAGATTTGAAAAATAAAATGAAGGATTATATGACCCAGATGGATGTAGAATTAGCAAAAACTACCATTGGCCAAAGTTTTCAGAAGGTTGAGAAAGGAGAGGCATTTGATGATGTTGAAAGTTTTCGTCCAGTTGATATTGATATGAATGCGTTGAAAAATGTTTTAGAAAGTTATCAATCACAAATGGGTGAAGCGGGACCTGCCAGTACTATGTTAGGGCCTATGGGTATTCACTTAGAACCTGGAACTAGCAAAAGAAAAATTTGAAAAACGCAGCTTATCTATTTCAACGTCTCTAGATTTAATTTTTTTATATTTCGTAACTATTTTAAGTTATTAATTTTAAGGTTTGACCTTGTATTTGATGTCTTCCATCATTATGTTTGGTTTAAATTGATATGGAAGATGAATTTTTTTTAGAATCAGTTCATGTCATTATATCAAAATGTTGGTCACTTAAGCTATGAACAAAATATATAAATAATCATCACATTGGATAATTCATAAATGCAGATATCTTAAGTTAATTTGTATTACTTAAATTTTTACATTAATTGGTACTGTAGCATTATTTTGAAATAGTTACAAATGTATGTAGGTGCTTTACTAAGTAGGCCAGTTACCATTTTGAGATTATGGCAAAAAAAATTAATTTTGTCACATATATGGATATGAACAGTATAAATCAGTTTATTAAATTAAAAAATTTGTTTTTCATGCACCACTTAAGCTTATAAAAACCGAGGTATTGTACTATTGTCTTGTAGGTACGTAAATTTGGTTCGTGTTTGACTAGTCCGTTGTGACTAAGTTTAATAGAATTAAAGTTTAGTTCTGTTCCTTAGTGTTCTTTAACTGTGATTTTTTGTTTTAGGGTAAATAACTTTTCTTGTAAAAATAATTTTTATACTTTGTTCAATAAATTGTGTAATTTATAATTATTTAGAATAACAGACCACATTCCGATGACCTTGACCATGGCATTGTTAAGGTCATAACTTTGAACAAGATTCCGAAGATTTTAGCAGTCGTTCGTTGTTAGTTAAAAAGTTATAAACAAAAAAAGGTCCAAACTAGTTTAGATTAGATAAACGAAACTACTGTACCCTAACAATTTTATTTAGATTTTTAACGACCGGCGGCTAAATTCTTCGAAATGTTGTTCAGGCTCATGACCTTGACAATATATGTGAAGGTCACCGAGGGGGGCAGTTTTTTCAAATAATTACTAATTTTAGCCCTTTAGTGCCCAGATATTGAAACATTTTAAAGTTTGTGTTTTTTTTCTGTTGATATGATTGCTAATGGGTTTAGAAAGCTCTGTAATTTTTTTTAACAATTTTTGTTTAAAACAAACGGACTTTAAAGTACCTTCAGGAACAGTATTAGCAAATTTACTGGGTGTAATATAGGTTTATGTACAAAATTATTTATTTTTTACATCGTATATTTAGCAACATTTAATAACTACAAAGCAATGACAAACTTTCAAAAAGGATATAACGATTAGTTCATTTCAGGATATTCTAGAAAACAGTTTTTATTTTGATTACAACACAAAAATACACCACATGTGCAACATTTACTGTATGGTCGTGATTGTAGGTATTGATCTTGAACTGCACATTTCACATCTTCCTCGGTTAATTTCGAAGACAATCCAGTAGGACCCATGATTTCCAAGTCTCACGTCATCGGGTATACCATAGTTATACTTTCGTCTTTTTATTATTGGTCCGCATTTTCTTGGAGTGGCTCTAGTGCAATTCATTTTCATCAAACCCATAGAAATTGACCTTCTAAACTCCCAGGTTTCCATTTTTTCAAATTGTAAGTTGTAGATTACATAGGAATGAACAAAAGCTATATCTAGAAATCCCCAGAAAAGCCTGTGCCACCATTTACGTGATCTACGAATTATACCATATGTGCTTCGCAGCTGATCTGCACGATCAACTCCGCCCATATGCTTGTTATAGTCGGCGACGACGGATGGGCATTTTACATCTACACGTGTTCCATCTTTCTGTGTTCGTTTAACAGTTGTTTCTTCGGTACTATGAAAGTTTGATGCAAAAAAACTACCTTACTGTTCTTCCATTTGAATGCCCTCACTCCCGTATTGGAGACGCGATAATCATAATCACCTCGTTTCATTGTTTTCTCCTCTACTAGGGCAGGAAAACCTTCCCTTCTGCTTTGTATTGTTCCACATGCCAATAAATTTTTCATATATAAAGATTCCATAAGGTTGATTGACATAAAATAATTATCTGCATATACAATTTTCCAATTGTTGTCCCAGTCTGATTTAGTTAACGAAAGAACAACTCTCTCACCAAGCCCGAATTCCTTGAAATCGTTCTTTAGTACCACGTTTTTTCCTTGATAGACATCAAACTTCGAGACAAATGCATTTTGGTCTGCAACGCACCATAGTTTGTAACCCCTTTTTGTAGGTTTTTTGGATTATACTGTTTTGGTGTACTGCGACCATTGAACAGTATCATGCTTTCATCTATACTAATCTTCCTTGTAGTTTTGTACAAGTTTTAAATCGACTATTTAGTCTATCCGATAATGGTATAACCTTATAAATTCTTTCTGTATTATTCCTAGGAATTAGACTATTATCATTACAGTGAAGGTATTTCAAAATTTTTTCAAATCGATTTTTGTCATACAATTAGCAACTATAGAAAGACCCAAATTTTCGTTGCTATTCCAATAACGTTTCCATGCAGGTAGTCGATGATAACCCATAAGAAAGTTGATGTCTATAAACGCTAGTAGCTCTTCTTTTGTCGAATTCAAGGTTTCCTCACGTTGAGTTGGGTAAAGGTTACTTTGGAACACAACATCTTCGATCGATTCCCCGAGCAAGCGGAGGTAAACATCGGTAGCTGACTGACAACCAATTAAACTCTGTCTCAACAGGACCTTCGGGAAACTTATACTCAGGCATAAGTTCTTCCGCAGCTGCCATCTTCCACTTTCTCTTTGTCTTGGTTGGTGGCTGCTCTTTTTCGTCATATTCCTTTTCTGCTTCTGACTTTTCCTCCAAAGTATTTTTTTGACGTAACACTTTTTGTTTTTTTTCTGTATGTTCATTTTTCTCCTCCCGATTTTTGTCAAATTGTCAAAGAAACAATAAATTCAAATCTTTCCACTTGACTACATTTGTATATTTATGAAACTTCAAAACAGCTGCAAAAAATTGATTGAGTTAAAAATAAGTGTAGGTTACTAATGTATTTTAGCATTTTGCATATTATTTAAAATATTGGTGATAAGGGAATGCTTCCTTTTGTTTGCTGGCCTTCCGCTTTGGACCCTTTTAGCATCTTGTTTTAAACCTTGGTGGCGAACTCTCCGCGATCTAGATGTGGGCTCCACAGAAATTTGTTTTCCATTTCTTAAATATATGTTGTTATTACGAGCAGCAGTAAAATAAGAGTTAAGCTGCCTGATAGTCTCAATTTTTTAAAATGATATTTTTCTAAAATATCGATAATTCAACTGCATTGAACGTTTTGCAATGTTGCAGAATTATATCTTTTAATACTCTGATGGAAGCCTCCACTACATTGTTTGTGACCTCTAGTACGGTAATCGGCATCAAGCTGTTCACCTTTCCCACAGGTTATTTAGATAATTAGCAAAATTTTCGTATTCACATGATTTAATCAATCCCTCATAATGTCCTTGACAATCTATTTCATTTGTCGCATACAAAATTGACCTAAAGTTCATCATCAGTTGCTTAAGGCGTTGCGTTCGGCTGACGAGTCGTCTGTCATAAAAACACTTGGTGCTTCGTTACTACCAAAACGTAGCATTTGAAAACCCATAGCACAGTTGTTCCATTTGGGAAGTATGAAGTAGCCTTGCCAATGGAATGCCTCCTATCTTACTGACATTCATAACAAATGTAACTACGGTCGCTGTTTGATCACACGACCCACTACAAGAAATAAAGCAGACGTCTCCCGCAAAACTTTGCTCATGGACTCTTTTCATTATGGGAGTAACTATCAAAACAATTAACGATTCTGTTTGAATATGTATTTCTACACTCATCTCTTTATATTGAGTTTTTTTCTCTTGAAGTTTTAATACAATCGTTTGAAGTGTTCTGTCTCCATAATTGTGATTTTTACGAAAAAATATAATACGATTTTATATTAGTGTACTAAAATATTGACCTCCAAGTATATAAATAATTGATCTCTCGTTAATTTGTGAGTCGGCCAAAATTATAGTTATAGCTTGGTTGTCCTCGGTACAGCGATCGATTAAAATTTTCATTTCGTGCATATGTTTGGACGCAGCAGGAGGAGACCCACCTTCAAAATATTTAATGAAGAGCTGCTTCGTTTCATTCTGAGGAAACTGTATGCCTCAGCAACGTGAACAAAATGGTTATGACGGAAGGACATTTAAAATAATTCGAAATTGCATATTATGGATACCTATCTCAATTTGTCACGTATATTAATCGACTGAATTTTTATATCTTTTTTATCAATACAATCTCGATACATTCATTATAAAAACCTGGTAATTAAACAATTTCACATAATCTGTTGTAGCTGGACAATATAGCTACTCTATATCACTATACTCATGAGTATATCTGCAGAAAGTCCTAATTTTAAAAAAAGGGATCATTTCTAATGGTATCCTTGTTGACTTTTTTAATCCTTATATCTATTGAAGTATCACAATCCCGCCGTTTTTGTCTAACAAATTGTCTCTTACGCGATTCTTGTTTGACTTATGACTTTATTTACATCTTTGTGATGGCAGTAATATATGTTTCTAAACGCCATTCTTTGTAAATAAGGCCATGTATTTCGCACAACCCATTGGCTTTTGGCTACAGAAGAAAATTTCTGGCCCACTCATTACACTGGCCATTATAGGTGTCTTCAGATCCCTGCAGTTTTAACTTAATCGTGCTTTATAATCTGATTCACCATTATATTTCACTATTTCCACATTCCCTTGTTCACCGACAACACTGCTTAAAAGAAGTTTTTATGCTTCCGTAATAGAAAACTATAATTTAATAATGTAATAAAAAGAACAACCGATACTTTCCATAAGCTGTCAATGATTAGAATTTTTTAGGTTATTGTTTTCCGTTTCCGGATGGCGTGTAGGTTCATTATAATGTCGCTGATTGCGTGCAATGATTTGGGTTGCGCTGTAACCGCGTATGGTTTGGAAGATCGTGTTGTGATACTGTATATTTTGGGAGGTATGCTGTGGCTTATGGGATGCGTGGAAATGCAGTACATTTTGCAGAAATTAGTTGTTTTCAAGTATATTTTTAAATAACCAATGGGGCCGTTTTGAGGGCTTGTCTGGTGTTGTGCGTAAGTATGTTACATTGAGATTCTTTTTTTATAAAATACGGATTTCCTTTAAAAAAATTCATCAGTTTTATCGACTAACTCGGGGTGCTTAGTAGACTGATGCCGTTTTAATAAAGAAAGCTTCATGCTTTGAATTGAAAGCATTTCTAAACATACAACGCATTGGGGTATGGGGCTGTGACTATTTTTTGTACTGGGCTTAACTACAAATCACCATTGTAAAGAGCTTTTTTACCTGTATCCTTGGAAGTAGAAGGAGAACTATCAGTTAAAAAGCGCTTCACTTTTAAGTATTACACCTTACACAGGAATCAACAAAACCACGCCACATACACTGATACACATAACTAAAGAGGGTTGTAAATGAATAAAATTCCAAACAAGACACTAATTGAGACTCACGCCACCTCAAAATAAAAAAGGCAAATGAGTCAGTCGCATTCAATCAAGACGGAAACGGCTGACAATCTGGTAGATGCGTTGTGCCACAGAGAGCATGTAGTGGCGGGGGAGCTTGTGATTTCATATTCGCTGTTGTGAACGATCGTATTGTGAACGAATAGAACAAATGCAATAGACTGAATAGTCAATAGAGTACTTATTGAATGTATTTCAATGAGTTATAATAAAATCATCTTCGTTAGTGCGTTTTCTCATATTTTGTGTATGTGTGTGTGTGAAGGGGGGGGGGGCGTGCGTCTCGTGTGTGTGTGTGGATGTATGTTAGTATCCACGATAACTCCTGAACGAAAATGCCTACGTACTTAACATTTTGTATCTAAGCATGTTTTCATTTCGCTTTGAGATGGTTAGATTTTGAGAGAAATCCAGCGGCGGATAGGGGGGTTTATTAGGGACAGTTTTTGGTTTTTATCAAATATTTCTAAAACAGCTGCATATTTCAAAGATATAAAAATACCTGAATATAGACCTTAAACATATCGATTAATTATGCTCTATGCAATTTTTTGATATGACGCGTAATTTAGCAGCAAAAAAATTCCTAAGGTAGAGTTTAAGTGTTCTAATAAAAGTCTTTTATTAGAGGTTATTCGCGCTGGACTCTGTTAATGCACATTATAAGAATCCTCACGGATGGTGTTTCTCAAGGAAACATATGAGCGCCGGTTCTCTTTACGCTTTATAAGATTTTGTTAGTTATTGCGGTCAAGTCACAAAAATGATCAACATTTTTCCGGCCATCCTTTGGGCTGCACGTCCTCACTGATCTAAGTATTGTCTGATTTTAGAAGGCTCAAAAATCTAAATGCACGAACTAAAGATCAACATTTACGCTATCATATATCTCGAATTTTTGTAACTTCTATATTACTTATCAAATGGGGATTAAACCTTGACAAAGACATCTATTGTTAAATTATAGCTTACTGGTTACATACGAGCTGAAAAATTTTCAGGATAAGCATTACGAGAAATTTCTGTTTAAAGAATCAATGTCACAAGTAAAAATAAATGTAAGACTTAGATACTGTGGTTTCAATGTGAAAAAACTAAATATCGCAATTTAGTGTGATTCGGCAATATTTTAGACTCATTAACACTACAGGGTTAGGCAGAATGAAGTATCTATTTTCTATATAGTCGTAATCATTAATGGCTAAACTTTAATCAAAAAATGAAACAAAATGTTCTTGAGTAAACATGACAATTTTACTTTCTGAATATTATATCAATCAAGTAACCTACACCTCACTGCCGGCATTCCAGAAGTCTAGCACGAACGTTTTGCATCACTCGCTGCAACATTTCAATTGGAATTGCGTTAATCTCTGTTCGAATTAGATTGTTAGTTATTTCATTACTTTTACACACATATATTCTATACGTTTGATATACACTAAATTCAGGGCCCGATCTAGCTATTTAGCCGCTCGGGGCAAAAATAATATTCACCGCCCTTTACATTAACACCATATAAGTCATGAGCTTGTTATTCCAAAGATGAGATGTTTTATACAAATATTATATATATATATATATATATATATATATATATATATATATATATATATATATATATACATATATGATATTGTTGGAATTCTATATTCACAAATGTTAGCCTACTGGGGCTTCTGAACAAGTATACAAAAGTTCATCAGAGTATGTATGTATGTTAAAGCATTTCTCAGAAACTACTAAACGGATTGAAATATTTTTTATCGACATCTTTCAACTTTATCAACCTGTTTCGGGTCACTGCTCGGTATAGGCCTTTTTCCCTTACTGCCAACAGCCATTTTTCCCTGTCTCGGGCTAATCTTGCCTACGTATGACCCTTTAACTTAGGGAGCAATGAACATTTTTCATCAAAATCGTTTCAAAAGTTAAAAAGATTAGAACCAAATAGTTAAAATCATGAAGTCGGTTCATAGTTATTTAAGTTAAGGTTCATACGTTATATACAAAAAAAACACATAATTATGTAACGCACAAAACGAATCAGTCATTCTTTAAAATAATCAGATTAAGTAAATAAAACATTTTTTCCGAGAAAATTAAACTCTACCTCGTAATTAAAGTAATTTTCTTCGCACTTCTGCTCTGCAAAATCTTTAATAATTTCTGATAAACCTTATGTTCTATTGAAATCATAGCCAATCCAGATGGTGTCATGGTGGATCGTAGATAATTTCTTATTATTTTTAATTTAGAAAAACTTTTTTCACCACTTGCAACTTACTGGTAAAGTCAAAAGAATCCTGAGCGCAGTATTTATATTTGGACCAAATCTTAAATCTGTTACAAATTTTAAAACGTTTTTAGGGGAATCCCCGTCAAACATACACAGAAGGAAATGGGTTGCCAGTTCAGAAATGTAAAATCGGTAAAAAATTCGTAAGAATTTCTTTGTATTCTCAATTCAAAAATCATTACATACGGAAAGATTTGGTTCCCTCTTTCCTATTTAGGTATTTCTTCCTCTTTTTTTACGCTTGGCTTGCTTAAGTGCGGTCTTATAATTTTCAGACAGCATCAGAAAATTATAAGACCAGACAGTACTTTAAAATATGGCGGTCCGTCTAAGGATTTACAGTCGATAGAATAGTATTTATTTAAAGAAAAACCTTAAAAAACACTTTGATAATTTTTTTCTCTTCTGGACAGAAAATTGATGACCTCAATTTTTCCGCCCCCATTTTTGCCCGGCTTGCCCCCCCCCCCTAGATCGGGCTCTGACTAAATGGTTCTCTCCCTTACGCAAACGGAAATGTATCGAAATTATGAGTTTGAAAAGGTTCTTACAAGAATGCAATAAGTTACATTTTCTACAAACAATTTGTTGCAATTAAACCTAATCTAAACTGTTTATAATTAGAGTTTGCGTCCAAAGAGCAGGGTATCGAAATCCTCGAGAAATGAATATGCCCAAAAATTCAAATTTATTTCTTATTTAACCCACTACATTTCATGTTTCTATCTCTAATAATAGAAACGTTATGGAGTGAAGCCACCTGAGATGATCACTCGGCATTCGTTTTGTGAAGCTGATATATTTAAAAAAAGTGGGGTGGATCGATACACCGGCAAAGGGTGAACCAATTTTTATATTTTTTTTATGAAGAGGAAAACAGTGGAGAAAAAATACACACTAGGAAGGGGTGAAATTTTTTTTTGAAATTTGATATAGGGGTTTTGATTAAGGTTTTATTCACATAATGTATTTATTTTGCCGTGGCGATGGTTCATATGTGAAAAAGTGGTAGAGGGGGGGGGGTCCAAATTTAATTGTATCGCCTAAGACACTTATGCCAAGGAATAATCCAATCATCAAAGCATCTCGCAGAGAATTCTCCTTTATGTCTTCTATCGACCGAAACTGGGTGGCCCGAAATTGTAATTTGAGTTTTAGAAAGACGAAAAAGTAGGCCGGAGCCACATCTGGGGAATACGGTGCTTGTTCGATAAGATTTGTTGAGTTTTTAGCCAGAAATTCGTTCACTAGGATAGCCTTGTGAGATGGTGCGTTATCCTGGTGCAAACTCCACCAGTTTTCTTTCCACAAATCTGGTCTTTTTCGACGAATTTGCTCTCTCAAACGCCACATAACGCTCGGATATTGTTTATTTACTGTCTCGCCTTCTGGAAAGAATTCCGAGAGCACAACACCGCGATAATCGAAAAAAATGCCAACATCACCTTCACTTTTCATCGACTTTGACGTGCTTCTTTCGGTGTCAAACTGGTAAACACATGTCTCATCACCAGTTACGATGCGTTTTAGGAATGTGGGGTCGGAATTGACTCGTTCTAGCATGTCTTCAGCGACCTTTACGTGATTTGAGTTTTTGCAGAAAATTCAGGTCTTTCGGCATTAGTCGAGTGGCAATGCATTTCATGGCTAAACAATCGTTTAAAAGGATACAAATGGATTCGTCAGACACAGAAATTTCAGCGGCCGTCTCTCTCAGACTTAAACGACGATTTTCAGTTTCCATTCCCTTCACTTTAGCGATGTGAAGTCCAGTTGAAGACCTCGATGGCCGACCACGGCGAGGAAAATCTGCCACCACATCTTAGCCGCTTTTGAATGCACTGTACTACTCATACGCACGTGTTTTGGATAAAGTCGATTCACCGTAAGCCTTATGTAACATTTCCAGAGATTCGGCACATGATATTCCATTTGCAATACAGAATTTAAGACAGATTGTTTGTTCGATATTTTTATACATTGTAACAATCGCAAAACACACATGAGATGAACTGACAAAATAGAGCACTGTAAACAAACCAAATGACAGGTAACGCTCAAACTCTGCATGAGTATCTCTCTTTTCTTGTCTATGGTGAGTATATAGGGCAGTTGTGCCAACTTAGCGACAAAAAGAATTTCAACAATTCCTTTAAGCCGGCTATTTAAAATGATCAATTCCCGGTAATTTCTTGACAGAATATATTTTATTTTTGTTTTGTCAAGATGATCGTTCATATCGAAGAGAGGAAAATAAAAAAGGGGAGTTCTTGATACACCAGGAAAGGGGTGAAGCAATTGTTTTGCAATTTGGTATACAGAGGCTTTTGGGTACAAGGAGCGTTTTTGCGTTATCACTTTTTTTTTATCTGAAAAAAAAGTAGGGAGAAAAAGAAATCATTAAGGGGCATAGTGCGCGCCAAGGTTACTAGTAATTTACAAATTCATTATACGTTTCGTACATGTAAGGCAAAAGGAAATATGAATAAATGAAAAACATCCGTATCGCGACTGATTCACTTTTGCCCCTATTTGTGACATAGACATAAGACCTCGGATTTTTTTATAATTTTGATTGTTTTGATATTATTGTATTGATATGGGAGGTAAAAGTAAAACAGATACATGCATTTACTTCATTGAAATGTATTTTATTTTGATATAAAGTATAAACATTTTATAAAAAAAACATTTATTACTACAATAAAAATTTGAGGTATATAATCCTATTATTAAATAATTAAATTGCTAAAAACAAGTATATAGAAAGAAGTAAAATTTACGATAAATCTGCTCTTTTCCACACAATCACGAGTCCTTCCAAATCACATGTAGCTAATAATGATTCATCATAATTAAAAGTAACACCTAAAACTGGACTTGCATGCCCTTGTAAAGTATTTACACAAGCCCGACTAACAGGTTTTTCAATATCAAGAAAATAAACACAACTATCCTCACTTCCTGTAACTAAATATGAATTACTAACACAGAAACTACTATTAGTACAGACTTACCAATACAAGCACCTTGCCTAAATGACATTATAGGACAAAATATAGACTTAACAAAATGTCTTTGATGTCTGTTTTGAAATTTACGTTTTAACTGTAAACCACCTTCGTGATCTATTACTCTAAAAATAATAGATTAATTTACGCTACTATAGCATTGGTGCTATGAATTGACAAGCACCTCATTATGAAATTATAAAATTGTCAAGTTATTTAATAGAATCTATCATTACTAGCATGGTAAAGGGTTTTTACTAGTGGACAGAAGGATATGACTGGCAATCCATCAGTCAATCACCTTCTGCAGCCAGTAAAACCTGTTACCTTGCGCGCGTTATTTAATATTACATTTGCTCGTTACTGGTAAATAACTATTAAAAATTCTAGAAATTCTGATAATAGTGTCTGCAGACAAACGGGAGCAACCCAACGAAGTTTTACGAACATAGTCGATGTCGATTATCAGAAATCAGCTGTCAGCTGATTATTAGTCAATGCTGTGTGTGTTGTGTATTAGTTACATTTTGATATAAGTTTATGTTCATATTAAGAGTTATTTAAAGGCTCTTTGATTTGCATTTTTTATTGCATATTGAAAATAAAATAGAATAGGTGCTAATTCAGGTAATAGGTAATACGAAATAATATTGTAGGTTGGTATTATTTATTTTTTTAGACATGGTCACTGAAAATATTCCTCCTGATTCTAAAGATGCATCAGTTTTATACATATGTGTAGAATGTGAAGGACAGTTTTCAACAAAGATGGGATTAACCTCCCACAAAAAATGGAAACATTAAAAGAATAACCATGAATTATCTTGAAACACCTGTCAAAAGACTTTTCCAAAGAAATTTAATTTATTACGACACATGAAGAAATGTAACAGCAATGATACTATTGTGTTTAAACTTCTGGTACACGACAGGGAAAGAATAATATTCAAATTGATAAATATATGTGCCATAGAGATGGAAATTTTCAGTCAAGAGATCAACACATTAGAAATGTGAAAATACGCAAATCAAATAAAATTGGTTCAAATTGCTCTGCAACAATATATGTGTCAGGCTGTCCCAAGTTCGAGGGCAAGCATGGGGATCTCGCTTATTATAAGAGATAGGATATAAGTTTAAATTCGGCACTTTTGCTAAATTCGATGCCGAGTAATAATCTGAAAAGAGATTTGACCTAACTCGAATGGATTTGGTTTTATGCTCAAAAAACTAAAAATTTCGATTTTCGTTTTTCGCGTATGGCCACCTTATTATTAGGAATTTTCAAAATTCGATTAAACATTATTAAGACACCTTTTTACGCACAATACAAATACGGTATTAAAAATATTATGTGACGTTTCGTTTATTCTGAACCACCATCAGGTTTATTTTTTCTTATGGGGGTTAAGATAGATTTTTATGTCATTGGATGGAGAATGTTATGCTGATTTTAGCAATATATAACACTTTATGGTTTGATCGACTGCGAACTAAAATAATGAGAAAAATACGAAGAACAAGATTCCGCCTTCTTGGATCCAGCAAGGAATAATTTCAGTAGTTCTACTTATTTAATTTGTTAAACTCGTTAGAACGTCCAAAAAAATATAAAAACATTTAAACAATTTTAAAAAAAAACATTAACAAACAACTCAAACAAGTATGTCTATGTAACACGGTCATAATAGCGACAACGCAAATTTATCGATAGGTAACAACAAAATAATTACACAGAGAAACAAACAAAAATTATTATAATAAATGTTCGAAAAAGTTTCCTCCTTCTTGAATACAGTAACGAATTCTTCTTCTACAATTGTTTACGCTTCTTTGAATGGTTTACCCGGGAATTTGACGAAGTTCATTAACAACCCTATTCTGGAGTTCTTCTATATTTTGCGGTGGCGTCTTATAAATCATATTTTTTAAATAGCCCCAGAGGAAGTAATCTAAAGGGGTTAAATCTGGAATCCTTGCTGGCCACCTAAGTGGTCCCCTATTTCCCATCCATTTATAAGGAAATTCGCCGTTAAGATATTCACTTATTATCGCAGCATTATGAGGAGCTCCGTCCATTTGCCACCAGAGAGTCCAGATACCTTCGTAAATAATTGGCCCACGGAGCCTATCCTTCCAGATTCCAACCCACACATTAAAGGACCGGTGGCCTTGTCCTCGCATTTGCCTGTTAATTCGTGGATTTTCAACGGACCAGTAGTGCTCGTTATTACGATTAAACATTCCATTAGTGGAAAAATTGCACTCATCCGTCCAAATTATTTGATTGAGAAAGTTGTAATTTTCCAGCATTTTGGTATTAAGTTGGTTACAAAAATCCAACCGTCTCATATCGTCCCCAGGCCGAAGAGTTTGACTAACGTGTAACTTAAATGGTTTATAACGGTGTTGCTTTAACACTCGCCAAACTGTCGTTTTTGGGGCTTCAATAGTTTGCTCTATTTCTCTGGTAGATGTTGAAGGATTTTCTTGAACCTAAGATGGATAACGTAAAGTCATAACTCACCAAAAAAAATGTCTGCTGAAATTAGCAGTGAAGTGAGTGGAAATTCTTATAATTAGTATAATATTAACAAATAGTACCTGATGTAATATTTCTTCTTCGGCATCTCTGTCTAGTCTGCTACCATATGCATTTCGAGGTTTCTGAAAACATCCAAATTCTCGCAAATTTTGGTCTAATTTTAAAAAAATATCTCTGGTTTGGTTGCTGCCTCTCCGGATATTCCTCTAAATATCTTTGTTCTGCTCTGACACTATTTCTATTGCAGCTATAAAATATCCTTATCATGTCTCGTTTTTCTGAATTTGAAAACATTCTAAAGAAACTTGCAAATTTTAAAGCACTAACACGAAGGATCTTGCAGTTATTACCCTTTTTACAATTAGAAAATGACATGACAAAAGCCAACTCCTGAGTTTTGTTTGATTCATGGGTATCGTGATAATGTAATATTTAGTTTTTAATTTAAGAGTATTTTAGTTCGCAGTCGATCAAACCATGAAGTGTTATATATTGCTAAAATCAGCATAACGTTCTCCATCCAACGCCATAAAAATATGTCTTAACCCCCATAAGAAAAAATAAACCTGATGATGGTTCAGAATAAACAAAACGTCGCATAATATTTTTAATACCGTATTAGTATTGTGCGTAAAAAGGTGCCTTAATAATGTTTAATCGAATTTTGAAAATTCCTAATAATAAGGTGGCCAAACGCGAAAAACGAAAATCGAAATTTTTAGTTTTTTGGGCATAAAACCAAATCCATTCGAGTTAGCTCAAATTTCTTTTCAGATTATTACTCGGCATCGAATTTAGCAAAAGTGCCGAATTTAAACCTATATCCTATCTCTTATAATAAGCGAGATCCCCATGCTTGCCCTCGAATTTGGGACAGTGTGTACACCTCAGATGAAAACGTTACACTTAAATATATTGAAATACATCTTGGTCATAAACATGATATTGGTCGCCTTTATATATCAAAATCGGCCCAGAAAATAGCTTGAAAAATTCCGTTTAATGAGGTTCGGGATTCCATAACAGATGAGCCACAAACAGTGCATTTGTTAAATAGGAAAGATTTGTGGAATATTGCAAATTCATACTATTTAAGCCATGAGGCGATTTTACAGCAAAATGATTGCACAAGTGTTGATGCTTGAGTGTCTTATATGTGTTCTTCATCAAATGTAATTAGATTCTACAAGGCACAAGGTGAACAGTCTATGAACTATCCACAATTACAGAATGAAGATTTTTTCCTTGTAATAATGAATGATGCTCAATTACACATTTCGCAAAAGTTTGGAAAAAATTGTATATGAATCGATGGCACTCATGGTTTAAATATGTATGACTTTCAATTGTTCACAATAATGATCCTTGATGATATGAAGCAAGGATTTCCTTGCTGTTTTCTATTTTCCAACAGAGGGGATACAACAATGGGGTTGTTTTTTAATGTTATAAAAGAGAGTCTGGATAATCGATCTCCTACTCCTAGCACTTTTATGTCGGACATGGATAATAAATTTTATAATGCTTGGTGTTCTGTAATGGGCCCTGTGCAACATCAACTGTATTTTAGTTGGCATGTTAATAGGGCGTGGAGAAAAAATTAAAAAAAAATTGAATGCCAAGAAAAACAAGCTGTAATTTACAAAAAACTTAAAATATTAATGTCTGAAACAGATGTTCAACACTTTTGAAAAAATGATAACAATTTTTTTCACTGAGTTATCATCTGATCCATACACTGAAGAATTTGCCAATTACCTTAATAATTATGTAAGTAATTCTTTTTCTTGGGTATACTGCCACCGTAAACTGTGTGGGATCAATACTAATATGAATTTGGAAAATATGCACAAAATAATTAAATATTTATATTTTCATGGGAAGAAAGTAAAGAAAATGGACAAAGCAATTTATATACTAATGAAATTCATTCGCGATATATTATTTGATAGGCTCATTACCATTCATAAAGGAAAACTTACCCATAAATTGCATGACATAAGAAAAAGGCATAAAAATGGCATAGATCTGATAGAGACTGCTATGGTAATTGAAGGTGATGGTTTTTGGAATGTGTCGAGTTCTAATAACAAAGATATATACAAAGTTGTAAAAAATGACAACAAATGTCAGTGTGATGAATGCAAGGCATGTATCCATGATTATACTTGCACTTGCACTGATTGTTCTGTAAAATGGAATATGTGTAAACACATACACATTATTTGTAAATTATATAAAATTCCATTTGTCGATAAAGGCCTCACTTCTTTTACATGTAATGGGATTAATGTAAAAGTAAATTCAAGTACATTTCCACAACCATTAACTGATGAATCTCCACGACCATCAACTTCACATACCTTAGAAGAGGGGCAATTTTAAAAGAGGTAGTAAAGAAATGTGAAGATGTCTCTTTTGAAACTAAAAAGGTACATCTTTTGGAATCATTCGTAAACATGTTTAACACCATTGAAAATGAAGAACAGTTACAAGCTGTTAGTCGACAAATTGCACCTCTTGACTGTGTTATAGTCTCTCTCAAAAAATAAGAACGTGTTCATACCTCCTAATAGTAATTGGGAACCATCTTCTAATAAAAAAATTAAAACACAACGGTTCTTTTAAACAAAAAAGAAAATGGGCGGGAAAAAATCTATCTCTAAACCAACTGCCGAAGAAAATGACAAGTTGTCATTAGAAATGGCAGGACTGTAAATTATTTTATTGTATTTTAAGTACCTAACTCAATATAAGATGGACTGTTAATTTGTAAAATTACTATAAAGGTATTGGAATTTTCGATGCTTTAATTTTGTTACATGTTCATGACTAACGTCCAATTTATTTATTTAAATGAACTTCAGTTTGTTAATTTTTCTTTCTTTTAACGTGTGCCTACCCTAACTGGTAATGATTTTCATTTAAATGTATAAATGCTGTAACCTTTTTTTATCTGTGTATGTAATTATATAATAAATAAATATCAACACCTTAAAATTAAATTTACGTTCATTTTTCTTTCTTTTTGTGTGCCTCTTTTGTCATATAATAATAAATTAAAAATGTAACTGGAAATTATTTTTATTTAATTGTACAAATTTTGTAACCTTTTTTATCTGTGTAAGTCATTTTATATATTAATAATTAAATAGAAATTGAACTCAAAAATATTTTCATTTAATTGTAGAAACTCCGTTACCCTTTTTCCTGTGTACGTAATTTTATATGATTTAAATAAATATCAAAACCGTAACTGATACTTTTACGTGAAATCTAAAATAGTCATAACAAAGTTAACATTATTTACTGCCTATATTAATTTGAATTTCATAGTGCCAATTCTATCTACTAAAAATATATTGACAAACAACCATTTCCAGTTAAATACTGATAATTAATACAAGCACCTATCTATTTTAAGTGTTTTCACGCCTATAATGATTTATTTTGTAGGTACAGTTAAAATTTAATTTGTATTGTGTTCCAATAGTTATGTTTTAAATTTCGCGCCATAATTGTCATCCGATCGCTGGGTTGCTCCCGTCCGTCCGCAGACGCTAGTAATTTTGATAGGGTATGAGGTTTTAGAGTTTTAGACAGATTGCTTAGGAAACGCATGTTACTTGTTTTGTTGACTAGTTATGTATTACTCCTACACAATAGTATATTGAGTATCAAGAACAGTAAGGGCCGTTTACCGGTCGACATCGCTCAGCATCCAATTTGGCCGGAGACAGATACAACCCTTAATGTTTGTGATGCACCATCGCACAGTGGTCCAGCCACACTCAAAAGCCGGCCAAAATCCCAAATGAGCTTATATTCGAGCACAAATTAGTATATAAGGATTTTTGAGGTCGCTAATTACATATCCAAAGCCAAAATTACAATAAACAAAATGGCGGATCCCATATGGCGGCAACACACGTGGAAATTATATTATATTATATTAGACATTGATAAAAATTAGTATATGGGGGTTTTCGAGATCGCAGATTACAAATCTAAAGTCAAAATTATTGTAAACAAAATGGCGGATCCAATATGGCGGCCACAAATGTGGAAAAGATATCAGGTTTCGATGAAAATTAATATATGGGGGTTTTTAAGGTCGCTGATTACAAATCTAAAGTGTAAATTATTGTAAACAAAATGGCGGATCCAATATGGCGGCTACAAATGTGGAAAAGATATCAGGTTTTGATGAAAAGTTGTCATTAGAAACGGTAGGACTGTAAATTATTTTATTATATTTTAAATGATTGGCGTCTACTACCTAAGTCAATATAAGATGGAGTGTTAATTTGTAAATGGGGGTTATTAAGGTCGCTGGTTACAAATCTAAAGTCAAAATTATTGTAAACAAAATGGCGCCTACACATGTGGATATTCATCTTTATGGCGAACCCTATTCAGCCACATTCCAGCCTCAAAGAATTGTTTATAAACAAAAAAATTGCTATAATTAAAAATAAAGCAATATAGTTCTATATAAGCATTATTTTTGTTTGCTCATAGCATAATTAGCAATGTAGTTCTATATAAACATTATTTTTGTTTGCTCGTAATATAATTAGAAAAAGAACAAATCGTGGAATCATACAGTAGATACAATATGACATTATTCTGTATCAGTATCTTTATCTGCTAAAGGCTCAACAGGAGCTTTGAAAAGGCCTAAGACATATTTAGAAAGTAATTTTCTTTTGTTACTTTGAGCCATTTGTTGTCTCAATGTTGAAGTGAAGGGGTCTGAAGTGGCGAAAAGTCGAAGTATAACATCCCTCATTGTGTTTTCCCGAGAGCTGGCTCGATCGTGATGTTCCCTGTATTACTTAATATGTTTATGACGTGCTTCCTGCGCTTCTTCAGACATTTGGCCAATCAGTAATAGAGCTGAAGAAATGACGGATGGATCATGCATAAGAATTTTGTGTGCCGAAGCCGGCATGTAGTACCACGGATAAAGGCTAATATATAATTCGTGGATATTTTTGGTCCACTTTTCGAATTTATTTGTGTCGATACCCAACCCACATGAAAGAGCCTGCAGAAGAATCGTACATTTATGTATTAGGCATTTCAGCATTTTCGAAAAACCTGCGGGCCGTATTGCCATCATTCGATGTTCCGCTTCCACCCTGCCTTCGTTCACCCACGAGGAGGACTAATTATGTCTTCAATTTTTCTTGTACCATCTTCTTCCTCTTCCTTGTAACATCATTATTGACCTTTCCCCGCACCTGCCATTCTTTTATCTCCAACCGATAAGAAACGTGGAACAACCATTCCATGAAACGTATCCAAACATGCAGAGTTCACAACCCAAACTGAAACGTTTCCGGGTTTTCAGATTTTATTCCTGCTTTGAAGCAGTTCATATCTTTCGGTGTTACGCCACACATGTAACACTTTTGAGACGATTTTGTCGATGTAAGTGTATTACACACTTTACCATCTATCATGGTCAACTGAAGCGTATCATGAACTGCAAATGTGCTATCGTTAATTTCAGCAATTGTAGGACTCAGAGATAACGCTTGGTCTTGGATGCACTTGACTTCTTTCTCAGTGAGTTCCACACCTTCTTTCTTAAACTGCAACCTTGTCGGCCTACAAAATCTAGCCGAAAATGGACGCAAGTTTTGCCAAACTACGATCCTTCCCATTTTTTGTGAGTCGTGCAACAGTTGTAGTGGCACAAGAGAAGTGAAAAAAATATCTGTGTCCTGAAATCCTTCCTCATGGGCCTGTGGTCCCGTCACAACCCCGTTTCAAAAGCAATATCAAACTTGTCCTGTATTTCTTTGGGATTCTGCAAAGGACTTCATCTTGAACCAGAAACAAACGACGCACGGTATGGTCTAAAAGTGATTGCAGTGACACTTCAGCAACTGATTCTGTTATCTGAATGTCATCTGGGTAACACCTCTTTTTTGCCTTGAGAAGTTGGTTTTATGAAGGGTATATATCATGTTGCAGGTTTTTTGCACCGTTCTGTAATAGCTGATATTGCTGTCGAGTTAGGTCAGCTTCAAGAAACAGAACCAATGCATTGTCAGCATTATATGCTTCTGCTTTATTGGGTTTTTTAGTTAACTCCCAGGACTGTCGAATTTTTTTCGATCGAGTTAGAGTTTTCTCCATTTCCTGTAGACGATGAGCTTTATTGAGGTGTCCTTCTTGTCTCAACTTCATGCAGGCTGCATAAATTAGACTATCACTACTCTCAATTGACGGCAATTGTTCAGCCTTTCTTCGTTTTGTTCTGAAGCTACTATCCGCGAAACTTGATTTAGTTCGTTCTGCTGTTGAAGCTCGATGAGGGTTGAAAACAATTTCCTCATTCAACCACTTAAAATTTTCCTTCACAAAACGTTGAAGGTTTCTATTGCATCTGTCTACTTTTCTGTATACCTGATAACAGAATTCAGCCACTTTTTGTTTGATTTTCGGCTGAGACAAGTCAGATGACGTTTTTACGATGATGAAGTCTAGTAGATGCTTCTTTTGAAGTTCTCTGCTGCCTTTTACCTCTTGCAGGACATTATATAGTGTGCTTCTTGTGACTTTGTAGTTTATGGCTATAGGCGAAGAAATATTAACTCTTTATTTCATAAATTTAGAGTTAATGTTTTTTTTTGCATACGTTATTTTACTTTATAACATAAAATTTTCTTGTATTCTATACCAATTGCAAATTGTGTTATGTTATACATTTGGTCTCTGCATAAAAAGTGAATTAAAATTTTTTAGAAATAACACATAAAATAACAATTAACAAAATAAAATGTTATTCCTTCTGTGCTATCTGTAACTTCGGTATAGGAGAATAATATTGAGAAATTTAAAGAATTTTTTCTTCAGACGTCAATAAAAGATGACATTTTAAACTTCACCTGACAACGTTAAAGTTTGACATTTGCACCGGCAGCTGCAATAGTCTTTTGCATCCCCTCGCAGCGGATGCAAAAGTAATGTAAGTTAATAACTCAAACACCCAATTTGGAAAACAACGAAAACAAATTTATCGTTTAGAGTTATAAAGATTAAAAGTAGAATGATTAAAACTAACATTTTCTCCAAAATAAAATCCGCCAGAGGTAACAGTGGAGGTCTTGCTGCGTTCTAAGGAAATGGTCTTTAATTCTTCCTCTTCTACATGAACTTCTGTACTCGTAGCGCTTGCACTAGGTGCAAAAATTTTCAAAACTGCCTCTTTTTTTGTTGCTAGAGTCTTCAATATAACGCTCAGCTACAGTGCTGGATTTCCAGCCGCCATGACGCTTCAAGCGCATTAAATTTGCGCCGCAGTGCACCAACAGTGTAGCTGAGGTTCTTCTTAAACAGTGCCGTGTGTATTCTGTATAGTTCGCTAATTTTAAGAAAAAAGTTACCTCCCTGAGAACACTACTTATTTTATGGATTCCCATTACCACTCTTGAGCATTTTCCATTTCCATATTTCAAAAAAAATCGGCGATCATTCATATCTCTAGGGCGCAAAGCAACATATTTGTAATACAAATTTAGAAAAGATTCCCCTACAACTATAAATGATTTAATTTTTTTGTTTTGCTATCTGGAATTTTAATATGTAGCAATAAACAAAACTATCTAAAAAAAAATACAAAATATAAAGACTTGTTTTCATTCTATTTCTAAAAGTTACCTTCCTTGCCAAGCATTTTTCGTCCAACGCTTCATTTCATTTTTGTTGCTAATTCGGCAAAATTTTTTTATCGCACCATTTTAAAAATTGCTGAAAAGCGCGTTCATAGATTTTGCCCGATATTGTAGGTAATAGATCATTTATTGCTGTATTAGCCGCTTCAGTAATTTCTGACTAACAATGTAATATTTTAATTTACACAAATAGGAACAAAAAGTTTAATAAAATACTTATAAAACACCGAGAATCTTCACAATTTTCAACTTGTTTAATGCATTGTTTTCAACGAAACCTAGCAACGTCTACTGCTGCTTGCCAGAACACGCTAAGTAAATCTAACTATTCCTTATTTTCATAACCAAATTATTTTTCCTTATTTCACATTTAAGTGTAAAAAACGTCTGAAGGAAAAATAGTATATTTTATGCGGAGCAAGTGACTTTTTGTGGCTCATCTGTATTTGCCGGACTCACTACGTTCGTCCGTCATACCTACAAATTCGCCACAAAAAGTGTCACTTTAGCTCCTTATAAAATAATATACTATTTTCATTCAGCAGCGATGCGAAAAATGAGAGCATTTTATGATTTTTTTTTTGAAACTGAAAAATTCATATGTTTGATTATTTAGAGATTATTTAATAATAATTTTTACAAATAGATACAATTAAATACATAGAACCTATTCTTGCTTTCACTACAATATCTTCTATATATGGTAACGCAACTTAAATTTACAGTTAGCTACGTTTGTCACCCTCTCTATAGTCCAGTCATTTTAGGCATTTTAAACCCCAATCTGCGGTCTGCGGAAAAATTCCTAGTGAGCTAAATTTTTGTATACACCTTTATTACGGCGTTGTAATGAAAATGTGAAAAATCGGCATTGATATCGTGCCGGCTAAAAAAGTTATAAAGGTCCAAAAGTAACGAAAAAAAGTTTTTCGCCAAAAAACCTCGCGACCTATTGCTCGGAGGTCAATAGAGGTCTATTGCTTTTTATTCATGTTTTTAAATGTCTTAAAAACTTCTATCTGATACTTGGGCGTTTTGTGAAAAATATACTTATATTATATATAGAGGTTTTGGAACTTAGTAAAATCTACTATATATTATACAAACGACCTCCACTGGCGGATATTCCGTATTTAATTGTTCCGAGGCCCGACCCTTTATACCTGCTACTGCCTGTCGGACTGTGTTTAGCTCAGTTGAAAAATATTTCTTGAGTGTTAAAGACGTTATTGTAATAGTTTCATGCGCTTGAACAGTTTTCATAATGAGTGATACATGTTTTTTATGCAATGAATTGTTATCGGATGGTGATGTAGAAGTTAGGCGTGGTCTACAAACATTAAAAAATGCTAGTATCGCTAGAGGTGATGATAATATTGAATATTTAAATACTGTGACTTTTGTGAATGTTCATAGTAATTGTCGTAAAAATTATACGAACAATTTGAGTATTGCGGCTTTTAAACGACGCCAAGAAGAACCGAGTACATCAAAATCTTCGCATAAGAAAAGAATCAGCTCTTCTGATTTCAAAAAATTATGTTTGTTTTGTGGAGAAGAAGCGAGCGAAGGAAATGGCAGAAAAAGAGAAAAAAAATACAGACGCGTTATTAGAGAAGTGAGTACTCTTACATTTAAAGGCACAGTATTAAAAGCTGCAGAGGCGCGCGGTGATAAATATGGGAGAAGTGTAAAGGAGCGTGTGATTTTGTGTATGACTTAGTATCTGTCGAAGCTAAGTATCATGATAAATGTTTCTCCAATTTTTTGTTAGTCAGTGGAAAGGGTGACGCAGGCCGCCCATTGGATGAAAATATTAGAATTGCCATGGAGAATGTTTTTCATTACATAGAAAATAATGACGATTGTCAATTCACATTGGTTGAGTTGAAAGATGTGATGAAAGATTACACTCCAGACGATAAAACAATAATAAGAAAATTAATTGCTCGATATGGGAGAAATATTGTAATTACCACGAAAAGTAAATCTTTAACAATAATTTGCTTTCGAGATACTGCAACTAATATTTTGACTAATTCGTGGTACGAAGAAAAAAAAACAAAATCATTGTGATGAACGTCTTCGAATTGTAGAAGCTGCTGCATGAATAATTAAAGAAGATATTGTTCCATTACAATTATTCACGACTCTTATCCACCACCAAGTCAAATGTTAGATAATATTAATGACGAAATTCCTAAAACTGCAACGCATTTTTTGCATGAATTAATTGTGAAGAATAAAAAAGGCCAAACAAAAAAAATTGAAGCAAAATCTACAGCCATAACCCATGCTATAATGAGTGTAATGCGTCGACGATCGTTTTCGTCACAGCTGATACTTAGCCTTTCTGTATTCCTTCATAGAAGATATGCCTCAAAAAGATTACTAGATGTTTTGTCAAATTTTGGATTTTGTGCTCCATATAGCGATGCTGTGACGTATGAAGTGTCAATTGTTTATCATCCTCAACCTCGTATTCTTTCACAGCCTGATGTAATTTTACAGTACGCTGCAGATAATGCAGACATTAATGTTTCCACCATTGATGGGCATAATACTGTGCATATCATGGGTGTAATAAAAATAATTTCTCCAAGTAACGCTGTTGTAGCTGATATGCCCATCGTGAAATGTAAGAGTAAACCAAACGCTGAGGATTTAGTTGCAGTTTCACACGTACCTCTTTTAACTTCCGAAAATACTGAAGTAGCTGGAATGAGTAAGATTATAGTTGAAGAAATCGATTATAATGTTATTTTAAATGAAGCAATTTGTAGTAAGGTCGATTTATTGTGGGCATACGCAAAGTGGAGAGATGTCAACGGTCTACCAGGGTGGAATTGATTTTTAGAGAAGCTAACAAAAAATAATAAAGACTTTACAACATCGACCGTAATGTTCCTATCCTTTATTCATCATCCTGCAAGTAATAAAGATACAATTTACACCACATTAGATTGTGCAGTACGTAGTGCCAAATCATATGGACAAAATTGTTACATCATTACTTTTGATCAGCCACTTTACTATAAAGCTCACGAAATTGTAGCTGCTGCTGATGTTCAATCTGATATATCCAACGTCATTGTAAGACTAGGTGGTTTTCATATACTTATGTCGTTTCTTGGTTCTATAGGATATATAATGGAAGGAAGTGGACTCAAGGAAGCTCTTACTGTTATTTATGCTCCAAATTCAGTTAACAAAATGTTAGATGGCCATGCGTTTGCAAGAAGTGTAAGAGGACATGGACTTGTTAGAGTTGCACTAATGAAGCTTATTTATGATAAATTAACAATTGATCAAAATCTGCAGGAGTTTTTGGATGGTTACATCATGGATATTATGAGAGGGATAATGTCTTATGATAATATTCAAGAATCTGAAGATGTTTTGAACGGACTAATACAGTTATTTAATGACGAAGTAGCTAAATTGAAAAGCGGTGGTCCTACTGCTCAGTTATGGCTACAATACATTGAAATGATATCAAGACCTAATGATTTCATTGATGCTGAGAGACTAGGGTTATGGAATGATCATCTTACAAGTGTTCAGCGAATTCTTCCATATTTTCATGCATCTGGTCATTTCCTGTATGCTAAATCTGCACATTTACACTTGCATGATATGATAGGTTTGAAAGATAAAATGGATAACCAAGACTATATAAACTTTACAAAAACATTTGCAGTAAGACGCACAGAAAAATTCAACTGTGGAACCTGGACCGACATGACTATTGAACAGTTTGATGAAGTCTATAAAAACTGAAGGAGGGGTTTCTCGAGGAAGGAGTACTCATGAAAGTGTCTTATCTAAGTGGATATATGGCATGCATACAGTAAATTCAATTTGTGAAGAAATTGAACAATTTTGCGACCTTTCATTTGACAAACCGCTGCCGTTTCTACATCTTGTGAAGTGCACTTCAATAAATTGATGGAAGTTCCTATCAGTCAATTCTTATCTAATCGATTTAACAAAAGAAGATTAATTGAAATTCTTATTGAGAAGTTCGAAGAAGTTGGTATTGCTACAAAATAATTACCTGATGATGCTGACGTCTTAATAGTTGAAACAGCGATTGCAAAATCAATAAATAATACTACAATTGTCGTTGGCGAAGACATAGATCTGTTGGTACTTCTCATAGCACGCACACAAATACTTGATCAACCTACATCAATTTTTTTTAAAAGACTAGGAAAAAACAATGTTAAAACAAATATATACTAGACTGATAGCCTCAACAAGTATCCACATTGCAAGAGAAATACTCTGTTTCTACATGCCATGACCGGATGTGATACAACTTCAGCACTTTTTGGGAAAGGAAAAATGAAAGTCATGAAGATGTTTGGAAAAAGACCTGATTTAAACAATTCTGCAGAAATTTTCCAACAAGAAAATTGCTCTCCAGATGTCATTGTCAATGCTGGAATACATTTTCTATTAGCAATGTACGGTGCTCCAAAATCAGCACATTCAATAGATAATTACAGATACTGTAGCTTTGCTAAACTAACAAGACAAAGCACAGCTGTGAAATTTCCAAGTGTATTATCAAACACAAAACTGGCTAGGAAGAGAAATTGATCCAGAACAGTGGGGCTGGGAGTTAAAAAATAATATACTACAGCCAATAACAACTTTATTACCACCAGCACCCGATGATCTACTGAACACAATCTTTTCTAATTGTACAAAAGGTTGTGGCGGCAAATCTGGATGCAAAAAAATTGGATTAAGATGTTCAAAAGTTTGTGGACATTGCCGTGGCCAGTCATGCTTAAACGCAGAGTCAACCAATGATGAAAATGATGAAGATGTCGATTTAAATATAGGAATAAGATCACTCGACGTTTTGTCAGCAACTGTTAATGATATACAAACTGAAGATATCGACAATGAATGACAAAAAAAAATTATATGCTAAAGTTTATTTTTTCTGTATTTTTCAGTATCCAAATAAAAAATTATTCACTCTTAAAATTAAAAAAACCTCTTATCTTATCTTATCATGGATTATGTCTACGGGAGAAACCATGTAAAAAAAAACGCGCCTTGCATTCTACCTCGAAGGTGGTGAGGAAACGAATGCATCGTCATAATGTAGTCGCTTTCTCAGCGCTCTACTCCGGAAACGATTAATTTTACAGAAAAATGCAAGAGGCATTTTTTGTAGGTAATTTCACAACAAACAATTTTTATGTTTGACCTCCGAGCAATAGGTCGTTGCGAAAAACTGATTTTCGTGACCTTTTGACCTTTATAACTTTTTTAGCCGGCACGATATCAATGCCGATTTTTCACATCTTCATTACAACGCCGTAATAAAGATGTATCCAAAAATTCAACTCACTAGGAATTTTTCCGCAGATAAAACCTAAAATGACTGGACTACTGTAAAATGTTCCTGTTGTATAGCTTAAGAAGCCAGTGTCTAAACGAATCCACTCAAGGGTGGTTGTTTGTATTTGTTACAAAATATAAACGCTTATTTTAAGCAAGTATTTATTATTTGGTTAGCCTCAATAAGAAATTCGCAACTTCATATATATATACATATATATATATATATATATATATATATATATATATATATATATATATATATATATATATATATATATATATATACATATATACAGGGTGTTTCCTAAGTACGGTACATAACTTCAGGAGCGTATTCTGCCACTAAAATAAAGGCAACTTTGCTTATAAACTATGTCTCAAAAATGCTTCCTTACGGAAGTACAGGGTATGAAACTTTCAGTGAAAAATTACAATTTTTTTAATATTTCTATAACCACTTGAGACATTTTAATAAAATTTTGCAGTGTTTGAGAGTTAGTAACGGTGCGTATTTTACGCTAAAACCGGCGGATTTACTATAATCAGTGGCGTGCAGACAGGATAATCTGTTTCTAATCTTTCTCGATTTTTTTTTTTTGGATTGTCTGTTCCATTTGGACGAAAAAATGGCTCTCGTCTTTTTTTCCTAAGACTAGTCGTTTTCGAGTCAAAAAATAAAAAAAACATTGTAGTGCTCCATGATGTAATAACCAGTGTTCATGAATGAGTCTCGTGGCAAACTCATAATAAACCTATAAAGAAACTAAAGTTTTTTCATTGCTTTTAATTATTTTGAAACTGTCTTAACAATGTACAACAAAAAAGTTATTTAAAATTTTTTGTCTAATACTACGGCTTCAGCCTTAAAAAAAAACGAATATTCGTATGAAGGTATGAATATGTATTTTATTATCCAGTTGCCTGTTGTTGACATTTTATTTGTCACCGTAAAACATTCAAAACATAAAATGAATAACTTTACTAATGTTGAATTGGCTAAAATGCATTTCATTTATGGCCTAGCAAATGGAAATTCAGTAGAAGGTCGGCGAATTTATCATGAACGTTATCCGAATAGAGTAACGCCTTGTGCTAAAACATTTAGAAAGCTACACGCCAGATTGAGTGAAATCGGCAGTTTTAAGCATAAGTCGAAAGTTCCTTGGGCGGACGAAAATCCCCATGCCCTAAGAGAACGTCACTTTCTGCAAATATTTTCACTAAATGTATGAATAGGCATTATTAATGACCATCTTATTCGACCACACTGTTTACCCACCCGACTAAATGATAATTCGTATAGTCAGTTTTTAGCCGACGAACTAAATGTTCTATAAGAAGAGGTGCCTCTGCAGGTGAGAGCTAATTTATGGTTTATGAACGCCGGTACCCCTGCTCATTTCAGCCTTATTGCACGTCAATACCTTGACAACACTTTTCCTAATCGCTGGATTGGTCACGGAGGTCCTCACGCTTGGCCACCTCGCAGTCCCGATCTGAATCCTTTAGACTTTTATTTATGGGGTCACCTCAAGTCACTCGTGTATAAAACACCTGTATTAGATGAAAATGATTTAAGAAATCGAATAATTCAAAGTTGTAATGCCATAAGAAATACTCCAGGAGTTTTTGAACGAGTGAGATAGTCTTTGATGAAACGATTGGAATCGTGCATTTTATCAGAAGGTGGCCATTTTCAACATTTACTTTAATTCTGTGTCAGTGGTGATTATTTTTATGATTGCTATTTGTAATTAAATAATAAAATAAATAAAAATGGCGTTGTATTCATTCATGAACATTTAATTACGATACATTACAATTTAAGATAACTTTTTTGTAGTACATTGTTAAGACAGTTTAAAAATAATTAAAAGCAATTAAAAAACTTTAGTTTCTTTATAGGTTTATTATGAGTTTGCCACGAGACTCATTCATGAACACTGGTTATTACATCACGGAGCACTACAACGTTTTTTTATTTTTTTACTCGAAAACGACTAGTCTTAGGAAAAAAGACGAGAGCCATTTTTTCGTCCAAATGGAACAGACAACCCAAAAAAAAATTGAGAAAGATTAGAAACAGTGGTGTACAGCATTTTTTTTTCTTTCAAATTGTGCAACGATTATCCTGCCTGCACGCCACTGATTATAGTAAATCCGCCGGTTTTAGCGTAAAATACGCACCGTTGCTAACTCTCAAACACCGCAAAATTTTATTGAATGTCTCCAAGTGGTTATGGAAATATTAAAAAAATTGTAATTTTTCAATGAAACTTTCACACCCTGTACTTCCGTAATGAAGCATTTTTGACATAGTTTATAAGCAAAGTTGCCTTTATTTTTGTGGTAGAATACGCTCCTGAAGTTATGTAGCGTACTTAGGAATCAATATATATATATATATATATATATATATATATATATATATATATATATACATATATCGTGAAAAATACGTCTATTTTTCGCCTCGCCAAATAAGAAGGCTGGCTTAATTTTTTTTTAGGAAAAGGAGCACGAATGAGCAAATCCGGCTTGTAATAACTTTATATCTGCAAGCCGTAATATCATGCATTCAAAACACTCACAATATTCTATGACTTTAATGGTCCGTCATGGACTTTATTTAAATTATTGATATTTTACAATTCTATCGACCTTTATCTTTCAAACTAGCTTAGTTTTGAACCCCCTTTTACGACTTTATGGTTTGGGATTTTGGCCAGTTTTTGGGTGTAGCTGGATCATTGTGCATTGTATTAAATTTACCACAATTGAAATTATTTAATTTCTACTAAACAAACGAAAAGTCAAAAGTGACGTTTTAAATAGAAATGTCCAAATTTTTTGTTCTTATTGTTGTGAAATATAGGTAGTATACATAATTTGACGTTGGTAAGTAAAAGATCTCGGTAAGTAAAATACTTACCGACGAGTTGGGCCTCGCAACCAGTAAACATATCCTACTGGCTTGGAAACAGATATGGTAAATAAACGAAACAGCTCAATTGTGCAAAAAAAATCTAGGGTATTAGTATAAAATATATGAGCACAAGTGTAAAATTTTACTGGCCAAGCGGTCAAATTTTTACAAGCTAGTCAGTTAAAAGAAATGTTCAAGCTGAACAGTGATTTGATAAATTGATGTTTAAAAGTAAGGAACGAATGAAAGCATTTTCATAAATTAAATTCTCCACAGTGCAACACTGGTCGCCAGAGTCTGATACACAAGACTACTTTAATGCTATTTGTTGCTTAAAAACTTCGATTGAGGTAAGCATTTACTATAATTTTCTCTTAATAAGAGTTGTACAAAATGACATTAAACACACTTCGGTTTCGGATAACGATATAGCAGAGAAATGGAAAATTAAAGAAAATTTTGGCTATTGCAAATAAGTTTATTTTTTAAGTAGAACAACCTATGTAAATATGCTTCAGCACCACAGGGAAGTTTGCCATTAGTCTCCGGCGGCCAATGCCGCAGTCAACATATTAAACAGAGTTAACTTATCATTCTAAACTATCAATGCAATGATTATTAGAAGAACTGTATCTATGACAATTTTCAAGGATTCTGTTAAACAGGTGTATCATTATCAAAAATGCCGATAATGTTCGTCACCCTTAGATTACATACCACCCAAGCAAAGTTAGTAAGTAATTTACCTAAATAAACAAACTGTATTATCTGTGCAATTTACAAGTAACATTGGATCACGAGCTTCACGACTAATCCATGCTCGATAAGTTAAACTTGTAATGGTGTTAGATGCACTAATAGTTAATCGACGAGTGCGGAATAAATTTCCACTTATATCGCACAGAAGCGAAATTATTTCACCTTTATCATTACCAACCCAAACAATTTGCCCATTAGTATCTGATGCTAAACTTAGAATATTACCACCAATCCGACAGGTATTTTTCATAAATAAACCTGTAGATACATTGGCGATGCAGACCTCACCTTTACCATTTCCAGTCTAAAATAGAACAATTAAAATTCCTATATATGTACCAATGAGTAATATCATACAATTAGAAGATTATTATTCACTGGTTTGTATAAGCAGCAAAGTAAAGGAGCATTTGTTGGATCATTTATTGTACGTAAACACACATTACTTGAAACATTCCACACTTTAATTGTCCCTTCCATAGATGTACTTGCAATCAAATCATTATTTGCGGACCAATCAAATCCTTTAAAATATATTGTTTAGTTCATCAATACTTTATAATTCATTAAACAGACCAGTTACCGCTTTTGTGTGCCCTTTTAAGACTGAAATGACTGATGGAGGATCGACACAACATATTGAAAGGGTAGTGTCCAGAGAAGAGCAACATAATCGTGATCGATCATTATTTGCAAATTTTACCATTGTTACTGCCTCTGCATGCTTAAAAAACAGTTATTATTTGCATTAATATTTGTACATCATACTTGATCGAAGATGTGGTGAACACCCACAAAAGCATAATTCTCTGCAATTGTGGTACCACCTACCATTGCTCTTGAAGCTTCCGCTTTATTGGTGGGGACAACTGTTCCTCCAGCAAGCAAATTTGTTGTAGTAGAAAATGAATCATTTTGAATGCTTGTCTTAAAAAAATTATTCTACACACATTTTAAAATAGATAAAACACTACCTTACTAACTGTTCTGGAAAGCATTACAGAAGAGGTGTTAGGTTCTATAGAATAACCATATCGTTGCTGTAATAATTGGGACCGTACACGCAAGTACTGTTTCCAACTTTCAGGGCTTCGTTCTGTTTCTCTTAATAATTGGCTACGTCTACGTATATAGAGTGTTCCTACAATTTTAATGTGTTAATAAGTTATTAATCGAGCTATGACAAATATCTTACTAAAATTTGCGTTATTGGGTGCACGATGTGCATTAAAGCGAGCATCTAATGCAAAAGCTTGTTGTTGCAATGCAGTTGCCATTTCAATGTGTTTTAAAAAAACAACAAAATATTTTAATTACATTTTCTTGAGGATCGCACAAGATGTAAGGTTGTGTTACAGCCTCTCTAATTTCTATTTACAAATATAGGGTGTTTCGTAATTTACCAATTTAAGATACTACTAGGGTTGCCAGGTTTGAAAAACAGATATAAGGTAATTACATCAATTAGGAGAGATTAGAAAAAAAATAGAGATTGTTTATGCAAATTTATTGTCAGGGCCGTGCCAACTCGGGGGTGCATGGGGTGCGTAGCACCCGGGCGCCACGTTGGGGGGCGGTCACCGCCGATTAGTAGCAACACAGACGTCAGTCAAACTCAACCGTACTCTTCCCGTTATATCTCGTTTAGTTTTACTCTTGGTTAAATAGATGCCTTAGTAAATAAGTACTTTCTAAGATCTTAGTTATTTTATTATTATTTACAGTTTTAGCCAAGTTTAAAGGTTTTATTCACGCTCTATTAGTCGCCGGTCATCACATTTGTCGGGAGTAACAAATAAACGTCGTTTTTTCTATTCGATACATAGGGTGGCTTACGTGAAGACGGGGAGTCACTTAGCTGACTAGGCGTGTTTATTTCCATTATCATAACTTTACAAACAAAGATCTGTTGTATTAGGTGATGGCGGTTCCTATAAACAATAAAAATTATATTACCTGAGGCCCTCGGGCCGTTTGCAATATACATATTCAGAAACTGTACGATTACTTGCGTAGTAATTTGCAGTAAATACCTAGTATATATTTTCAGTGTAAAATAAGGTAAGTGTAGATTTCTTTCAATTACCGTCAGAGCTGTAAGTGTTACCTAATTCAATATCAGTATATATCAGAGAGGGTGCAAGGTGCAATATATTAGAGTTATTAATTTTGTGGATGTTATGATAGTATTCATTACGGCTTTTTCCTTACCTAAAAGTATTAGTGGTTCCTAAAAAGCTAATTAGGTATATGCATTGCATCATTTTTATTTACAAAAGTTAGATTGTATAACACCTATTGTTTAAATTTCAGTCTTTTGTTTAAAATAAAAAAATAGAAAATATACCAATTTTTACGAGTCAGATCAGTTGCGTCATAACTAACTTTGTTTCATTACCACCTTTAAAACCCGCCTATTGTGCACGAGAGGATGCCGGTATAACTGATTTAGGTTGGCAATTCTATCCGGTGTTGTCAAGCATTTCTGACATTAAACGTTTGAGATAACACATATTTTCTGATATTAGATATTATTATTGTGATAAAATAAACATAACCCCTGAAGTTGAGATTTGACAGTTGTCAAGCTGTTATTTTTCACAATCTGACAACATCGGCGTCGTATGACAGTACTAATATTAGTGACGCAACTGCTCTGGCTGGCATTTAGAGATGAGATTAAAAAAAAGTCACTTTAGCTCCACATAAAATATGCTACTTTTTCTTCAAACCTAACCTTAACTCAGTTATTTTTAAGACAAATTGTTGCTTTGCAAAACGTAAGACGTGCGCTGCTTTGGATTCCGCAAAGTAAAAGACTATGTAAATAAAAAAAGTTGGCATTAGCAGAAACTGGAAACGTTTTCGAAATTTGCAAGTATTTTTTTGCAATTTGTTCAATTTTTATAATTATTTGGGGATATTTTGTAGAGTTTTCGTCATGTCTTACTCCGAAATACCATGTACGCCTCCAGAAATCAGAGCAGCAACAAAAGAAACGTTCCCCGATCTGCTCCCAACTAAGCCATGCGATATTTATACAGGCAAATATGAAGCCTTTGTTAAACGGTGTGATAATAATCATGTAAAAATCTACTCCGAAAGTGTACTGCTGGCCTATTTTTCGGAAATTGTAACTGCATAGAATTTAAATAGTTCAACACCTTGGTCTAGATATTCCATGATAAATCGTTGTTGAATATCAAGCAAGGAATAGACATTAGTCGATGGCGAGCGGCGCTAAAGAGTTTTGACGCCGCTCGAGAATCACAACAACATGGTAATTTGCTATCAATAACTACTAAGTTTAAATCACAAATACGTATCCGCATAATGTTATTAATTAAAACATTGCGTAACACTCACACCTTTATCTAATTACCAAAACGAATGAGCTGAGATTGACTGTATAATAACACCTAACGCTATTGCAGAGTTGGTTTATGACGTCCTTCTCCTATAAGGATAATAATACATTAAAATCTTTATTGGCATTTTTGTTAACAATATCAAGTAAAATATATATTAAAAATAATACGCATACCTTCAGATGTGTTTTTCTTTCGGCTGTTCTAATAATAACTGTTGGAGAACTGAATATTGAAATATTTTATACAGCGTATACATACACAGTCTCATTAAACCCGCTTTGTGTTTTTACTTATCAATAGTTGATATAAATCTGGTTATTGGTTTCCCTGTAATTAAGTAATTTTCTGAATATAAATATACAAACCTAATTACCGCCAACACGCTTTACTGTAATTTTCTATTTACCTTTACCTTTCCTAGGCTCGTTAGAGCGACCTTACATATACGAATTTATATAAAACGATGTTTATTATTTACAACATACATTTAAAATGATTTTCACCTTGAGCGTATAAAGACAGTCTTCAACCTTCATAAGTTTTTTTTTTATATTGTGTATACATAACACAAACCTGTGTTTATAAAAAAGCCGGCCTTCAACAGTATTTTTTATATTGTATATTCCCCCAAATTACTTTTAAAAAATAAAACGAATAATGATTAAGAGCTCGCTGATATTGTCGTAGATATGCATTAAACGTTTATAACCATTATTGTTAATGTAGGATTTAAAAAACACGTTTTGACTTTTAGTAAATATTTAAAAGAAAAGAATGGGATTATTTTGAGATTAAAAGATAAGCACGATAAAAAGTAGAATATACCTGTGATTGCAGATTTTTTTATCTAGTATTTAAGCCCCTTAGTATCGTTTAGGGTTTCGAGATGGAGGGTCAGTTTAATCACCCCTTTTCAGCAATAGTAGCGGGGCCATCGGGTTGTGGGAAATCGTATTTTATCGTTGATTTTCTAAAAAATATATAAACTGTCTGCGATACAGTTTCTGAAAAAATTATTTGGTTCCATAGAAAAGGGCAATCGTTACTCTAAGATCTCTCAGTGGAATTTCAAAAGGAGTGTGCACATAACATTTTAAAAAGGTTGTGTACCTCTGTCAGCTGATCAGAAGCAGCGATTCTCTCAACATACGCGTACTTTACCAGATATGGAGCAGTTTGATGGTGAAAATCTGGTCTTAATAATAATTGGCGATCTAATGCGCAAAAATAATGGTTCGGTAATTGATATTTTTACAAAGGGTTGACATCATAGAAATCTAAGTGTGTTTTTCTTAACGCAAAGCATATTTCATTAAGGACGTGGACAGCGAGACATCTCTCTCAATGCTGATTACATAATCTTGTTTAGGAACCCATGTGATAGGGCATAGATACAGCATTTAGCAAGGCAGATTTCACCTGACAATCCGGAATTTTTAGAGGCTGCGTACCAGGATGCCACTTCAAACCCGCACGGATATTTATTGTTCGATTTAAAACAGAATACACCGGATGTGCTACTCTATGGAACAACCATATTCGGGCCTCAAGGTATGTACCAGGTATATACAGCGAAAAAAAAGGGTTTAAGCCTCACAGTCAAGATTACATCATATATGATGGTTGACGCTTTAATAAAACGTCTGGATAGTAAGCAGAGAATGTATCTGCGAGTGTGCACATAACATTTTAAAAAGGTTGTGTACCTCTGTCAGATGATCAGAAGCAGCGATTCTCTCAACATAAGCGTACTTTAAGACAGCTGGCACAGAGAGCCGAGTCTATGAAAAAGAAGCAACAGTTTCTCGTACAGGAGGGCGGCGAATTTCTACCACTCCTGTTAGGACAATTGCTTGGTGGAATTCTGGGTAATTTGTTTCAATAACTATGGACCACAATCTGAAGAAGATGATTATTCTACCGCTGGATTTTATACAGCGTCTGCAAGCACCCGATGTCATACAAAAACGTTTTAACGCTGCTAGGCAACACTATGGATAAAGTTTTAAAACCAAAATGGCCGACCATGACAAATGGCAACAGTACAATTAAGTTCTTTAAAGATATCTACACTTGTCCAATCAGTTACGTCGACTTGCTAGCATAACAATCAACGGTGATGCTGATATTAGAGATTTATCGAAACGCAAATGTCTGGCAGACGACGACATAATGTTAACACTGCCGACTTCATATAGGAAGAAAGGTGAGGCTTTCTTGCGTATACTGAATACGGACGGTGATGTATTTTGGGATAAAAGGGGTACTGTCATAATAAAAGGTGAGATCATCCTTCATTCCAACATTATCGACCTGGTTCACGAGACATTAAGACAGCGAAAAACTACAAACACACACGGTTTTGAATTTTTCTTACGACTGAAGAAATTCTAATTTAATGACTTATAAAGAAAACTACTGTCTGCTCACACGAATTTACCTAGTAATTTTTTACGTTTAATATTAGATAACTTGCCTAGCTAAAATGATGTAAAACAATGTAAAACGATGAAAAACAATGTAAAACTATGAGAAACAATGTTATAATGCCCCTTATCTTTAGGTGCTACTTTATATTGCGCCCTTCTGGTTTGGTAACCCAGCGCGGTTTTATCTTGCCTCGGCTTTGCTCAATCGGGTTTATTTTATAAACGGGGTGTGGTTCGTAGTAATTACTGGATGGGCTTAACACTGTAACCTTAAATAAAAACCGTAAAGCATTTTTAAAATGTATATTAATCAGATATTTACAATAAATAAAAAAATCAGAAGGTAATGAACACAATATGTAGGTGAACTTCTCGGTCCGGGTCCTGGCGTCACTGGGTGCGACGTCGCTTCTGTGAACAAAAGAGAGTTTTGTTTAATCTATTCCTTACCTAAGAGGCAAAGTTTAGGTTACGGTCCTGCATGTACAGTAGCGCGAGCGTTATGCTTGATGCAGTGTTTGATCGGAGCGCCAGCGCAATGAACTCGAATCGTTTGAGAAAATCGATATCGTGTTTATATGTCAGTAACTCTGAAGCGCTGAACAAGGATGTCCTACTCCTCGGAAATAATACACGCGAATGCGCGTCTGCAAACGCGAGTCTCTCGACGGTCTTTCTCTATATAACCGGTTTAATGTAGGCAATTAGATAATTTATCTAACTAAATTAATTACCGATCTCTATACTAAGTTTAATTATTTATAATTAATCAAGGGAACAAAATACTTAATATTAAAAACTACTCTAATAGGTTTACGTAAAGATAGAATAATTCACGTACTATCTAATATATTTACAAACGTTCTCGCACCAGGTATTTACGATGGTTAGGTGGACTACTAATTTATACAACAGGTTATGGAGGTACTCTTCTGCGATTCACAGACACTGTGTACGGTTATTAAGTACTGGATGTAGGTAGTGTGTGTGAGTTTCGAGCGGGATTTCAGTAATGTCCAGAAGACGTAGGCGACGGCCTGTCTTTACTGTATATACTAAGAGAAAGGTCGTAGGTCTTTACAGCCCTGTAACAACCCTTCACCCTCACGTGTTGATGAGATACGTCGGGGGTTACCCCTGCGTTCCTCTAGGTATACTTTGTAGTGGCGAGTGACGACGGGATCTACCCTTCGTGGCACTCCAGGTGCTAGTGTACTTGGTATTACGTCGGGGTTACCTGCGTGCTACTCTAGGTATACTTTGTGGTGGCATGACGACGGATCTACCCTGTGCTACTCTAGGTGTTAGTGTAGTATAACTCCTGGAGCTCAGCCCGGAATTGTTTACGGTCTGTAGTGTTTGAGTGTAAATTGTCAGAATGTATAACTTTACAACTTACGTGTCTATCAATAGCAGTACAGAATTGAACTTTAGGTTGCCCGATCGCGAAGGACTCTTCGTCGGTGAACAACAGGTCGGTGTTACTAAGCAAACGGAGCGGCTGCGGCTACTGGTTTCTGGAACGGTCAACGGTACGGAGGCGGCTGCTGGTTATCGGCTTAACTTGAATCTACTGAGATTCATCTTCTTTATTATGCGCGTCGCGAGTTTATAAAGGTGCATCTGTGGGCGGTTTCGCGGCTACCGTGCGGGGATGCCGTTAAGCGATTGGTTAAAAT
>JARFJB010000036.1:0-10000 GCA_036346205.1 Vesta saturnalis
AGGAACCAGCTGGCGTTTATAAACAAAACACCAATAAACCAAAGCAGCGCCACACGCCGTATTCAAAACAAACTATATTCGGCGCTCAATTCACAAACTCGTTATTATGTTAATTAATAAATGTTAGTGTGTAAGAGAATGTAGCTTCTTACGTCGCGTGGATCTATAAATACGAGCATGCTTATGTCATATGTATAAAACGAGTATTATTATTTTTTATTTTACAATGGTATTTTTTACGTATTTTTTAGGTTTAAAAGTCTGAAGAAACATATCTAGAAAAGTTTTGAACTAAAATTGCTCATATTTTGATCCTGGACTAGTCGTGGAAGGTACTTTTGGTAAAAAAATAATCAGGAAAAAAGATATCAAAACTTTTTCGACTTTTGACCCATAGGCTGGAATGATTCATATACAGCGCTTTACTAAAATTCGTTTGTCGCCTTTCAGTAGAACAATTTTCTATCGTGCGTTAGACCTATCTTTTCGTCACAATAAGGGATACATTTTGTATTTCCGACTTTTTTTTCATCGCTTCCAGCCCCAGAAAACACCATTTTTATTTAAAAATAATGGTATTTTTACGTGTTTATTTTTCGTTTTAAAATAGGCTGTAGCGCCCAAAAAGGCTTAAAAACTCTTGAAAAAAATTGTACCTATATTTTAATTTAAGTTAATTACTTAATTTTTTAGGAAATATATAAAAAAAACCTTCTTATGTGATTTTAGACTATAGTTGCGTACTAAAAATCTAAAAACCATGGAAACATGTTTTTTCAAAAATTTTCCGGGGACGATTCACTATTCTATCCCGCTACCCCTTTTGGATAATACATTATAGTTATGGAAGTACTTAATATGTCCAAACTATTTCGAAGAATACCAAGGTTCTTACTGCTATATCTTGTCCGTTGTATTGCGTGAAAGAAATAGAATCTTTAATAAATACTTATACCGTATATTAAATCATAATGGTATGAATTTAGAAAGACCTACAATACAATATACCTACTTATTTTACGAGGTTGTATAGTGCACACATACAATCGGTTATGCAAAACGCAACACGAAAGGTGTGTATAAATTCATAAAACGATTCAACACTAGATATCGTAATGTACCCATATTTATCAAAAACCAGGCATTTCTATGCAAATGAGGCTCCAGGTAATTCACAAACTGTAATTATATTATTAGTAAACGACATTCCCATATTTTTTCTTTAATAAAAAATTGTAGTAGGTTAACTTTTTTAATGTATGCTAGTTTAGCATTTGGATACATTTCGCTCACCATAAATTAGCAACTTACTCGGTCTGTAGGCTTGTAATTTAGCATAATTTGTGTAAATAAGCATAATTAAAAACAAGTCTTGGGTAAACAAATTTTGTCCTATCAAAAACATAATTGTACGGTATTCAGATTCAGAACACTTAATTATAAATCAATGATTGTCTTAATTTATATATTAAAGTAAAAATAATGCTCGGTGTACAAAACAAATTTTTATTATTACAAAATCACCATAATATGCAGCATACCTAGCAGAAATTATTTTATATGAGCAAAATTGTTTTGGTATAATTATGAGAACTAATATATTAAGGGAATACATTAAGTGATATGCTGTTTGTAGATAATTGTGATTTATGTGCAATATGGCAAATGTAGAAGCTTACATAGCGCGGAGCTAGCTAATCCATATTATAAAGCAAAATACGGATTTTAGGTTTTGTTGAAGGTAAAAGTAAACGAAAATTTATAAAATAATTTAAAATTTCATAAAAGCCATTACCAGTACATAAATATAGGCGCTTTAGTCAGTAGTATTACCTTTGACATTATAAATACACGATTTTAAGGAATATACCTTCAAATGGTGAAACATTCGTTTCTATATATATATACACACACAGAATACGTTATTTCTGATAGTATTAAACCAGATCTACCATTCATATGCTTCAAAACAAACAATCTAAATATAAACTTCTGATTCATCCTACCTGCTCAAAGGAAATAAACAACCCACTACAAGAAAGTCTGAGATTTGTATTCCTTACACTCATGAAAGCTTTGCAGTATTTTCACCTTCGTCTGTTAACTGCTCTAAAATCTTTCTATTTTTTTATTTCCAAACTATTCATATAGATCATCTGATGTTTAAATTGTAATTAATTGTTCCCTATCCTTTATGTTATAAGCTAGAAATCATTGGATTAACTTGCTATTTGTGCTTGAAAACATAAACGTATTGTTAAAAATTATTATTACTTTTATTAAATAGTTAAATAAAAAGTTTACTTCGAGTAGGATTTGAACCTACGACCTGTACTTGGCTAGAGTACTTCGCTAACCAACTGCGATATCGAGATTCAAGCCCCAATCGATGTAAATTTTGTCTTTATATATGTAGAACTGATGTAAATCTAAATATAATGATATGCAATCAAATTACTTATATTAATGGAATGTGAACCTGCAATATCGCAAGGATTCACACATACCAAACCAACTTGACTATTAATAAATTATTATAAGTTTTTGTCACGAACGAATAAGTTCAAAGGTAAATATGTAATTAAAAACTATTATTCATTTTATTAAATACATAAATAAAAAGTTTACTTCGAGTAGGATTTGAACATACGACCTGTACTTTGCTGGAGTGCCGCGCTAACCAACTGCGCTATCGAAGTACAAGCCCCAATCGATGTAAATTTTGTCTTTATCTATGTAGAACTGATGTAAATTCTAAATATAATGAGATTACAATCAAATTGCTTATATTAATGGAACGTGAGCCTGCAGTATAGCAAGGATTCAGACATGCCAAAGCAACTTGACTAATATTAATATATAAGTTCATAAAAAAAACTTACAATAATAAACGTATTACCTTTTTTAATTTATGCACACCAAAACATCAACAAAATAAAAATGAAAGCACGTTTTAATAAACGCACATAAACGTGCAACGAAGATTTCATTTTTTCTCAGGACACTCATACTCGAAAAATGACCAATTAAAAAAGAAAACCAAATTCTATTCAGGAACTAAGCAACACACTACCTTCCAACCTAAAATGTGCAAATTAAAAGAAATAAAATAATTTTTCTTAGGATAATTAAGAAATCAAGTAAAAACAAAAATATGTCAGATGGACATTTAAAACTTCATATTAGATAGAGCTTAATAGACATCCTAACTTGAAAAAAAATTGTGTGGAATTAAATTATCTTTAAAAATATTTTCTTATAAAATTGAACGTTATTCAGATATTGAAAAAACTTGAACTTGAATTTAGGTGTATTCGGTTATGAAGTTTTGGAAGCACTGATTTAGTTATGAATATTTGGCATATTTGGTAAGGATGGGCCCCGCCTCTCTTAGGACAAGCAAGGGGGATGACCCATCTGTTGGTTAAAGCGAGACGTGGCGGCCATCTTGAGATATTGGAATACGCATGCGGGAAGGGCCTTACAGGCATTATTGATGCAGAAGGTGGCTTCTTGAGGTATTTGGTGGGTTCTTCGTCATTTTTTTCTTCCTTCCCTCTGGCCCTTTATGGATTATTGTGTTCTTCCTAGTGGTTTGTTACACCGTGGTCCGTGATCTTAATGCACTGTATTAGAGCTTACAGGTCCATCGTGGAGTGTGTGTTTAAGTCTTTTAGCAGCCACATCTAATGTGTGTAGTTGGTTCCGATTCCGCGTTGCAGAATCTACATCAAATTTTTTGATCTTCCTTGAATGGTCCTTAACAGCCGCATGCTCTGTTAGGAGTCCGGTAAGGATAGTACGCTGTGTCCTGCTTAGCGTGGGTAGCTCTTTGGTTCTCTTTACGCAAGGTCCACTTATGAATGTCTTCCTATGTATTAACCTTGATTTGTTTATTCTGTCTGTTTGATGTTGATCGCAAATTAATATTCTGATGTAGCTACGGATTGCGTTTCTTGTTACTCCCAATGCAGGTTCGGGACCATAAAATGGTTCCGCTGATTCTTGTCTTGCGAGTTTGTCTAACTTTTCGTTTCCCTCAATCCCACAGTGGCCAAGGACCCAGAGAAGAATTACCTAATTCCTACCTGCCAGGGCGTAGAGTTCCTCGTAACATTTCCAGTCCAGTTTACATGAGGACTTAAAGCCTGATACTGCTTTAAGGGCCTGGATGTCAGAAGAGATATAGATACGTCTTCCACTGAAGGACCTTCTATTGTTTTCCAGCGTACATTGAAGTATTGCGTATATTTCTGTTTGGGAAGAAGTGGCGTACCTCCCAAGAGGGATAGTGATATCTTGCCTTGCCTTCACACCGTGTACGCCCACTCCAGCATCCGTCTGGGTCTTGAACCGTTCGTGTACCAAATTAGACAGTCAGGTGCGAATTTGTGTCTCCCCAACTTACGATCTATCGTTTGGTCGCTGCTACTGAAGACGGTGATGCGTGTACTTCCTGTAGAAGTGTAAAACCTAAAAAAATTGTTTACATACAAGTACACATACAAGTTTACGTACAAGTATACATACAAGTACACGTACAAGTACACGTACAAGTAAACGTACAAGTACACGTACAAGTACACGTACAAGTACACGTACAAGTACACGTATAAGTACACGTACAACAGTACACGTACAGTCAACGTACAAGCACATACGTCATCAAGTCACGTACAGTACACGTACAAGTCACACATACAAGTACAAGTACACGTCAAGTACACGTAAGCACTAGCAGTACAAGTGCGAATACGACACGTCAAGACACAACGTACACGTAAGCACACGTACAAGTACTACAGCACAAGTACACGTGACAGTACAGTACGCACAAGTGCACACGTACAAGCACGTACAAGTACACGATGCAACGTCACAGCACAGACAAGTGCACACGACAAGCACACGTACAGTACGTACACGTACAATGCACGTGCAGCAAGTGCACACGTACAAGTCAACGTGCACGACAGCAACGTGCAAGTGCAGTCATGAGCACGTACAATGCAACGTACAACGTGCACGTGCAAACGTCAAGACACGCACATTACAGTCACACGCATACAGCACACGTACAACACGCAGCACGTACAAGCACGACGTGCACAGACAGCGTACAAGTACACGTACAAGCACACGTCAGTCACGCACAAGTACACAGTACGCAAACAAGTACACGTCAGTCAAGTACACAGTACACGTACAAGATCATACTACGCACAAGACGATACAGTCACGACAACGTCAAGACGTACAAACGTACAAGTCAGCACGTAGCACACAGTCACACGTACAGATGCACACGTAGCAAGTCAATCACGTACAAGCGGCCACGTCAAAGACTACGCTAGCAAGTAACGCACTACAGCACACGTACAAGCACACGTACAAGCACACGCAAATCACGTACCAAGTACACGTACAAGTACAGCACACGTCATACAGACGTCAAAACACGCAAGTACACGCAAGTCACACGCACAAGCACACGTACAAGACACGCACACAGTACACGCAGCAAGTACACGTACAAGTACACGTCACACGTCAACGTCAAATACACGACAAATCGTACACAGTACAGCAGTACACGTAGCGCATCACGTCAAGCACAGTCACACGTACAAGTCAATACGCACAAGTCACAGCACAGTACACGTACAAGTACAGCAGTACAGCAGTAGCACGTAAGCAATGCTAGACATCACGTACAAGACACAGTGACAGCACAAGACTAGCAGAGCGTCATCAAGTCACACGTACAAGTACACGATACAGTCACACGTAAAGTCACATGCAAGTAAGTCACGTGCTACGTACAAGTACACGTCACAAGCACAGCACACAGTGCACACGTACAGTACATGCACTACGCATACAAGTCACGTCACACGTACAAGACATACGTACGTACAAGTAACGTACAAGACACGTAGCAAGGTACACTGACAAGTACACGTACAAGTACACGTACAAGTGCTACGACTGACAAGTACAGTCAGGTACACGTCACGTACAAGTACCGTCAAGTCACGTATTCAAGCTACGCAAGTACACGTACAAGTAAGTGCACTACATACGGTCATCAACAGTACAGCTAACAGTACACTTCAGAAAGCGTACAATATTCTATCAGTATGTACAGACAGTCCAAAGCAGACAATTCATAGATTACAGTACAAGTGCTACACGTACAACAGTTCAAGATATACGCTACACCAGTATTGTACAAGCACGTACAATTTCACGTCAAAGTCAGTACATGTCACAAACTCATAATGTACGATCTAAATTTACAAATACTATGAAGACACTGTACAGTATCAAGTATCGTACAAGAACATCAGCTACAATCGTACAAGATACGACAAGTGACACGTACAACTCAAGACTAAGCAAGTTACACGACAGTACAACGTATTTCAAGTACATTTGTACAGAGTAAACGTACAAGACACGTACAAGAGTAAACTACAATTAAACGTACAATACAATACAAGTACACGTTCACAAGAACATACATACAGACATTTGTACATAAAAATGTAACGTAAAGATACGTCAGTACGACGTACTAATGTATCAGCTAAAATACGTATGATTAATCAGTACATCTTTTACAAGTTACAACATAAAAGTACATTCGTTACAAGTTATGCAGATTACATGATACGTCAACAAAGTACAATCAGAGACAAGAATGTAAGGACAAACTCGTGTATCAGTCAAGAACAATAAATTATCGCTCATAGTAGTACTGATGTATACATTGACCCAATGTTTGTACATATAAAATACAGAATTCGATCACTAAATGCTATCATTTACATGAGTAACATGTAGGTTTAACAAAGATGTCATTAGTAATTTCAGTAAAGTGCTGTGTGTATCATAATGTGTTGGATTTCATAGTGTCATACCATGTCATAAATCATGACAAATTTTCACAGGAAATCCTGGACATAGACAAATTATTCATTTCAAATTGCGTAAATTAAAATCGTAAGACCTAATATTGCTATTGAATAATTATGTAGTATTAATAAAGTGGTGATTGATCCTCAATGGCTTTCAGTGTCAAAGATACCATGCTATCATCACTGTATTTAACTAAATTTGACGATAAAAGTCTAGATTTTATGTATCAAATTATTAATTTAAATTTAAATTTAAAATATAGAAAAACGGTCAATAATGAATTAAAAATTTTATCAATTAAAATAAAAGTGTGAGAGAAAAACTCATATAGCGACTAATGTCAGGTTAAAATCCACTTATGTTATCCAATCTATTTTAAGGCAAGTTTGAAGAATAAAAGTTTTAAATTTTGCATATATCAATGATGAGGTAAATTAAATTAAAATCAGGTTACAAATATAAATAAATTGTCATATAATAGAAATAAATAAAATTTTATTATAAATAAAGTTTTTTGGGTATTGGATATCTCCATATGCTCTAATGTAATCATCACTAAAATGATGTAATTTAGAATTAATATGTGAACATTCTTTTTACTAATATATAACAAATTAAAAACGTGACATTCAGTTTATTTTAAGTTTCTTTGTGTTTTCTGTGGGAATTTTAACGAATGATTGCCAACTAAAGTCAATAAGAGCAGACAAAAAAAATTTAGAAGCAACATCTTCATCCGAATCATAAACAAATTTTAAACTTATGACTCACTCTGTATACTGAATAAAGTAAAACACTTTGTTAAGACCCCAATTTTTTGTTTAAAATATTTAAAAAAAACAGATTTTTTCGGACTTCACAAGATGCTTCATTTTACAATGAGTAATCCATGCTAGGTTACACGAAAAGAGTTCAGAGATTTTTAAAAACGTCAGTTTAGCATTTTCTTACTAGATTAGCGTCTTAATATGAATGGGGTAGGAATCTCTCGGTTGGTAAAAAAAAGTATATCATTTAAATTTGGCAAGTCTGTGTAAAATGTAAGTATCTATACTTTTTGGTGGTAATCGAAAAATAGGGTGCGGTGTAAAATGGGGTGCTTGTATTTTTTCCCACTTACTCACAAACAATACAATTAGGATCGGACATTAGGGTTAACACCTAAATATTTAGGTAGCAGTGAAGATTATCCCATCACACCAGGTAGATCAACCATTGATGCAAGTAGTCGTATTTGGGAGCTCTCAAATAGAACTTTTTGGAAGGTAAATCGCCAAAACTCTGGCTTCGTAAGTAGAACACGGACACTTGCGCCGCCATCTTGGATTTTGACGTCACAAGACCGCCCACGTGGGGAACCGTATTTTTCACTCTTATTTTTTATGGTTTCTTTTCGGAGGCCTTTTTCAGCCCTAATTTTCACACACCCACGTGTGAGACCGTACCTTCAACCCTTTCTTTTCGAAGGCCCTTTTTAACCCTAACTATTTTTACTCGCTTACGCATAGGACGTGTATTTTCATCCCTATTTTTTACACACTCACGTGTAGGACGTGTTTTTTCACCCTATTTTATGACAGCTCACGTATAGGACACGTATTTTCCACCCTTTATTTTCGAGGGTCAACACTAATTAGAGCCTTTTTCGCATATGCTCACGTGGGGGGCAGGTCTTAGTGCTGGGGCTGGACCTGGACTTGGAGTTGGTCTTAGGGTTATTTTTGATGGTCATCTAATTTAGGTCCTTCTGGCTATATTAAGATCAGTGCCCCTGGAGGTTAGGCAATTGCACACGCATACAAGGTTGGATAATGCATAATTAATAAGATATTATTATTAAAATTATCGATCCTATTGTTTTAAAATGGTCACATGCTATTGGATGATCTTTTACCTATACGAGAAAACGTTGTATTTCTGGAGGTTCTTGTAAGACACGTGTAGGGCTTCGCAACTTGTTCTCAGGACTTTGCCCCCTGACCGGAGATGGTGTGTGAACCTAATCTTGTAAGACAAGTGTAGAGCATAGCCCCTATCGTGGCCCCCTTGATGCAATTGTACGAGGGTTCTAACTTAATCTTACTGCTGTAGGCCTTCACCCCATCATACAAAATTGTATTCTAATAAGGAGGTTCTTGTAAGACATCAGCGTCTGCACCCGGGCCCCTTTGAGTAAAAATTGATTTTAGAGCCATCTAGTGGCGTATAGACAAATGAACATTCTCTATAATAGAAGCTGATAATGCACTTGCTCTATCTTGTTTATTCCTTCTTTCACACACACACACACAACACCACACACACCACCACACACGCACACACACCACACACACGCACACAGCACACAACAAAAAACGACACACACAACAACACACACACACACAACAAACACACAAAACAGCACAAAAAAACAATACAGCACACAGCCACACAACGCACACAACGCACACACGCACAACGCAAAACACAGCAACACGCACACATGCACACACACGCACACACACCACACGCACACCACACACACGCACACACGCAAACACCACACACGCACACGCACACACGCCACACACGCCAACCGCACACACACGCCACCACACCACCACACACGCACACACACGCCACGCACACGCAACACACACGCACACACGCACACACGCACACACACGCACACACACGCACCACGCACACACGCACACCACGCACACACCACACGCACACCACGCAACACGCAAACGCACGCACACGCACGCACACGCACGCACCACACACGCACGCACACGCACGCCACACCGCACGCACACAACGCACGCACACCGCACGCACACGCCGCACACGCACGCACACGCACGCACACGCGCACACACGCACACCACGCACCACCACGCACACCAACGCACACGCACGCACACGCCACGCCACCACGCCACCACCACCACGCACGCACACGCACGCACACGCACGCACACGCACCACACGCAGCACACGCACGCACACGCAACACGCACGACACGCACGCACCCACGCACGCCACGCAGCACACGCACGCACACGCACGCACACGCACGCACACGCACGCACA
>JARFJB010000036.1:15000-100000 GCA_036346205.1 Vesta saturnalis
AGTATATTTTTTTTTGGGTTTTAAAAGGTGAGGTGAGGGAGGTAGGAGGTGAAAGTAGGTGAGTAAAAGGGAAGGTAGTGTGAGTGAGTGTAGGTGAGTAAGGTGAGGTAGGTGGAAAAAATGTAGTGAGGGAAAGTGGAGGGAAAAAAAAAAGGGAGGTGAGTGGAAAAATAGTGAGGAGGAGGAGTGAGGAGGGAAAAAAAGGTGAGGGAAGGAGTGTAGGGAGTGTGAGTAAAAGGTAAGCGTATTATTTTAATATATGTTTTTTACCTGATATTGCTAACAAAGATGTCGATAAAGATTTTTAAAAATGTATTACTACGTTTATAGGATGACGTCATAAGATCATCTTTCAAATAGCTGGTACGTATTCGTGGAATTTGAACTTGTAGTTATTGTTAATTCACGTATAATAATAAAACCATTAAAACCTTTTGCTTTTTATTTCCATTATAGCAGTTTGATATTCTTAAAAACAAGTTAATTTAATTTAACTCTATGTTATATAAACAAGATAGAGCAAGAGAGAGAGGTGTGCATTATCAGCTTCTATTATAGAGAATGTTCATTAGTCTATACGCCACTAGATGGCTCTAAAATCAATTTTTACTCAAAGGGGCCCGGGTGCAGACCCTGATACAAGTCTTGTCTTACAAGAACCTCCTTATTAGAATACAATTTTGTATGATGGGGAAGGCCTACAGCTGTAAGATTTTAGAACCCTCAAAATTGCATCAAGGGGCTGATAGGGCTAAGCTCTACACTTGTCTTATAAGGTTAAGTTCCCACACCATCTCCGGTCAGGGGCAAAGGCCTGAGAACAAGTTGAAGCCTACACGTGTCTTACAAGAACCTTTATTAGAAATACGTTTTCTCGTATAGGTAAAAGATCATCCAATAGCATTGACCAAAAACCAATAGGATCGATAATTTTAATAATAATTCTTATTAATTATGCATTTCCAACATTGTATGCGTGTTTCCAACCCCAGGGGCACTGTTTAATATAGCCAGAAGCCCAATTAGATGACCATCAAAATAACCCTAAGAAACCCTCCAAGTCCAGGTCCAGCTCCAGCACCAAGACCTGCCCCCACGTGAGCATGTGCAAAAAGGCTCTATTAGTGTTGACCCTTGAAAAGAAGGGTAGAAATACGTGTCCTATACGTGAGTTTCATAAAATAGGGTGAAAAACACGTCCTACACGTGGGTTGTAAAAATAGGGTGAAAATCACGTCCTATACGTAAGCGAGTAAAAATAATTAGGGTTGAGAAGGGCCTTCGAAAAGAAAGGGTTGAAAATACGGACTCGCACGTGGGTGTATGTAACAAAAATAATAATTAGGGATAAAAAAGGGTTGAAAATACGGTCTCACACGTGGGTGTGTGAAAATTAGGGTTGAAAAAGGCCTCCGAAAAGAAACCATAAAAAATAAGAGTGAAAAATACGGTCTCCCACGTGGGCGGTCTTGTGACGTCAAAATCCAAGATGGCGGCGCAAGTGTCCGTGTTCTACTTTCGTAGTCTTTTCTGATTCTGAGGTAGGACTGTCACTGCGTTGCATACAGTCAATACACAGAAACGACCCCCACCCCATAAATGCTACAATCACATCAATCAAGAAACTAACCGATGGGCCAACCAATGAAAAAGGTTATCAACGCAGGACAGCATTCGGGTTTACACGGGAAAAGGGTGCGTAGGACAAGATCAGTATTTACACAGGAAAAATCAGGAATCTAGGAAGCTTCTTACAAGTATTTAATAGGTTTAGAAATAGAAATAGTTTTGTTTTATTTCCACTAACGTAGAATAGTTATTTATACTATAAGTAAAGAAAAGTATGTTTTTCTTTACGAATCGCGATCTTTCCAATCGAGGCGCAACCGCGGTTAGAAACGCAATGAGTGAAGAAGAACGTACTTTTCTTTAAGAATAATACATCAAGTTTTTTCGGCCATTAAATGGAAATGGTTTACATTTTATAAGAAATTATTTAAAAAATACATGACAAGCGTGAGAATCAAATTGCCGTTTCATCACTGCAGCAACTAAACAGTAATCGACGAAGATGTTATTCTAGCGTTTTTTCATGAAAAGGTTAGTTTTCCTGAATACATTTATTCATTTATTTTAAGTTTTATCTTTATATCTAATTACAATCTGAAAGACTGAAGTCTTCCACGCTGTGGTCGACATATTCCATGTTGAAAAGTACATTGAGAGTGAAAGAAAACGTCGATATATCGAATTATGGGAAGTTAAAGTTATATTTAAAGCACCAAAGTGAGGGATATGAAACAAAAAAATCAAAAATTCTATCGCAGGACAGAAGCACCTTAGAATACTTTTTACTTTTTACAAAGTGGCGTTAATTTTTGGTCTGTAATGGCCATATCGTAGTGATGAGCCACGAAAGTTAAATATGAAGGATATCGAGGATACCAGCTCTATTTTGGTTGTCACTAACACAAGGAAGAAGCGTATATTTACCGTTATCACGGAAATGAGAGGAATTAATGAGATTGAGTTGTACAGGAGATATGTAAGCTTGTATCCAAAACATAACAGTCATTCAAGATTTTTCATAATTTATATGAACAATAAATGTACAGTGCAACCTGTGGGGATCCACAGTTTCTACATGATTCCGAAGAAAATTGCCGATTATTTCAAATTACCCAACCCAGACGGTTACGCTGGACACTGTCTACGTCGAACGTCAAACACTGTTCTTGTTGAAGGTATATAGAAGAATGCATTAACAATAAAATGGCGACTTCGGAAATGATTTTTAGTCAGCTATCATCGTCAAACAGTGGATGCCAGGATCCATCAGATGTTGTCATAGAACGTACTTAATTACAGTTGGCTCCTGCATGTAGCGATTCATCATTTTCTACGTCAAATGGAGGAGGTCATCAGGAAGTTTTATCAAAATCGTCAATATCATTTAATGATTTACAGTTAAAATACTGTACAAGCATACGTTTTTCTAACGTTAATAGTTGTACGTTTTTTTAATATTTATTCCAACAAATAATTAATAATTCTTTATAAGGAAATGGTTGCTATAAAGAAAAGAGATACTTTTCTTTGGGATTTTTAATACGGGAATATGGTTCATTTCCATTGAGTGTTCGAAGAAGTCCTTATTTTTATTTTATCCCCAAATATTCGCTTCCTGTTACTTCTTAATTTGTTAGTTGTAGTGTACTACGCTGCCGCAACGATGGATTTGTCCCCTTCATCTACAATTTTAGCTACAATAATCCTCCCAACAAAGCTCTTTCTAATGATTTGTTGGATAACTTTTTTGGAATCCCTAAGCTATTTGCACGCCCGCCATACTTAATTTGTGAACTTGAGTACGCCTTTACCATTCCATTCTTACCTTGCCACTGTTTTAGGTAAGAGCCATAAATCCAACCCTACTTAATTTCGAAGGTGCACCTATAGTGTACCACTTTATGTGCACCGAATCACTTACTCAACAAATTTTCACAAGCTGCGCTTTGGTGACATAATGACTACTTTCCTCTTGTAGTCAAAGCATCTCTGGGCCCCGTTGTACTTCCTCCAACACATCAAAACAGATCTAAATGCCACAATCTCACCTCACTGGTCCTTAAGGTAATGCAATTTCTATCGAGCACGGTAAGCCGAATATTTTGGCCTTTATCTACAATCCGTCTTTGTTTCACCAAATGAAAGCTCGTTTGATGGCGCAAAAGTCGTCGAGAGTGAGATCTTGAAGATTTGCTAGATACAGTCAATCCTTGACAAAAATCTTCAGTCTCATTCTCCAATCATACGTACCCAAACCCTCATCTACCTACAGAAATTCAAAATCTCCGCACCTGAACACCATGTGCGTAACCCTACATTGGGCACACCTTAAAGGTTTTAAAGATTTGCAATTTATTGTGCATTACGCTTGCACACGGTTAATAAAACACAGATTACATTATTGTAGTCCACAATAGAATAAAAGTCAAAAGTTACAAATTTATTCCACCAAAATTGAAGTATCCTGTAATAAGCCAAAAGCCAGATGAATAAGTGACGTATGAAAATGTAAACTTTTACCGTTATTAGACATATTTAAAATACTTAGCTTTTTTGGGTTTTCTATGGTGCATCTTTGTACTAATGTTTTACACAAATCTAAACGTCGACAACACTTACAGTAAGCACTGGTTTTTCTTTATGGTTATGTCTAGCAGTTATAATAACGTTAAACACAGAGAAATTTTGGGATAATATTTTGGTCTCAGCATCGTAATGAAAAAGTAAGTGACGATAGTAATTGTGCTTTGCATTTCCTTAATTTTTCAAATTGTCTGATAGAGCGATAAGTTTTCTCCCCATAAAGGATTGAAATATGAAAATGTAAACTTTCACCATTAATACACATATATTTAAAATAATTGACATGTTTAAGCACATGGGCTACAGTGGTAGCCAACTTGAGTAAAATAAGCTTTAGATATCCCATATATACCGTCTGGAAGCTACTTATGCAATAAACCGATAACCGATGAGTTGAACAATAGGTTACTGAAAGAATCGCATTTGCACGTCCACTTTAACAAAAGGTACGTCCATTGAAAAGGACCTGGGTTACAATGGTTGCTCACGTGCCTAACGTAGGCTACATGACATACCAAAACTCATTATTGAAGCTTCTCACAAGAATATCGCAAAACTTTAATCACCGTCACGTTAGATAAAGAGTTAGCCATCGACAGAGTTTGGCATGCTAATGCAGTGCACAAAATCCTATCTCTAGGTAATCCTGCCAATGCTCAGTCCACTCCTAGAGTTTATTCCAGGGTTTTTTCTTGGCCCCAACATCTTACTTAATCTTGGCACCCATTATTCCTAGCGTAACATTTCCAGGAATATCCCTGGCTCAGTTTGTTCGTGACACTACTTTCTGGACAGTCAATCGGTGTTCTGAGATTACATGTAATATAATCTATACCACACTACGGATTCTTTCCAATTGAGCCAATCAACGAAAAGTCTCCATAAACCTCTAAAAGTGCAAACCACCTTATTCCGAAACTTTGACAGTACTAAATATCGACTACTACCAGAATATGGAACATAACTCTTTCTACGCAATGAGAAGACTTGTTACCTCGAGACGACCTTACTTATTTAGAAACAACATTTACCAAGAGACCTAACTAGAACCCCGACCTAGACATAACACTTAAGTTGAAAACAGAGAAAATCTCCTTGACGTGGTTTCAACACATCTACAAGACCTACATTTGCCCCCTTATCGACTTCTGTGCTATTGTATACTTCAGAACGGAGCACAAACCTCTTGAAACTATAAAGAATCATCCTAACTCAGGTGAAGGGGGGAGATGCGCGTTGGCGCAGTAATAATAGGGGTAACTCAAAATAGGTAACTCCAAAAATTAATAGAAACAAAATATTAGAGTAATTTACATTACGCTTAACCCACCATCACTGAGTGTAGAACACCAACATCACAGTTTTATCTACATAGGTACAAACCCCAATAATAAAATTAGGAATGTTTCCAACGAAAAACAATATTCATTAATTATTAATTTGCTCATCAATGAACTGGTACGAGCTTTACCCTCACAAACAAGTTTTTCAGTTAATTACACAAAACCAAATTGGATGCAAAGAATTGTATATCTTTTAAATAAACACTACTTGAGTAATTATTATTAAGTCCATGATGACTGGCTTATTTCTGTTACAATTAAATTTAGACAAGCACCCTTCTAGTTCTTTTCTTGTGTACTAAATAGAATAGAATAGAATAAAACGCAGGTAACAAATCAATAATATCAGCAGCATCAACCATTAATAGATTCTAACCGTATCTATAAGCAAGAGAAGCCATTAAAGCTATTGAATGAGAATAATCAATGCAATTGTACGTTGTACCCCATTTTAGTGCTCACTAAATAAAAGACTTAACACTAAATAGAAATAAACGTTTGATTAGTATGAGACTGTATAATTGAATAATGCTCTAAAGTATCGGAACCAAGGGTCTAGGTAATCAAAATATTTAATGTCACATATTTAAAATTTTTAGTATTAAGTATTAAATTGGGATTGACCTAACTTCGTGCAACTTATATTTCAAGTTCAATTGAAGTAAATTCATGCAAAACCACTGTTGATTTAATGTTTGTTTATTGATATTAACGTCACCTTTAATAGTAAATTTTAATTACAAGATAGCAATAACGCAGTAACAAAAATTACCTTGATCAATGCCAAGAGATGTGTTCACAAAAAAAAGGGTTGTATTCCAGGTTTCTGACAGATGCGTGTGAAGGTGGCTGTATGTTTTAAAAGGAACATATGTCCTATCCATTTACCAAATATTAAAATTTTCCGTATATCCAATTCAACGGCGTAAAGGTAATACTAGATATACCTCCAAATAAGGGTTAGTTAAGTAATTTTAATTCCAGCAAAGAACATACGAGCAAAAACTTTTTAAATCTTAAGAACCCTAAACTATAAGAGAATATTTACTTACGTTCTTCAATACCATGTGCTCCGATTAAATTTTGGTTTCGAATATATTCACATACATTCAACGACTTAAGTATTAAGCACAATTAACACAGATATTTATATATATATATATATATATATATATATATATATATATATATATATATATATATATATATATATATATATATGGTCATTGTGGAGCCCGTACGACATATATACAGCTTGTGTGAATATACTAACGTAACCTTGTGTAACCCAAGTAGTCGCTCTTTAAGGGCTACTTCGTATATACCAAATAAGTCCGAATTTAAAACATCGATTTATTTGCAAATTATTATGTTAAGAAACGCCCACAGGATGCAGTAAACAAAAATAGATATAAGATTTTTTTAAGAAAGAAAGAAAAATTAATCTATTGAAATGTAAAGTATAAAGTTTAGTTTAAACTATACTTTTGTAATTGTGGCATACAATAAAATTTAGATAACAATCAGTTTGAAACCAGTTAGTGTAGAAGTAATACAAGAATATTGAAAATTCCACACAATCAATTTAAAGACCTTTGTCTAATGCTTAAATTGTTTCGAATGTATAGGATTGGGGGAATATTTAGTTATTCACAAAATTAATATACAAAATAGGAAACAAGTATCAGATTTTTAGGATTATTTTTCTTTCAGTTTGAAGTGCAGAAAAACAAACAATATTAAATATTATATTAATTCTTCACTTACTTACATGTGAGATAAGTTACACGTAAATGCTACATTTTATATTGTAGTTATCAAGATTTCAATCTGAATGTTAAAATTCAGCGGGATTCTTAAAATGAAATTTTGTGTGAATTATTACAGTATGTACCCAATAACTTTTGGCTTTTAGGTTAAAATAATGTGATTTATGTTCAATTAGCTTTAACAATCAAGAAACCACATAAATGGGTTCTATTGGCTTAATTTTAATAAAAAAATCTCTTATTCACGAACATTATATATTATTGTAACACCTGTGTAGGTATAACATGTAAAACTATCTACTACAGATTACTATTTTTGTCATTAAAGGTTTCAAATTTAGAAGTATTTGCACTAATTTCAACGCTACATTTACAATTAATGTTATTCGCGGATTCGCCAACTAATGGACCAAACATATGTTTGAATTTTTCAAATTTGACAAAATTGTTTACTACATCTTTAACAATTTTTAACAAACATTGCTACTGACGAAGATAACTGTAAGTGTTATCGAAACGTTTAGATTGTATAATTTAAAGTACACCATTAAAAAATCCCAAAAAAGATAAGTATTATACATTAATACTTGTAAATCCCCATTTTGTAACAATTCCTTGGTATTAAAAATTATTATTAATTTTATTAAATACATAAATAAAAAGTTTACCTCGAGTAGTATTTGAATCTACGACCTGTACTTTGATAGGGTATCGCGCAAACCAACTGCGCCATGAAGGTTCAAGCCCCATTCGATGTAAATTTTGTCTTTATGTGTGTAGAACTGATGTAAATTCTAAATAATGAGATTACAATCAAATGACTGATATTAATGGAATGACTTGACTAATATTAAATTTTTATAATTTTTTTTCTTATTATATTCGTTCATAACAAAAACTTATAATAATTCCTTGGTATATTCTAAAAACATTTATAAATTTTTATAAAACATTTAAGTGCAATCCTGGTTTTAAAAAAGTCTTTAAAAATTGAAATGCATTGGATTATATAAGCACGTAAGCGTCTATTTGTCGAATATAAAGTCTCCACTCGTAGTAGATTAGATAATATTGGATGTCACTCCTAACCAAACCGCCCCTGTATTTTCTCCCTAGAAATACTAAAATTATAAAAAAGTGGGCTCCATATTTCTAAAAGAAATTTGGAGCTTGTATGGTTAAAAACGGCAGATACGTTCCATTACCCTCCACTTCCCTTTAACCCTTAATTTCACCCCGTACAAAACATGTCAAGAACCGCCCTGTGGTATCCACTCTTGTTCAATAAAGAACTTATCAGCCAAATTTTAATCTCCTAATGGAATTAACCAGGAAAATGATATCAACCTTCAACTCCATGTTTCACCCTCTTAAGTAGAGCAACTTTTTAAATCGTTTCTTGTTTTACACCTTTACCATGTAGACTTTCATACCTGAAAATTTCATGTCTCTAAGTTAACTAGTTTGGACTATGGGTTGATGGTGTATAAGTCAGTCAGGCAACTTTGTGATTCATATATAAAAACTACTAAAATCGTGATAGCCTCATTTTTCATAATAGTATTATGAAATTGTTAAAAACAAAACGAATACTCATTTTTCGGTTACTGTTCTAAAAAATATAATTAATCCATCTAAATAACTTTTAAAATATTAAATTTATAGGGTAACGTATAAGTCATTTATGGGCTACGGCGGTGAGCTAAACTTTACTTCGGGTCACTAGTGACTTATAGCTTTACTTGAATACTCAATGTTGTTTTTTCATTTTTTTTAATTCCTTTCACTTAATTTTTCTTTAAAGACTACCTTACAAACTTATTTATTGATATTTACATTATGTTGAATGTGAAATGAGATTTATTTTGCAGAATACTGTACTGCGACAGACTGCAGTTGTTTCTTTTATGGGCATTTGCTTCATTATATTGTTTTTTCTGCATTTCTTTTCGCAATGTCAATTTAAAAGAGATTTAATTTTTCACATATCCGATGGACAATTTTCACTCACCGTGATATTTGAATGTGTTAATATGATTCCCGGCGGACTCCAGAAGTGTTGCCGTAGTTCAAAGCATACTATGGCCAGTACATAAATCTTCATCTGTCAGACGCATGTTGTAGTCAAATCAAACGTATTTACCAACGTTTTTTTGTAAAACTATGAAGCTTCCTGCTTGGTATCGAGTACCAATATATGTATAAAATAATTGCCTTTGTATACAATATTTATAGTGTTGAAATAGGTCAATTCATCGTGAAGGCAAGCACGGGTCATTTCTAGTATCAGCACACTGTACGAAACCCCCAATAAATAACTAAAAGCAAAAATATTAAGTTCATTGCTGCCCTTGACATTAGAATTTTTATGGTCTTCTTGGGTTTGAACGTTACAATTTTCAAACCCTTGAAGTTAATTTTTACAATATATTTAAAACTTCTTTGGAATAAACCGGTTTATTTTGAAATTACCATTATTTTATACTTAAGTAGCGCAGAATAAGAAAAACGTAGCATAGCATATGTAACATTTAATACTTCTTAATTTTAACGACTAAATGGGTTTAAGTTAAAAAAATGAATGGAACTTTTGGGCTAAAACAAAGTGTTAATTGCAAACACTCTGTACTTATCACAAGAACTAAGCCTTAGAGATGCCAACGATTTATTTATAGTACCTTCAGAAAATTTCTTATAACATAACGAACAAGCATTCAGTAGCTGTATTGTTTCCAATATATCGTGGATACATTTATCATTGTTAATAGTACTAATAAAAATTTTAAAATATTAAAGATTGTAGCATTATTAAATTAAAATAATCGATTGGACGTGTCACTTTGATTTTTAATTGCTGTTAGAATCAAAGAAGTATTATTTTAATTTTACAAATGTTTAAAGCTCTCAAATTTATTATGTCAACGTATTTAGTCATTTTCGTGTATGTGATTATATAGTTGGTCTTTGATGTCTTGCTATAGATTGTTTTTGCGGCAACGTTGTGGGGACTCACAAGTACCTAAGAGTATATATTTTGTATAAAAAAAGAGTTGTGTAAGCAACCCCTACCTCGGGATTCATAGCAACCTGATAACATATAGGGCTCAATAGAGTACACTTGGTACCTATTTATATATATATATATATATATATATATATATATATATATATATATGTATATATATATAATGATGGATCCTATGACTGGTACTAATCGAGGGTATGCATTTGTGACGTTCACCACACGTGATGCTGCTCAATCTGCCGTCCAGAAGCTCGATAATTATGAAATCAAACCTGGCAAGACGTTGAAAATTAACATTAGCGTTCCGAATCTTCGACTTTTCGTTGGAAACATACCCAAGCCTAAAGGCAAAGAGGAGATACTGGTCGAGTTCGGTAAATTAACAGCTGGTTTGATGGAAGTCATCATCTACAGTTCCCCCGATGATAAAAAGAAGAATCGTGGATTTTGTTTCCTTAAATACGAGTCACACAAAGCGGCATCCTTAGCCAAACGTCGCCTTGGAACGGGTCGTATTAAAGTGTGGGGCTGTGATATTATAGTGGATTGGGCTGATCCTCAAGAAGAACACGATGAACAAACTATGTCAAAAGTGAAAGTGCTGTATGTTCGAAACCTTACACAAGAAATTTCAGAAGAAAAATTAAAAGAAACATTTGAAAACTTTGGGAAAGTAGAAAGGGTTAAGAAAATAATATATATATATATATATATATATATATATATATATATATATATATATATATATATATATATATATATAGGGTTCCCCATTTTAGACTATACAATTTAAAAGTCGAATAAAACTTTCTAATCAAAGTAAATAACTTTTTAATGGACTAATATGTAGCTTATTCTTTGGGATTTATGACTAAAGTAAATAACAATTCAAGTTTTAAAGATCATGTCTTCCAAATGCCCTCCTTCCACTTCAATGCATTTTTGAATTCTAAGTTCAAAATTTATCATCACTGGCGAAGCAAATCTCCATTTATTCCTGCAATTTCATTTCGAATCTGCTCCTTCAGCTCCGGAATTGTTGCGGGACGACTTGCAAAACTTTTTGCTTTAGGTATCCCCAGAGAAAAAATCGGGGCCGTTAAATCAGGAGATCTCGGGGGCCAATTCAAATTTCCAAATCGGGAAATTATACGGCCGTCAAAAAAATCTCGCAAAATTCTCATAGTGTTTCTGGCTGTGTGAGCCGTTGCTCCATCTTGCTGGAATAATATGGCGCCATTTAGTCCTCGTCTAATTAGTTCTGGGATAAGAAACGTTTGCAACATGTTTATGTAGCGTTTGGAATTAACTGTAACAGGACGGTTATTTTCATCCTCAAAAAAGTAAGGACTTATAATTCCAAATGATGCTACACCGCACCAAACAACGACTTTTGGACTGTGGAGGTTTTTGGTAAACAGTTCGTGAGGATTTTCTACTCCCCAGTATCTAAAGTTTTGCTTGTTAACAACACCGTCCAAATGAAAATTTGCTTCGTCGCTCATTAGCAAATTATGAATTTCTCCACGATGCTGATGTAAAAATTCTTCACAAAATGTCACCCTCGCTCGTTTGTCTAGATCACTGAGGTTATGCGCCATTTGATATCTATAGGGGTGAAATTTTATATCTTTATGCAGAATTCTGTGGATACTTCCCTTAGATATTCCTAGGGCAAGTGATTGCCGATTAGCCGATCTCTTAGGACTTCTTGTAAAGGCAGCTTTCACTCGTTCAATATTTTCAGGCGTACGCACCGTTCTTCGACGTCCAGGTTTTTTAATGTTTTGCACAGAGCCATTTTCACGCCAATGACGAACCCACGCCGCAATTGTAAAGCGTGTTGGTGCATCGCCCCTATTATTATTTCCAAATGCACGCCGAACTTCTTCAAATGAACCAGTTCTAATGTAGACTTCCACAGAAAACACACGCTCTTGAATCGAATAATTCATAATGCAATGAAAATTGTTAAACTGGAGCAATTATATCGTTTGCGTATAACGCATATTTGACAGAAACACTTAAGTCGTTGTTTATAGACGGGCGCCTCCTTGATCTTTAAAACTTGAATTGTTATTTACTTTAGTCATAAATCCCACAGAATAAGCTACATATTAGTCCATTAAAAAGTTAATTTACTTTGATTAGAAAGTTTTTATTCGACTTTTAAATTGTATAGTCTAATATGGGGAACCCATATATATATATATATATATATATATATATATATATATATATATTTAATATAAGTAATTTGATTGTATTCTCATTATATTTAGAATTTACATCAGTTCTACATATATAAAGACAAAGTTTGCAATCAATTGGGGCTTGAATATCGATAGAGCAGTTAGTTAGCGCTGTACTCTAGCAAAGTACAGGTCATAGGTTCAAATCTTACTCGAGGTAAACTTTTTATTTATGTATTTAAGTAATAAATTAATAATAATTTTTAATTGAATATTATATACTTTAAAATTACTTATCGCTGTAATCGCTTGAATTACCTGATGTGTTAAGTTGTGGTTGAAAATCAGAATCGGCCATACTATCATCCAAATCAAACTGATACAACTCGTCATCTGTACCAAGAAGAAGATCAGTTAATTCCATTCTCAAGTAATTATTGCATACAAAAGTTACTATGTTGTTGATAATAAACCACTCACCCGGGAACACGAGGGTACTACGTTTAACATGTACTAATGCGCTAAGTGTAAAATTTGCCACATTACAGTTCTATTTTGTGTAGTATGGTCCTGCACCGCACTGATATGACCACAGGAATAGCATAGTAATCGGCTGTTTAGAAGAATTAATTTTTAAAGTTTTTTATAGATATGTTTAGTATTATTCATTGGTTTATAGTTTTCTTTAACACATGTGGACTGTATCGTAAGAAAGTGCTTACTTTCGTGACATTTCGGAAGGTTAGTGTTTTAAGCGAAAATTTATTTTTAACTTAGGTCATTCAACCACTGAATCTGTTCAGTAAGCATGTGGTTACTCAATATGAAGATTTAATACTACAAAGAGTTTTATTTAAATAAAAAATAAACACAAATTGGTCCTTCGAGCCTCATTAAATAATAAATTCTATAATTAAATATTAATTCAAGTGTAACAACAAATGCTAAATCCAATTACCGAAGGCTGCAATTGCCGATCATCTGTGTCCCTTCCTTGTTCGAAAGGGGGTTTTTAAAAGTAAATGAGCTTCCTTTATTAAGTCTGTCCTTTCTTTGCATGGTACCTGCTTTTATTGCGTAATAGTTTGATCTAAAATCGTTTTTAAAACATTATTGCGAAATGTTGGGAACTTTACAGGTCGCTCATTCCGATACAAGTCGAAACAAACAAAACGCCTATAAATTTTAAAATTATTCCCTATTTACAGCTAATTCAAACGGGAACAAGCAGCCGCTATGCGTTTTCTGTAAACAAGCGCATAGCATTTACTACTGTGAACGTTTTATGGCACTTTCTGGAGCTTCCCGTATCGATGAAGTAAGGGGTAGACAATTATGTTTCAATTGTTTGAGGGATAATCATTCTAGCAGGCCTTGTAAGACACCGCCCTGTAGAATGTGAAGAAGGAAGCACCCCACCTTACTGTACTTAATCTCAAAAAACTGATGTTCAAACATCACAGAATAATGTCGCAGAGGAGCAATTAGTCGCTGCGCATAACGTTGTCAGCTATCAATCAAGAATTTTCTTGTCTACGGTAATTGTAAATATATTTGATCAGTTAGAAAATGTCCACCAATGTAGGGTTATATTAGATAGCGGAAGCCAATCCAATTTTTTAACTGAGAACTTAGTAAATAAGTTAGGTTTACGTAGAACCACAATAACCATAAATGTAGTTGGGATAAATCGAATAGCCACAAACATGTAGCGTTGAATTAAAATTATACTCCAATTATAAGCAATAGAAGTATAAAGTTTCTTGCATAGCGCTCCACAGGAATTGTCCCCAACACAAGGCTAGATATTCCCCCTAACGTACAACTCGCAGACAAAGCATTTAACAAGCCTAGTACGGTTGCTTTATTAGTAGGGGCCGAAATATTTTACAATTTACTATGCATTGGTCAAGTAACTTTAAAGAGTACCAATCTTATGCTACAAAAAACTACCGTTGGGTGGGTATTGTCCGGTCCTATTTTCTTAGAAACAATAAGTTATTTGTAACTCGGTGGAACGTAATCCCATTGATCTAGTATTGCACGATCAGGTAATAAAGTTCTGGAATTTGGAGGAGTATCCTAAGACAAGGATATTATCACACGATGAAATATTATGTGAGCGTCATTTTGAACAAACCACTACTCATCAAAACGATGGTAGGTTTATACTATCTATTCCCTTAAAGCAGTCTTTAACTAATATAGGCCATTCTAAGGCTTTATCGATAAGCCGATTTTGTTCACTAGAACGTAAGTTAGGTAAAAATTTGGAATTAAGGCAACAATACGTAGCGTTTACGAGAGAGTATGTGAAGCGATGGGTCACATGACCAAAATAACCAATTTAGACGAGGAGCCTGACAACAACTGTTCTTTATCGCATCATACTGTCCTCAAGGAGGATAGTTTGACTAAATATTGCGACTAGTGTTCGATGTGCCCGCGAAAACGACGACGGGTGCCTAACTAAATGATATTCAGCTGGTGGGATCCGTTCTGCAGGATAACTTATTTTCAATTCTAATTAGGATTTGCACCCATCGATACGTGGTTTCTGCAGACGTCGCAAAAATTTACCGCCAAGTACTAGTTCAGCAACACCAAAGAGATTTGCAGCGTATTGTCTGGCGCGAAAGGTCATCTGATTGTTTGAGCTATTACCGTTTGAACACGGTGATATATGGTACAAAGGCTGCGTCCTTTTTATCAATTCGCTGCCTTCAGTAATTCGCTCACACGAATGTCCATCAATATTCGCACGCCTCGAAAATTATCCTAAAGAATTTCTACGTAGATGACTTGCTCATGGGAGCAATTACAATTGAATAAACCATTCGCGTACGCAATAAAATTATACAAATCCTAAACAGGGGTTGTTTCTGTTTAAGAAAGTGGATTTCAAATGAATCAAAGGTCTTGAAAGGAGTGCAAAATTCAGAAGAATCGAGGGTTTTGCAATTTGGCCCACTACAATGCACGAAAATTTTGGGCCAACTATGGGTACCCGTTTCTGATATAATAAGTTATACTACACACAAATTAATCGGGCACTCACTCCTTTCGACTATAGGTAAAATTTTCGATCCGTGTATTATCGTCCCAAAGCTTACATTTCAAAAATTATGGTCACAAGTTATCCTGGGGCGAGTATATAACCGCAAACTTACACACTCGCTGGCTTCAATTTGTGAATCAGATAGACAGTTTGGGCAATATTAAAATTCCCCGGTATACTTTAATCAACAACCTCGTAACTTTAGAAATGCATGGTTTCTGCGATCCAGCGGAAGTCACTTATGGGGCGTGTTTGTATATTCGCAGCGAAGATAACTCGGAAATGTTCTTGTGCGATTATTATGGTCCAAGTCTAAGGTAGCACCTGTAAAAGTAGCTTCGATCCCGAGTCTAGAACTGTGCGGGGCTGTGCTTCTTTCTAGATTAAGCACTAAGGTTAGAGATGCTCTTAACATAAAACTCTTTAATTTAAATTGCTGGTGGATTCTACAGGAGCGCTATGCGTGGATAAGGTCATACCCCAGTAGCCTAAAGGCAATTGTCGGAAATCGGGTGTCAGAAATACAGGAAAATTATAATGGAGAAACATGGCGACATGTTCCGTATAAAGATAATCCTGTGGACTTATTATCTCGTAGGGTTGATCCAAACGAATTATTGAGTTTAAAATTTTGGTGGAATGGTCCTGCTTGGCTATCTAAACCAAAAAATAATTGGACGGCAAAGTCATATAATGAGTCTCAAGGAACTCCATAGTATCTTGACGAAATTAGACGGCAAACAACAACGCTTAAGGCAATAGTTAGTGTCAATTTTGAAATGTTTGATAAATAGTCATGTTTCGCAAAGCTTCAAATAATCACAGCTTACTGTTTAAGATTCAAATTTAACAGCACCCAACAACTACATGCAAGAAAAATGGGTAATTTCACGCTAGAAGAGTTGAATAAGGCACTGCAAGTATTAGTAAAGGTAGCACAGGCAGAATTTTTTTCTAGGGATATCTACGATTTAAAAATAAATAAAGGAATGAGTTCCTAGGGCAGGCTTTTGGCACTCAATCCATTTCTAGACGAAGAGTTATTAGAGTAGGGAGCAGGCTCCAGTATTCAAATTTTCCACAGAATAAGAAGTATCCATATTTGCTGCCGCAAACATAAACTAACCCTTTTAATAATAAAATACGAACATATAAGCATTCAGGTCCTCAAGCGCTATTAGCAACAGTTAGGGAAAAATATTGGCCGATGTGAGGGCGTAATGTAGTTAAGTCAGTTGTGCGAATTTGCGTAACTTGTTTTCGCTCAAGCCCGCAATTTACGAATCCAATAATGGGCTCCTTACCCAAGGACCGTGAATTTAGGTCCTCAATCCCTATTAGCAACAGTTAGGGGGAAAAATATTGGCCGATATGAGGACGTAATGTAGTTAAGTCAGTTGTACGAAATTGCGTAACTTGTTTTCGTTCAATCCCGTGGTTTACGAATACAATAATGGACTCCTTACCCAAGGACCGTATAACACAAATGTTTCCGTTTAACATCTGTGGCGTGGATTATTTACGCCCTATTTTCATAAAAAATAAAAAGGGTCGGGGTAGTAAATCTGTGAGATCGTACGTTTGCATTTTCGTTTGTTTTGCCATTAAAGGTATTCATATTGAATTAGTCTCCGACTTCAGCACTGAAGCTTTTATAGCAGCTGTAAAGCGCTTTCAGGTGAGGAGGGGAAAACCCTCAGGAATTCATTCAGATAATGCCACAAACTTTGTTGGGGCTGATGCCGAATTACATAATTTATGCGGTGTTTAAGGTCGCTGCCTAATAAACCAGGATTTGAAAATGTTTTGACATCAGAAGGTATTGAATTTAGCGTCATCCCCCCTCGCTCTCGCCACTTTGGCGGTTTGTGGGAGGCCGGAGTAAAGACTATCAAATATCACTTACGTCGAATCGTTGGTAATGCCATGCTAACATTTAAAGAATTGTATACTAGCATAACGGAAATAGAAGCGGTAATAAATTCACGCCCCTTACACCTTGGTCTTCTGACCCAAATGATCTTAATCCTATTACGCCCACTCACTTCTGAATAGGCAGAGGTCCTCTTAGTGTACCAGAACGCAATCTGCTCTATGTCAAGGAGTCAATTTTATCACGATTTCAAGGCTGTCAGCAAATTGTTCACCATTTCAGGAACCGCTGGTCTAAAGAACATATTAGCAGGCTGCAACGGAAGACGAAGTGACAGAAAAATGATCAGCCCTCGGTACACGAAGGAACGATGGTGCTTTTGTACAAAGAAAATATTCCACCATTGAGATGGCAGCTAGGACGGGTTGTTAAAGTGCATCCAGGTGCGGATAAGGTGATACGCGTCGTCAGTGTAAAAACGCGCAGTGGAGTGAATAAACAGCCCGTTACTACTTTCTTTAACACATGTGCCATGTGGACTGTATTGTAAGAAAGGCCTTTACTTTGGTTACATTTCGGAAGGTAGGGTTTTAAGCGAAAATTTATTTTTAACTTGGATAGTTCAACCACTGAATCTGTTCAGTACGAATGTGGTTACTCAATATAAAGGTTTAATACTACAAAGAGTTTTATATAAATAAAAAGAAGTGATATAAACAAGGTGCCATCGTTTCACGTTGACTGAACATCTTCTCCATAAAAACACGCACTCACTTGCAGAAATGCATGTAACACCATTTAATATATAGTAATATATATATATATATATATATATATATATATATATATATATATATATATATATATATATATGTAATGGGTTTTCAAAGTTAAAGTCTGCACTACTGCTAACTTTCTTTTAATGGAGCTACGAAGTCGGTTAAATTAGCAAAGTAGTGTGTATTTTTACGCTGATTACGATGGTGGAAAAAGAAAAACAATTGAAAATCGCATTCTCGAAAAATCGACTCAAACATACTTTTTTCTACTGGAACACCCTGTATACAATATTCTCAGTCGATAGAGAATTAAATTCTGTGCAAAAGTTGTCATATGTATTTCTATCCTACAGTAAAAATTAAGGGAGATTTTGCCGATTTTATAGAATTCGATGCGGGAAATGGAAAAAATCTTTTACAGTAGGCATACCATTAAATTACATATTTGGAATAATGGAGGATTATCGTCAAATTACCGTGAATATGCGTCAAGAGTTGATTTTAATTCGATATAGAAGCGATACAAACTGCTACTATGGTGAAGATGATGCGGAAATTACATTAAACAACATTCAATGGAGAGTACTACACTTAACACTCGGTGACGCAGCAAAACTTGTCTTGTTTGAAGGGATCAATAAGAATTCTATTATTACTGTCCCATTTCGGCAATGGGAGTTATATGAATTACCTGTATTACAACAAACAACATCAGATATACGGTCAATAAAAACGTCAGCGCAACTGGAAAAACCGCGTTGGATAATTGTTGCATTCCAACAAGGTAAAAGTTAAACAAAGTCGGCAAGAGCAGGAAGTTTTTATCTCGTTAACATCAGAAACCACACAGTGGACATCAAATTGGAAATGGAATCTCTAACACCTTTCGATAATGGAATCGTTGTCTATGGTCTTATTCTCCATGATTACTATGGTAAAGATGATAAAGATGCATTATTCGACTACACCGATTTCAAATCATGTCTAGCATTTGTAATGGACTGCTCTAAACAAAATGAATCCTTAAAAAACCACACAGTGCACATCAGATTGGAAATGGAATCTCTAACACCTTTCGATAATGGAATCGTTGTCTATGGTCTTACTCTCCATGACGCTATTGAGCAGTACTGCCCACTCCCTTGAGAAGTGAAACACTTATAGTTATTGTAATATAGTCTAGTATATAAATAAATAAAGATTATTCGTTTAGTTTTATTTCATCCACCAGCAAAGATGAAAGTAGGTGCTCAGAATCAAAAACCAATTCAAAATCATGGCTTTGGCGATGATGAAAGGTCTATTACGTCAAAACATGGTGATTTACTTCCTAATAGTATACGCGACATTATATGTGGTCCATCGAATTGCGGTAAAACAAACGCAATGATCAGTCTTCTTACCGAGAAAAATGATTTGAAATTTAAGCATGTATACGTATACTCTAGGTCATTGAATCAGAACAAGTACAAACTTTTACAGGAAATCTTACTTCCAATGAAGGATATAGGCTACTTTACCTTCAGAGATAATCAGGATGTGATTGAGCATAATTGTGCAAAATCAAACTTTATTTTTATCTTCGATGATATCGCTTGTGAAAAGCAAAATAACATAAGGGCATATTTTTCTATGGGTAGGCATAGCGATATTGATTGTTTCTATTTTGGTCAAACTTACAGTAAAATTCCAAAGCAACTAATTCGTGATAATGCGAATCTAATTATATTATTTGAGCAAGATGAATTAAACCTAAACTATGTGTATGAGGATCATATAAGTCCCACCATAACCATGAAACTGTTTCGGGACATATGCTCAAAGTGTTGGGCAGATCCATTCGGTTTCATGGTCATAAACAAGGATGATGAGATTAATAATGGTCGCTATAAGAAAAGATTTGATGAATATCTAATACCTTAAACTACTCGTTCAGTTGAGCTTTTCTGTGAAACGGCTACCTGTTTTGAGAAACAGGTACCGGTTTTGATCTGCTTTTACCTGTTTCCGGGGAACAGGTATCTGTTTTTGAGCTGTTTTGGCCTGTTTTTGAGCTGTTTTGAGTTGTTTCTGGAAACCGGGTACCTATTCTTGAGACGTTTTTGACCTGTCTCTGGAAAACAGGGAGCTGTTTCTGGAAACAGGTACCTGTTTTGACCTGTTTTAAGTTTTGATGAATATATAATACCTGAAACTGCTTTCGGTAGTTTAGTAGTTACTGATCCACTTAGATATTAACAGCTACCTGTTTACTGTAAACAGCTATTTGTTTGAAGTAAACCGGTACCTATTTTGCTACAGTGGATAACCAGGAGATGATGTTAAAGAAAATAATTATTCAAGCTCGTAAAATAATACGGTAGAAATACAACAGTCTTAAAACTGCACGGATTAATAATGAAAGAACATTTGAACATACCTATAAGCCTCTAATAGAACCTCTAACTGAAATAGTAAATAAAATCGATCCATCTAAAAGGGAGTGCATTGACGTTAAACCCAAAAAACTATCCCTGTTCATATTTCCAAGCAAACACACTACTACCCCGCTAGTTCAAAAGATTCCGGGTGATAAGGGCGTTACTGCCCCCACTAGTCCGCTGGCTCAAAGGACTCCTGATTTCACTGATGATAAGGATGCTACTTCCCCCACTATCCCGCAAGTTCAGCTACCGTTATTCCAAAGAAATCCTCCTCCTCGTACACCATCATTCTTAAATACATCTATTGTGGGAGAGATTAATACTGAGGAAGAAGAGGAAGAAGAACCTCTTAGTGTCACAGATGGTCCCCATAATGAACACATTTCAGAAGAATTTCTCGAGCAGTACAATTAATTACCTCGTATATATGTTCCCTCATGAGGAGTCGTGAGGGATCTATTGATCATCAGTATGGAGTCCACTATGACATTAAAACAGACAAATGGACACTTGGTAATACTCCCGTCACAATTAAAGGAGATGATATAATTATTAAAGATGTAACGTATAAAGGGACACGGGGTTTATATCATCTGCTTATTATGAGTGAACCCGATTTAAATCCAGTAAATTCAAACGATAGAAAAGATTATAGAAGTATTTTAGAAGATACAAATGTTGTTAGGCGAGATTATGATGAAGGTAGACAAATTCGGGGAAACCGCAGTAAAAAGTATAAAAAAGTAATCAAACCCTTGCTATCATCATCACCCACAACTAAAGGAGGAGGAGTTATGTTTTTGAGGAATTAACAAACATACCGATTGAATATAAATATTTGAACGGTATACATGAACCACTTCGCGATTTAGAGGTATTTTGGGCAGAAAAATTAGCGGGAAACACCTGTGTCGTAAATGATATAATACCAATTGTAGGGGAACTATACGAAGATGGATACATTGAAAGACCAAACAGCCGTTTTTTAAACAGTATAAATGAGAATTCATTGACATCGACATATCACAACTAAAATGCCCCTTGACTAATTTGGACGTTCGTATGTCTAGTATCAATTCAAGAAATTAACCCCTCAGTTTAAACTGATCGAGTATAATCAATTTGATATCGAGAATAAGAGACTCAGCAATGTTGCCAATCCCATAGATCCTCAAGACGTCATCACTAATCAATACTATTTATCAACCAGGTTCAATTTGGCTTGAAATCGTTTGACACAGTTGGCGGACCCCGAAGAATATGGCGACGCTATAAGTAAAGGAAATATTGATTTCTGTCTGCATGCAGTTCATAAAGTTGTTAAAGGAAACTCTAACGTATGTATAGTGTTGGAGCAAAAACTGTATCAACTTAAAGAAATTATGGATAAATTAGTGTCATGTCAAAATTACAACTCGTTAACGAATTGCACAAACCTGCAAGAAAAAGTTTTAAACGAAGGCGAGCCATAATTAAAGATTTTGATGACTTTGGCAAGCGGATTTGGCGGAATTTAACGCATATGCCAAACAAAATAAGGACCGTAAATATATATTAGTGGTTATCGACTATTTTTCAAAATTCTTGTGAACCAAAGGATTAAATACGAAAACGGGCATAGAAGTTGCCAGGGATATGCAAACAATCTTCAAACAAGGTGGGAAGCCTAAAAATTTGCAGACAGATTCAGGGAAAGAATTCTACAATGAACATTTTACTAAACTAATGCAACGTTATGGAGTCAACCATTACTCCACCTATAGCGCAAAGAAGGCTGCGATTGCGGACCGCGTTATCAGGTCCATTAAGGGTGCTCTATATAAGTCATTCAGCATGCAAGGTAAATACAAATGGATTGATACAGTTGACACCATAACGATGGATTATAACAATCGCAAGCATAGAACTACCGGAATGAAACCCAAAGTTGTCGGTAATCATACAAAGATAGAGTCTTCCACTCACATAAAAGTGTTCAATAGGAAGCGTTATTCTGTGGGCGATATAGTACGAATCAGTAAATTTAAAAGTATTTTTGCCAAAGTGAACTATTTAAGAATGTGAAAGTTCGCATTACTAACCCCAGTACGTACATGCTGGAAGACATGAAAGGAAAACCCGTACTGGGAGGGTTTTATGGACATGAATTACAGAAAACAAAGTATCACGATGTGTACTTGGTGGAAAAAGTGCTTCGCTCCAAGAATAATAAGTTATTGGTAAAGTGGCGGGGATTGGATGAACGTTCATGGATCAATAAGGACGATATTGTTTTATAACAGTTAACTTGTAATTTGTGAAGTAAATTAGTTATATAGTTTGTATAAGTAATATTCTTAATTATAATAAATGTTATGAATTCTGTTTAAGTTTTAAACGTGCTGCATGCACTGGAGGACATAGATGGATAGCGTGTAGCGTAGCTGGAAATGTTTGTTTAGGTTAGTTTTTTTTTGTGGAATTTATTATATATATTTTTAATTATAATGAATGTTATTGATTCATCTCAAGTTTTTCTTCTGTGGAATTTATTGTACATATTTTTTAATTGTAATAAATGTTAAGATGAATTAAACCTAAAACATGTGTATGAGGTTCATGTAATTCCCAGCATAAGTAGTTGTTTTATTTAAAGTTAAAACAAAATAATAAAAACATTAACGGAAACAGGATGTTATCTTAAGCAAAAAAAAAATAAGTCGAATTAAAATACATCCATAAATACCTTCATTAACTACTTCGTTCCATCTAAATCATCATCCTTGAACAGTTTATATTGTGTGTTATTCAAAATTTCTTCTTCGTCCATTAGGGTGTTCAATGGGAGCGGAGCTTCGCTCTCATTAATTAAAAATATATCATGCTAAACAAAATTAGTACTTAAAGCTTAAACATAAATATATATATATATATATATATATATATATATATATATATATATATATATATATATATATATATATATATATATATATATATATATATATATATATATATATATATATATATATATATATATATATATATATATATATATAATAAATTTATCAAAAATACAGCAGTTTCAATATTCTCAAGAAGTTAAAATTTAGGAAACTTTGTACCTGAAGTGAAAATGTATGTGTTTGTATGTTCGGAATGTTAGTAAAGATATACGTGTTTATTAAAGGAAAGAGACAGAAAATTGGTAACAGTTACGGAAAACTTCAGGTTGGAAACGTGATGCGCTCATATATATATATATATATATATATATATATATATATATATATATATATGTTTAAGTTTTAAGTACTAATTTTGTTTAGCATGATATATTTTTAATTAATGAGAGTGAAGCTCCGCTCCCATTGAACACCCTAATGGACGAAGAAGAAATTTTGAATAACACACAATATAAACTGGTCAAGGATGATGATTTAGATGGAACGATGTAGTTAATGAAGGTATTTACGGATCTATTTTAATTCGACCTATTTTTTTTTGTTTAAGATAACATCCTGTTTCCGTTAATGTTTTTATTATTTTGTTTTAACTTTAAATAAAACAACTACTTATGATGGGAATTACATGATCCTCGTACACATGTTTTAGGTTTAATTCATCTTAACATTTATTACAATTAAAAAATATGTACAATAAATTCCACGGAAGAAAAACTTGAGATGAATCAATAATATTTGTTATAATTAAAAATATATACAATAAATTCCACAAAAAAAAACTAACCTAAACAAACATTTCCAACTACGCTACACGCTATCCATCTATGTCCTCCAGTGCATACAGCACGTTTAAAACTTAAACTGAATTCATAACATTTATTATAATTAAAAATATTACTGATACAAACTATATAACTAATTTACTTCACAAATTACAAGTTAACTGTTATAAAACAATATCGTCCTTATTGATCCATGAACGTTCATCCAATCCCCGCCACTTTACGAATAACTTACTATTCTTGGAGCGAAGCACTTTTTCCACCAAGTACACATCGTGATACTTTGTTTTCTGTAATTCATGTCCATAAAACCCTCCCAGTACGGGTTTTCCTTTCATGTCTTCCAGCATGTACGTACTGGGGTTAGTAATGCGAACTTTGGCAAAAATACTTTTAAATTTACTGATTCGTACTATATCGCCCATAGAATAACGCTTTCTATTGAATACCTTTATGTGAGTGGAAGACTCTATCTTTGTATGATTACCGACAACTTTGGGTTTCATTCCGGTAGTTCTAAGCTTGTGATTGTTATAATCCAACGTTATGGTATCAACGGTATCAATCCATTTGTATTTACCTTGCATGCTGAATGACTTATATAGAGCACCCTTAATGGACCTGATAACGCGGTCCGCAATCGCAGCCTTCTTTGCGCTATAGGTGGAGTAATGGTTGACTCCATAACGTTGCATTAGTTTAGTAAAATGTTCATTGTAGAATTCTTTCCCTGAATCTGTCTGCAAATTTTTAGGCTTCCCACCTTGTTTGAAGATTGTTTGCATAGCCATGGCAACTTCTATGCCCGTTTTCGTATTTAATCCTTTGGTTCACAAGAATTTTGAAAAATTGTCGATAACCACTAATATATATTTATGGTCCTTATTTTGTTTGGCATGTGCGTTAAATTCCGCCAAATCCGCTTGCCAAAGTCATCAAAATCTTTAATTATGGCTCGCCTTCGTTTAAAACTTTTTCTTGCAGGTTTGTGCAATTCGTTGACGAGTTGTGATTTTGACATGACACCAATTTATCCATAATTTCTTTAAGTTGATACAGTTTTTGGTCCAACACTATACATACGTTGACAAAAATCAATATATCCTTTACTTATAGCATCGCCATATTCTTCGGGGTCCGCCAACTGTGTCAAACGATTTCAAGCGAAATTGAACCTGGTTGATAAATAGTATTGATTAGTGATGACATCTTGAGGATCTATGGGATTGGCAACATTGCTGATGGGAATTTTAGTTGTGATATGTCGATGTCAATGAATTCTCATTTATACTGTTTAAAAAACGGCTGTTTGGTCTTTCAATGTATCCATCTTCGTATAGTTCCCCTACAATTGGTATTATATCATTTACGACACAGGTGTTTCCCGCTAATTTTTCTGCCCACAATACCTCTAAATCGCGAAGTGGTTCATGTATACCGTTCAAATATTTATATTCAATCGGTATGTTTGTTAATTCCTCAAAAACATAACTCCACCTCCTTTAGTTGTGGGTGATGATGATAGCAAGGGTTTGATTACTTTTTTATACTTTTTACTGCGGTTTCCCCGAATTTGTCTACCTTCATCATAATCTCGCCTTACAACATTTGTATCTTCTAAAATACTTCTATAATCTTTTCTATCGTTTGAATTTACTGGATTTAAATCGGGTTCACTCATAATAAGCAGATGATATAAACCCCGTGTCCCTTTATACGTTACATCTTCAATAATTATATCATCTCCTTTAATTGTGACGGGAGTATTACCAAGTGTCCATTTGTCTGTTTTAATGTCATAGTGGACTCCATACTGATGATCAATAGATCCCTCACGACTCCTCATGAGGGAACATATATACGAGGTAATTAATTGTACTGCTCGAGAAATTCTTCTGAAATGTGTTCATTATGGGGACCATCTGTGACACTAAGAGGTTCTTCTTCCTCTTCTTCCTCAGTATTAATCTCTCCCACAATAGATGTATTTAAGAATGATGGTTAGAGGAGGAGGATTTCTTTGGAATAACGGTAGCTGAACTTGCGGGATAGTGGGGGAAGTAGCATCCTTATCATCAGTGAAATCAGGAGTCCTTTGAGCCAGCGGACTAGTGGGGGCAGTAACGCCCTTATCACCCGGAATCTTTTGCTAGCTAGTAGTGTGTTTGCTTGGAAATATGAACAGGATAGTTTTTGGGTTTAACGTCAATGCACTCCTTTTAGATGGATCGATTTTATTTACTATTTCAGTTAGAGGTTCTATTAGAGGCTTATAGGTATGTTCAAATGTTCTTTCATTATTAATCCGTGCAGTTTAAGACTGTTGTATTTCTACCGTATTATTTTACGAGCTTGAATAATTATTTTCTTTAACATCATCTCCTGGTTATCCATGTAGCAAAATAGGTACCGGTTTACTTCAAACAAATAGCTGTTTACAGTAAACAGGTAGCTGTTAATATCTAAGTGGATCAGTAACTACTAAACTACCGAAAGCAGTTTCAGGTATTATATATTCATCAAAACTTAAAACAGGTCAAAACAGGTACCTGTTTCCAGAAACAGCTCCCTGTTTTCCAGAGACAGGTCAAAAACGTCTCAAGAATAGGTACCCGGTTTCCAGAAACAGCTCAAAACAGCTCAAAAACAGGCCAAAACAGCTCAAAAACAGATACCTGTTCCCCGGAAACAGGTAAAAGCAGATCAAAACCGGTACCTGTTTCTCAAAAACAGGTAGCCGTTTCCCACAGAAAAGCTCAACTGAACGGAGTAGTTTAAGGTATTAGATATTCATCAAATCTTTTCTTATAGCGACCATTATTAATCTCATCATCCTTGTTTATGACCATGAAACCGAATGGATCTGCCCAACACTTTGAGCATATGTCCCGAAACAGTTTCATGGTTATGGTGTGACTTATATGATCCTCATACACATAGTTTAGGTTTAATTCATCTTGCTCAAATAATATAATTAGATTCGCATTATCACGAATTAGTTGCTTTGGAATTTTACTGTAAGTTTGACCCAAATAGAAACAATCAATATCGCTATGCCTACCCATAGAAAAATATGCCCTTATGTTATTTTGCTTTTCACAAGCGATATCATCGAAGATAAAAATAAAGTTTGATTTTGCACAATTATGCTCAATCACATCCTGATTATCTCTGAAGGTAAAGTAGCCTATATCCTTCATTGGAAGTAAGATTTCCTGTAAAAGTTTGTACTTGTTCTGATTCAATGACCTAGAGTATACGTATACATGCTTAAATTTCAAATCATTTTTCTCGGTAAGAAGACTGATCATTGCGTTTGTTTTACCGCAATTGGATGGACCACATATAATGTCGCGTATACTATTAGGAAGTAAATCACCATGTTTTGACGTAATAGACCTTTCATCATCGCCAAAGCCATGATTTTGAATTGGTTTTTGATTCTGAGCACCTACTTTCATCTTTGCTGGTGGATGAAATAAAACTAAACGAATAATCTTTATTTATTTATATACTAGACTATATTACAATAACTATAAGTGTTTCACTTCTCAAGGGAGTGGGCAGTACTGCTCAATAGCGTCATGGAGAGTAAGACCATAGACAACGATTCCATTATCGAAAGGTGTTAGAGATTCCATTTCCAATCTGATGTGCACTGTGTGGTTTTTTAAGGATTCATTTTGTTTAGAGCAGTCCATTACAAATGCTAGACATGATTTGAAATCGGTGTAGTCGAATAATGCATCTTTATCATCTTTACCATAGTAATCATGGAGAATAAGACCATAGACAACGATTCCATTATCGAAAGGTGTTAGAGATTCCATTTCCAATTTGATGTCCACTGTGTGGTTTCTGATGTTAACGAGATAAAAACTTCCTGCTCTTGCCGACTTTGTTTAACTTTTACCTTGTTGGAATGCAACAATTATCCAACGCGGTTTTTCCAGTTGCGCTGACGTTTTTATTGACCGTATATCTGATGTTGTTTGTTGTAATACAGGTAATTCATATAACTCCCATTGCCGAAATGGGATAGTAATAATAGAATTCTTATTGATCCCTTCAAACAAGCCAAGTTTTGCTGCGTCACCGAGTGTTAAGTGTAGTACTCTCCATTGAATGTTGTTTAATGTAATTTTCGCATCATCTTCACCATAGTAGCAGTTTGTATCGCTTCTAGATCGAATTAAAATCAACTCTTGACGCATATTCACGGTAATTTGACGATAATCCTCCATTATTCCAAATATGTAATTTAATGGTATGCATACTGTAAAAGATTTTTTCCATTTTCCGCATCGAATTCTACTAGTAATGGTTCACCGTTCGTTGGTGACCACCCCAAATGGTTTAGTGCTTTACTCTTGCTTGCCGTATAAGAAATATATCCCTTAAGTGCCTGGATTTCTGCAAACATCCACTCTTTGACCACCTAACCCATAACGAATTTCTTCGAAAAGAAAGTTGGGAAAATTGTTGGCTAAGTTGCATGCTTTTCCTTTATCTCCTTTTCTGATCACAAGTTTACCTTCTATGTACAGAAAACTATCGTACGTAGCCAGATGTTGGATTTGAATTAAGATGCGTATTTCTTCGGAAGACCCATATTTGGAAGATCCATAGGGAAGATAAGCGTGAAAATCCCGTTTAATTATAGTATCATCAAAATGTACGTTTTGAAACGCGTTTAATGATTCAGCCATTGTCGCTGAGAACTTTTAAACCAATTGACGTTAAACAGTTTTTCTTTGCAGATGTTAACCTCAATGAAGGTTGATGGCTAATTAATGACTTACTGTAGGCATGACGCCTTTTATATGAATTTCTAAATGATGGAATTGCTCCTTGTTCTTTTAGTTCTAAGCGTCCTGTGAATGGTTCACTTTCACCAAAGTCTATTAATTCACCCTTTTGATTAGTCAAATTAATTGTTATATTACTAATTATGTCGGTGTTTACTCCTAAATATCGAGTATTACTGGGAGTTTTATTTAGACGATAACCCGGTGGAACTGAAACATCAATCTCATATAATACTTTAGCAGGATTCCCGTTTCGATAAGATCCTTTTATAATGTTGCACTCTACGTGTAGATTGGTGTGTTTAAGGATTTGGATATCTAACGCCGATGTATATAAAATATTTGATTCTAATATTTTAGACTCAAACCCTAGCATGCGACCAATGCTATTACCCTTTAGTAAAATCGATCTCAAATAAACTGTTTATCTCACATTTAAGTGTATTGTTGTTTGATCTGATGCTAAACTTTTCTGCAGGTATCTTAGATTTTAGATAATCGTTAATTACGTCTAACTCATATGCACCGTATGGAATATTAATCACTTGCAAATGAGATCGATTATTTCTAAAACAAAATCTATCATTGCCTGTGCAAATGTTTCTAATGCTGTTGCAGCCGTAAAATCCGACCAATCCAATAACGCATTTCTTCCCCAAATCTAGCTCTATCGGTGGATAGAAGTTGTAGCTAGCTGTGTTACCGACACCTTCTAAACTGAATGTCAATGACATAACTGAAAAAATGTGATGTATCGATTATTTATATAACAATTGCAGGCATAGGTGTTCGCAAATAATTGTATTAAATTCTTGATCTTCGTTTTAATTATAATAAATTATACATCCCCGAAAGTAGTGAATCACTTCGCTTGGTGGTTGAAGATTACCGAAACTATCGAAATACCATACCTTTTTACCACGCTTTTTGTAGCAAACCTAATGTGTACCTGGTCCGCTTTGGCTATCTAAGTTAATAATTCCGGATTCATCTTTCCGTGGTAATTCAGGCACGCTATCTCTCATAAAAATATCCGTAAAGTAGGGTACATTTTTGGTGTTTTCCTTTAAATCAATATCTGTTAACGGTCTTTCGGGTAATCTATTCAGTTTTTTGGAAACGGTTTTAAATACAACACACCACCACCAGATTTATATGGTTTTAGATAAAGTGCACCGCCACCTTTCATGGTGCCTATAGCAATCGATTCCATCATACTATTATGGCGCGATGTTTCTTCTTGCAATTTTTTAGCATTTTTAGCTTCATTGACTGCTTTAACAATTCCCGATGCACCGCCAGCGAATGCACCGATTGCTCATAATCCAGCAAATAACGGAATAAGAAATTGTAAAAACCCTCCTTGTTTAGGTATGGGAATTACTCTAGGACTGTAATGTTTTTCTTTCCTCCTAAACTTTTTACCACACGTTTTGCTGCTGAAAGGGCTAACCTTATTGTGTCTGTGAAATTTTCGTTAAGTTTAATTTTTTTGGTTATTGTTTTCGTACTTTTCCCCCATTCTTCTTTCTCTTCTTCAGATTAGATTGACGTTTACGCCCCATTCCTAATTTTGTCTTTGGTTTCATGGTGGTACTGACTGCTAAAGCTGCAGTTCGTTCACCTAACGTTGCGTATAATGGTTTAAAGCGCCCTCAAGCTTTTTTTTTTGTAAAACTTTATCTGCTTTATGTCTACTTTCTAGATCTCGGTAATCTCTGCAACTGCTATCATGAAGTTTGCACTGAGCATCTAACTGATTAATGCCGGGATCACCGCGTGCGAGCCGTTTCTATAATTTTGTACCAGTGCTGCAATACTGGTAACCAGGTAAATGCAATTCAAACGGAATTTTATTGATTAGAGTATTCACTAAACCACCACCACCCGCACTCTTTCGCTTCTTACCTAACATTGTTTAACTAGATGGATAAAGCAGGGTATTTATACCTACATCAAAACAAATTATAGTTATTTCTTTATTTAGTAAATGTTATACATTAGATAAGCAGGACGATAATACAATATTTCCATTAAACATACAGTGTTATGTGAATTAATATTATACTTAGTATTTATAACATCATCGATGTCTTTATAAATGTCATCATCACTACCACGGAATTCTTTCTTACGAAAACGATGGTAGTCAACAACTTGTATGAACTTTTCATGAAAACACGCCAGATTGTAAGATTCAAGATATTCCAATCTATAGCTTAATATATCCTTTAAATTGTATAGTTCTTCTACGTTATGGGCGTTGAATGTGCAGGAACAACTGTTGTAGTTTTCTATCTTAACAATTTTCAAGATTCTGTCATATCCTTTAATCAATTTCCAATTGTAATAAATACCAAGATTGCTAGATAGAGATTCATAATGTTGATCATAGATTATATCTTCTTCTTCGTTTACATTTGACCAATCAATTTTGTTTCCAATTTCTTGGGATCGGAAAAATTGTAATTCTACATATGAATGACATCTTAGAAGCTCATTCCATTCCTTCATATCCAACACTAAATTATTCCCTTGATCACAGTTGCCACACCCCATACGCACTACTGGTGCAAGATTGAGGTGTGTATTGTACCAAATTTCCATATGTTTTGCATGATGAGTATCGTTCGATAGTTTATAATAAGTGCAGTCGATTAAGTATTCATTAGTCGCCTATTTGTACACTTCATTCTTATGTTGAGACCGGTCAGTGTTAGGAGAAGAATAACCTTCATCTTGTTTCTCTTCATTTTTACTACTTCTACTACTACTACTACTACTACTACTACTACTACCATCACTATTTTGATAGCACCAACAACAAAATGTTAATTTATTATTCATATTGTTACCACAATGATGTAAAGTATCCATTTATAATGGTGAACTTGTGAGTTTGGATCGTTCCAGAATTAACTACGACTAAACAGACGCTGCAGTTTATATAGGAAAAACGTGTCCTTAGTACCTATCGCAAGTTGTTAAATACCCCACCTTAAGCTACTTTTAGATTACACTATTGACCTTGACCTTGATCTAATTATTAGCATATACAACAACCTAGTACTTTTCTCGTTTACTGTGACCTTGAAAATTTTATATTTGTAAGAAATCTAATATGACGCCACTGCAGGTCAATAATCTTCGACCTTGAAAATTCTATTTTTAGATTTGTAAGAAATATAATTTGACACCATAAGAACATAATCATTACTTTTGCAATTTCTATTTTTAGCTTTCCAATTTTGACCTGGTGAGGACGAGTGTACCTTGAAGCGAGGGGCGCGTATGTGCACGACAATAAAACTCGCTTGACCTTGTAATGTAAATCCTATACTGTAGTACAGAATCTAGGTCATAGTGGATTAGAACCCCCCTGTACACCTCCTATTTACTTTCCCTATCCTGGTTCAATAAGGCTTATGCAGATGAAATATCTTTAAAAAATAAATCTTAAATTAAATGGAAATCTAATAAAACGGTCGAGAGTCATGCAAAATACGCTGCTGCAAAAGTGTCATCACTAAAGCTGAACAGTTGTTTGAACAACGAAAATGCAATGAACTAGCTACATCTTCTTTGGGCAGTCCTAAACTTTGGTCTTTAGCTAAAGCCATTTGTAAAAACGTTGGTACATCTTCATGTTCCCCCTGACATCTTTTCACGGTTCTGTAGTTACTGATTCCTTAGACAAAGCCTATCTTTTTGGGATTTAATTGCATCAAACTCGTACCTCAATGATTCTGGAAAAGGTGTACCCCTAGTCAACTCTTCTTTGCACGTTATGAAACCAATTTATTTTGGTACAAGCTCCTAGAATTGATTATCAGTAGGCTTGATCTCAATAAGGCGACTAGCCCAGACTGTATCCTAGCTATTGTCTTAAAGAAATATACCCACGAACTAGTACCAGTCCTATCTAAGCTCTATTCGATCTCTATGTCTCTTGGGGAATTTCCTTCATCATGGAAGTTAGCAAACGTTCAACCTTTTCCCAAAAAAGACGATAAGACCGATCCCTCGAACTACCGACCAATTGCCATCACTTCCATTTTGTTTAAAATCATGGAAAAAGCCATCAATCAGCTATCGTTTCTTTAAACTAACAAACTCCTGAGTAACCACCAATATTTGTTTTGTCAGAGTCGTTCAACAGGTGATTTTCTTTCATATGTGACCCTAGTTTGGAACAATGCATTAGAACAATCCCGTGAAGCAGTTGTAGTCGGTTTAGTTATCTCAAAGGCATTTGACCAAGTTTGGCATAAGTGTTTACTTGCCAAACTCACCTCGTTTGGGTTAAATGATACGCTCATCAACTGGGTTGCTAGTTGATAAAAGGAAAATACGTGTCGTAGTTCTTTTCAAAAGAAGTTAGCATGAACGGGGGCGTGCCACAGGGATCAGTTATAGCGCCTACACTTTCTCTACTATACACACATGACTGTATTTCTCCAACAACTAACCCAATCCATTGCTTTGCTGAGACAGCACTCTTCATTGTAGTTCATCTCAATCTACGCGTAATGGTAATCCACTTTCTACGTCAAATCAAGATCAAGTTTTCTAGGTAAGATTTTAGTTAATTTTGCATGTATGAGGTCCTCAAATTGGTCTGAATCGAAATGTTTGCTGCAAATCCTTTTGTTAACAGGATTAAAGGTGTCATACCTACAGAGAAGTCGAACCTATTGTTTTCTTAATATAGGATTTTGCGGAAACGTAAAAAACCTAAATCCATCTTTGTTTGCCTTCCCATGCTTACTCTTACAAGCAGCAATACCGCAGATTGTCCCAGTCATGTTATCTAAAATTATAACAATTTATTCTCTTTAATTTGTTTAATTTTTAACTAAACTAAACACCAAAAACTAAATTATAATCCTCTGATAAAATGTCTTTTATAGTATAGTGGTCTAAAATAATATTTAGCAACCACAGAACAGTCAAACACTCGCAAAACTCAAATAAGAGACAAATATCCTCGCAAATATCCTAACTAACACCGGTAAACACATAATACAATATGCAAATTAGTTGGATAGCTAATTCCAAGCATACCTGTGATGTCGTTACTGATGTAACAGCCGCCATAACACCGATGTTACCAGACAACCGATCTATGTAGGAACCGTGATACAGGGTGACGCTAATGGGAATCGAACCGAGTACCTCCCGAATGCTAAATCGATCTTGTTACCACTGACCCACTAGATTAACACATCACATAAATACAAGCAACTATGTTGTGACGTAATACAACAAAATGAAAACGTCCTCTTCCCACCTCCTTGTACCCAAACTGAATATGTACCTAACTATACGATGCCAGCTCTTATTGGCGGATCAAAATAATCTATTAGATTTATCAAATAGTCTCTAACAAAACTCAACGAGCATAATTCGTACTTACCTAATGCGTTGTAAAGACTACAATTCCAGAGAAATCGAATAAACTCTTGTTAGAAACGTTTTTTGTGTTACATTAGGCTCTTCGTAGGTCTATAAGTGACATATAATTATTACAACGTAATGTTAATATCTTGATATTCGCAGTATCAGTTGTAAGTTCAACTAATCCCCGCGTAATACAAAGGCCATGTGTCCAAGTTATATTTGATAAACAACTAGCAGCTATTAAACAGATAATGTTTTTTTAATTTTGTGCATTCCTAGGCACCAATATGTCAAATGTATGTTTATAAAATTTGGCTTAGCATATATTAGTAGTCTTGTTGAAAAGTGAGTTAACCTAATTATTTACTACTGAAGGGAAATTAAAATTAAACTCACTTTGCATTAGCTTCACGAGTTATTCTGGAAACAGAACATAAAAATTCAGTATGTTATTTTTGTTAAAAAGAATGAATTATTTTACCTCGCTTCACAACATTATTATCTTTCATGAATTTTAATGTTTTCTAAAACATAAATTTAATTGCCTACTAATTACTTAAAAGTACAAAAACTTAATTGCACATAATGTGTCAAAGGATTATTAACTACGTTGTACATGAGCAACACGTTTTTTTAGTGTAATGTAACCCTTCTGTAATTATCTATAAATACGTTTAGTTGGTAGATATAAATTCAAGATTATTTAGTTTTAATCAATTAACTTTAACCCACTTAACAATTCATCACGGGGACTAAATATACCTAATCATTATCCTCAGTGTGTATGGCAAATTAAAATTAATAATTTGAACGTTATCCCGCCCTTCCCACGGCTATAAATAACTTTTATTTTAAGCTGAATATATAAATAATTTTAAAATGTTTCACAAATTTTGGTTAATGACAGAAAATTTATAAGAAGAAACTGTGTGGTTATTAATTAAACTTTAGAAGTTATTTATTGATAGACTACTGTTTTAATTAATAACTAGTAACTTAATTATAGTCCTACAAATACTAAAGGGTTATTTCGAAATTGGCTTAGGTGGTAAATTAAAATTAAAACGTCTAGTGTATTTTGTAAATAATAAGTACGTTCGTTATCATTCTGTACCGGAAATGTTAAACTTAAAATCTTCTAAGCAAACTTTTATTTAGTAACTCTTTTTTTTCTGATAATGTCGTAAGACAGACTATAGTAATAAATTAGCTTTGTTGTGTTTAATCGAAATTGATCTTTTTAAGGGTAGCGCGGTGTTAGATTTCCTAATTAAAATTCTTGATTAATCCTCCAATTTATTAAGTTTAAATGAAACAGCTTGAGCTGTAAAAAATGAATGTGTTTTCTAAGCAGTTTAGTATTTACCTACCATTAATATACATCTAAAATAATTGCATAGTAAGCTAAAATTTTTATTTCAAAAAGTTTTTTTAATAAACTGAAAATTATGATGGCCCTTCTTTATCTTAGTAGTCGTTGAAATAATGCTTAGTATGTGTTTTATATAAAAATGAGATATTATAGATCTGAAATACCCTTTGTAACCAATTCCTATTAATCTATCCCTTTCAATTAAATCATGGTCTACAAAACTACGTAGAATTTGTAAAAACTCTAATCTTGAGAAATGTAATTTTATTACTACATGCAACAAATATCTGGTATGAAACAACACACGATCTTCCAACCTAGAAAGTGGAAATTAAAGGAAATGAATAAGAATATTTTTAGGATAATTATGCAAACTCTTTTATAATAACTTCATTACGAGAATACATTGTAAAACACATTGTAAACACACAAACAATAATCTACGTCGAGCAGATGTCTAAAACGTCATGTCAGATAGAGGTTAACCGACATCTATACTACCCCACTATGGAGAAAGGCAGTAACTGACAAAAATGGACAATGCGTTTCTTTCTGTTGTTGTGCAGCTGTGGTCATTTTGTACCTTAATTCAACACAAAAAGGCAGTACATAAACTTATATCTTAAACAAATGTAAAAAAATACCTACTGCTTTTTAATTAAACCTAGTGTTTACAAACCTAAAAAGCAGTAAGGCCATTATACAACACAAGATGGCAGTATTGTATGACACTAGCTATAGATGCTGCCTTCTTGTGTTGTATGACGTGATGTTCATGATGATTACTGTCTATTAAACAGTACGTTAGTACTCACTGATTCCACAGAGTTAGTAGCTTAGCGCTAAGTTGACCGGCTTGCTTAATTACCAAAATATAGTTTTATATAACTCGTTGCTGTTACACTATTGTAAGTGTCAAGATTAGCATCATGGATCGCAAAACGTATGTAAAAAAATATAATCTTCTGTGCTGTGTTGTAAGCAATATTTAAAATTACGATTTAAGAAATTTTACCTACATAAGCTTAAATTTTATTTGTAATAATGTAAGTAACTGTTACAGGTTATCGAGATCTGAACTTATGCTAAAGATGGTATCGAAAAAGCTAAAATAAAAAAGACACTGAATCCCCGGGAACAAGTAATGTGACCACTTCCAGTATTATTTCTTGTATTGTCGAAGAGGCTTCAAAACATGACATTATAATGTTGCAAGAAGGAATTATTGGTAAGTGGGTACCTACCGATAATATGACTTATTCCATAATACTTTGGAATGTTACATTAATTTTTGTTTCTTTTGAATATTTTTGAAATGTATTTTCTTTTTAGATACTATCACTACAACCAGCGCTACAAAAGGCGCAGTAGAAATTTATGAAGTTTTTGAAGGCAACACGGTAGCTCCTCAAAATGGACAAAATAATCTCCAAGAAACAACTGGTGAAAATCAAGAAGGAACTATTTTTCAAACACACATAACTGCACAAGTTGTAATAGATGAAGAAAATATTTATGAAAATAATAGTTTGGATGCTAATTTAAATGATGAAACCAGTAGTTTAGACGAAAATATTCCATTGTCAGAGATTGGAAGAAGTAATACAAAACGGATACTAAAAAGCGGAAAAATAAAATATCTAGAAAAGATAGTGCTAAACTAAAGGCTATATTGAAACATCCGCTCAGAGATCCTTGCAAACTCACGTGCAAGAAAGAGTGCAGTAAATTGATTAGTACTGAACAATGAAAATTAATTCATAAAAACTATTGGTCAATATCTTGGTTTGATCAAAGGAAATTCGTGTTCAAAAATGCCAGTTAAGAAAAGAACACTAGCTGAGATTTCTCAAAGAAATTTTCATTTCGGTACCTCCTGTTACAAGAAATTAGGAAAGATATTGATGCATGTAACAAATTTTACTTAGCAACGTTAGGATATCATCCGAAAAACGATAAGGTTATTTTTAATGTATTACACAGGTCGGCACCAAGATTCCAAACCAATACCAAAGAGGAAAAAATCCGTCCCCTAAAAAAATTGACAGATAAGTTATTTTAAGCCATGTGGGAACATTTCATCCAACTGCATCTCACTATTGACATGAACACGCTCCTCGAGTAAAATATTTGCCAAGTGACAACACAGTTGCCATCATGCATAAAGACTTTTTAGAAAAAATTCCAAAACATGGATGCTCTACTTGCAGTAAGTAGTACGCGCATATGAACCGGGCAAAACTTGCTAGGCGACTCTACAGAAAGTATACGGATATTGAACACGATGCAAAAACAGTTTGTGTCTCAGCATATTGGGAAAAAATCATTATGCTACCTCGAATAGAAAGTTTTACGAAGGTTTTGTTTATTCAGAGATTGGTTGTTTATAATGAAACCTTTGTTGCCCTTGGTACTAAAAGTAGAGAAAAAATACCGTTTGCCGTAGTGTGGCGTAAAGCTTTGTGTGGAAAAGGAAAAGAAGAACTTACAATCACTTTTCTACATTCATACTCCATAATCGAGACGCTGAACATTCGTATTTTGGTTGCACAATTGTTCAGCTCAAAATAAAAATTGGACTTTTTATGACATTTCTTCTTTATATTGTAAATTCGGCGAAGGTTCAATCGATAGAGGTATATTATTTTGAGCCACAACATACATTTGTATCGGCCGATTCCCTACATTATCAAATTGAGTTATCCTTGAAACGACAAAAAAAACTTCCGATTTGAATGACTTTGTCACAGCTGTACAGAATTCAAACAAGGGAAAGGTTACAGTCAAAGTGATGAATATTAACGACTTCTACCGTCTAAGATATACTGAAATGACACTCAACCTTCCCCACAATGATATACTTGAATTAACAAAGATACAAATGGTGACTAGTTTCGACAAGAAAATGTCATCTTCAGACCTTAAACTATATGAAACTGTAACATCTTGTGTGAAAAAACTAACGAGTACTTATATACACTGAAATATAACGCTACATGTGCATAGTTAAACCGCCTAAGGCGCACATTTATAAACATCAAGATATGTTTTGACCTACATATCAGGAATAAAATTCAAGATTCCCTTGTACCTAAGGTTCCATCAAAGAAAAATCTTACGATTAAGTAAATTGAACAAGCTAATGTATCGACAAGATTAAACCAAAGAGGCCTACAATGAGGAAAACATCGTCACTTCTTTAAAAAACTTATACTATTATATTTACCTAGTTGTATAAAACATTAAATACCCTTACGGGAAGAATTTCAAAATTCAGACCCATGTTGAATTATGGGAATGAATTTTCAGACGTAGATGCTTAATCCGTCATTTAATCCAATAAAGTTTAACAATTTAATAAGTAATGACTTAATGTAAATAGATCAACGCATGTGATTAACTTCTGTTGAGGTTATATACCAAAAGTTTTTGAACAATTAATTAAAAACATCCATTGTGCTGTAATAAAACTTTTTAAACGACCTAAAAATCTACAGATATTCAAATTACTTACGGGAAAAATTTTTAATTATTAAATTACAGAAAGAAAAACCACGAGCTGCACAAGCAGCTGTTGGTAAAGAGAGAAGTTAGCCACAAGTGATGCCAATATATCCTAATCTTATCAATTAATTCAAAAAGATGAATTCCGAAGCCCGTGCACAACTAGTTCCTATAAAACCAGTTTTAAGGCTGATAATTATTATAATTTGTCAAGCACTGCTGCGCACTATTGTACGTGTCTGTGGAAGTTGAAAACTGCATTACTGCTGGATGTATAAAAGTTGGCGCAGTTGATTTTCATAAGTTGTAATAAAAGTTGCATTGACTGAACTTGTGAAACACATGTTGTAATGGCCCCAAAAAAGAATGTGAAAAGCGTCAGATTTGGTGACCGTGTCTATGAGGAAATAGTGTTGCAGCTGAAAGTGATGATCTGCCTTCTGAGAAAATTGATGTGTCAGAAGCAGAAAATTATGACACAGAAGACACAAATTTCGAATTGGTTTCTGACGAGTATTCTGGATCCAGTTCTGATGATATTCACGATAATTCAGAGGATGATGTTGATGCTATTGGTAATTCTTCAACGAGTGGTTACATTGCTCGAAGCGGTCGGGATTCTCCAACAAAAAATAAAATTCAACCACACAATGTTATTTGGCGTGCGCCACGACTAGCAAGAAAACATATGACTGCAACACTAAACGAAGCGTTTTAGTTATTTGTAACTCCAATTATTCTACAAGAAATTGTGAACTGTACTAATTTAGAGGGAAGACGTGTTTACGGAGCAAAAAAAAAACCGTGGAAAGATGTAGCTTGATGGATTTATTGCATTCTGTGGTTTACTTATTCATGCGGGAATTGACAAAGGCTGGGATATTCCGGAGAGAGAACTATTTTCTAGTGAATTTGCCAATCCGGGCCACAATGTCCATATTTCACTTTGAAAAAATATGAAGATTCGTTAGATTTGAAGACAAGACAACCCGGAAAACAAGTTAGCAGAGGTGTCCCACGTTTGGGATTTATTTATTCAGCAATGCACAACCTGCGTCATACCGGATACTAATGTAACTTTTGATGAACAATTCGTGGGGTGTAGAGGTAGATGCAGATTCGTTCAATATATGCCAAGTAAATCGACAAAATATAGAGTTAAAATATTCTGGCCGTGTGAATCTAAGTCTAGTTATACTCTGGATGATTTAGTTAATGTTGGTCGCCAGCCCGGAGAACTTCCACATAATAACCTGGGACTTGAAGTAGTACAAACTTGTGCGTAGGATTGATAATTATGGTCTCAATCTCACGATAGAAAACTTCTTCACTAGTGTTCCGCTATCAATTTATCTGTTGGATAAAAATATTACTCTTGTGGGTACACTACGTTAGAATAACCATGACATTCCGAAACAAATGAAAGCCTCAACGTATCCATGGTAAGTTACGCACGTAAAAATAACAAATACTCATGCCATACACGTATCTTATGTTCAGTCACTTCATTTTGTTAATTGGAACGTTTCTGTTTACAACAGCACATGAAAAATCGTCACTAAAGGGGAAATATTCAACACGATGCAACAGCAATATAAAATGAATATTAATGAAGAACTAGATTTTGTTGTCTTGTTGTTTGTTAAAAAAGATATGAGGAAAAGATTTTCCCGAATCAGGCGTAGATGGACACAAGCCAATTACAGAGTATATATTTTCATGGAGAAGAATCATTCATGGATAAATATTATAGCACTTAAGCTACCAAAACAATCACAGGTTGTTGAACGTCCATCAAAAACGTTTCATGACTGGAGCGAAAGAGGTAAAAAACGCAAAACGGAAGCACTGCGTAGGACCAACGAATCAGAAGAATTGTTATACGCTGCTCAGGTAAAACTGCAGGTGGAAGGAAAGAAAGATGCTTTCAAAGCACTAAGATACATCAATCCTAACCCAAAGCGAGCAACAAAGTACAAAAAAGCGCATTCCAAGTTCATAAAATACCAAACTACTCCACATCAGTTGTCGCATCAGAAAGAGTTAGCAATGTTTTTTGAGGCTGGAGTGTCTAAAAACCGATATGAAATAATAAGGAGCTCCCTTCCATATCTTCTGTGCTATACAGTTTTTCAAAAAACCAAGCAGGAGTCATATCCAGATAGAACTCAAATAACTGAGAATTGTGGTGAAGCGTCTAGTCTAATCTAGTCAACCATACGTAAGTAGACTGCTTAGTTATTTGGAGGAAGTCGTACAACGCTTTTACGAGGAAGGCTGCACTAAACTTACGTTGATTTATAATTGGGAATGCCAAGGCTCGGAGCAGTCCCAATTTAAGCAAAGGTTTCAAAATGATCACGATTCAGACTACAATTGTGCCTTTACAACTACTGTTAAATTTGGACTCCGATAACAATACGTTTTACCAAAGATACGATAAACATTATCAATGAAGAAATCAAGTATATCGAGCATACGACAGTAGAACTGACAGATAAAGTATATAATGTGGAACACAGTGTGGGCTCTTACAATGGTTGATGACAAAATATGCAATTTTGCAACTTCGACCAAATCAACAATGGGGTGCTACTACATTTGTGGTTCAACGTCAAAAGAGTTCAGTGACCTCAACCAGAAAAAAGCATAGCTGAGGGCTCATTAAGATACGGAATATCGGTCTTGCATGCAAGAATTAGGTTTTTCGAAGGTTTAATTAATTTAACCTACAAGTTGGCCCTAAAGAAGAGGCAGCTCAGAAATGAAAACGACAAAGGGGTTGCAAACAAAACTAAGACGAAAATACAAGTAGGATTTCGACAAATAATGGGTCTAAGTGTGGATGTTGCCAAGGCTGGTTTTGAAAACACTAAGGATGGTAACACCAGCAAGAGGTTTATATCTAACCATATATATATATATATATATATATATATATATATATATATATATATATATATATGTATAAATAGATGTATGTGTTATCATCTGTATACATACATATTATTAATATTACACATGTGTATACTAAATATTTTATGCTGTACTGCTTCAACAAGGTTTTTTGTGGATCCAGAACTGGCAGTAGAAATAACTGGTTTAAACGTTCATCTAATTTATTGCCTAAAAGTAATCATGGAGACCATATCAAGCGGACATAAAACTAATTTAGAGCAGTTCGCTACACAATGGATACCGCAAAACTATACATTGGAAAATAGGCTTGGTATCTAATGACACCTACTTTGCATAAGGTTTTAGTCTATGGACCCGCAATTGTGGAGCATGCTTACTGTCAGAAGAGCCTGAAGATACTACAAACAAACACTTTCGGATTTATCGACAAACTATGCAAGAAAGTTTTCGAGGACTACTTCCAACGAAGACGTTTTGAATAGGTTACTCCTTATTTCGAATCCTCTCCTCACTGGGATGAGACAAATTCCAAGAAATAAATCGAAGCCCTTTTTGAAGGAAACTTTGGATATGTTGCTTGAATTAGGCGTACCACCTAGTTCAAGTGCTCTTCCAAGATCAGATAAAGAAATACATTCAGGTGAAGAAGACATTTCTTCACATGAATAGTTATATAGATAGTTAATTAGATAAATATAAAATTAGTTATTACGGCTTCAGACTGAAAAATTTTTTTGGTGTTTTTTTTACGTAACACCGCTATATGACATTAGTACAAAACCCAAATAATTTTAGCCAGCTAGATTGTCCAAATACTCTACTGTGCGTCGTTACAAAAAATTGCGTAGAACATAACTAATCTATATGATTAAGGTCTATAGATTGGTATTTTTATATCTCTAAAATATATAGCTGTTTCATAAATATGCGACAAAAATCAAAAATAGCTCCTAATAAACCCGCCTTCACCGCCGCTGAATTTTTCCCAAAATCTAAACAACTCCAGGAGAAATGAAAACTAGCTTAAATTACAAAAATCTTAAATGTTAAAAGCAAACATCCACGTAAGTGAATAGAAAAAAAAATACTTTGTACAAATCGAAACTCATACTGCTGATCTCAGTATAGGCCTCTAACAAAATAGCAATATAAAACTTCATCATTATAATTTTTTCAACAAACCGTTCTCAAATTTTTAATTTACCGTACAAAAAAACACCAAGCGCTGACTTTTTCCCCTATTATTATAAAAGTAAAATACTTTAATTCTAAAAGTTTCATACGCATACAATCACCTATTATAAAACCAGAGCAATCACACACGCGTGACAGCATACTGTTAATTTAATAAAAAGGATACCATTGACATTAAGTGCTAGATTTCCTTAGAGTGTTCATGAATGTCAATATTATTAAGATGATTTAATAATATTTAGGGAATCAAAGATTTATGTACTGTTCATTACTAAAAACAACATTTTATAGTAGTTTTTTCGTTCATATCATTATTTTAACAAGATGTTCTTTCATTTTCATATTTTATAAATTTCTTTACATTAAGATTACCTAATACGTTTTTTTACGACAATAATTTAAATAGCTATTGGAGCATATAAAGCTTGTAAAATTTGGATTTAAATACAGGATTTCTTTTCCAAAAGTAAACTATTTCTAATTATGAACGGAAAGTTATCTTTTTCGTATTGTAAACTTTTGTTTCGCCGTTTGAAATTGAAATTGCTATACTGTGTTGAATATTTTATTTCTTGCATAAAATTTGAATTTTCTAACATGCTAATAAAATGTGCTATGATCACGCTACTTCATTACTCATACTAAATGAATTAATGAAAAAGCAGTTTAGATCACACATACATTATTTTAGTTAAAATGAGTTAAAACAGTTTGTAGAGTAAAATAAAATTAAAAAATCCGATTTCTGAGAAAAGTGTAGGCTATTTTGAAGAAAGAAGAATCCAGCCCCTAAAACTAATTTACGGAGTGTTCTCTGATTTACGAAAAAAATATATTACTTTTAGCCTTGTGTTAGTGCATAGTAACCATTCCTGAATTATTTTCAAATAATTCCAGTACAACTAGCAAGTGCATTTAAAATTATATTTTCGGAAACGGAAAAGAGTTTTTAAAATTGGCCATCTGTATTAAAATGGTTGGGCATGGTTCCGTAGCTTACATTAACTGAATTCAATGGAGCTAAATCCATAAGAATACATGACTCGTTTGAGGATTAGCTTTTCTCTTTTCTTTACACATTTCTTTTCCGTTGAAAGAATTAAAGAATGAATGTTTTTATAATGAAAGCTGTGTATACGTTATGACCAGTTTATATTAATCTTCAATTAACCTAAAATTGTTAGAAAACGGAAATTCGTACTCATATAGTTCATTCCCCTACATAGTAATATTTTGCATTGTACACATTAAAAGGTGGAAGTAATACAAAATGTTGTTTTATTACTTCGAAAAACCTAACAATCGGTAAAATATCATGTTCCAACACCTATTCTTGCTTACTTTTAACCGACCCTTCTATTGGAACCTTTTGATGTTGGTAGCCTGGGTGATATGCTGTTAAGGTTGTGTGAGAAATCAACTTCCCTTGCAACAAGCGCATGGCCCTATTTTTAAATTTTCATTACAGTTTTATTGAAATTTGCGCCTTAAGCATAAGAGTTCCGTTTAAATCCGCATGCAGTGGCCGTTTATTTAATTTTGCCAGAAAAACCAAAATGCGTCTTCTAATAACGAGAAAGCTGCTCATTAAGGAGATTGTAATAATCTTAAAAGACTAAGCGCTTATATATAACAAGAGAGTCTCTAATCTGATACAGATTGTATAACTGAACAATTGTTATTCTCCTCGTGTATAACTTTTCGGGAATTACATAATTTATATATTGTATGATTATTTGTTACCGTTTTGCTGCTCTCCAATGTAAATCTTTATAGAATTGTAAAACGAATGTCGGTTCATATTATACAATGATAACATTAATAGCATAAATCATTAAACCTACACGAACAAATCGATTCAGCCTCATTTACATTATATTTATACACGCTCCATCCAAAAACATGTATATTGCATTGGGAACGTTTTTATGAATGTAGCATGTAATCTATTCGCTTTTGGTTAAAGATACTACTTGTAGTTTTGCAGCGTATCAGGTCGAATTTGGAATTTGAAAGTCTATTATAGACTTGGTCAGATTAAACCGAAATTATGATAAAATCCCACCAAAAACATTTAACAAATCTTGTTCAGATAATTGGAGCAATCAATCCACTACAAACCTTCCTGGCTAAAGAAAAGTGTAATTTATGGCTAATTATTTGAAATAAACATATTTTTTCCAATATATTGTAATTCCTAATAGTAATAGTGTGTTTTGTGTTTCTATTTTGTTTATTTGTATTTCACATTTTTAATCCATAAGAGTTGTACCTTACCAACTTAAACAGTAGAGTTTAGCTTGTCAATTCGAACCAAATAGAGTTGGGTAAATTACAGTGCATAATGTACCGTTATTTTCCCCGAATAAGTTATTAGTGAAATAGTTTTGTCAGAAATACACAAATTTTACGATGTTTAGGAAAGGGATACCAGTACGGATATTCTAATTCACAATGTAAAGTAGACTTACATTATAATATGTCACATACCGTATATTGTAAGCAAGGAGACCTATCTAGCTATTATTAACATAGGGAAAACACATAGTCAATTTAATGCGCATATAGAAAAAATGTACCGACAAACAAAAACAAATTGAATACTCTAAGTATCCGATTTCTTATCAGCGATAGAGATAGGGGAGTATATTCTTCTTACAGTAACTTATATACACTACATATCATAAAAGTATATATATATATATATATATATATATATATATATATATATATATATATATATATATATATATATATATATATATATATATATATTATAAGAAAAACGAAGTCAAGTTACGATAAAACTACAAAAACACAAAGAAGGTGTTTAAAATCTTACATATTGCTTGTGACTCTTGAGAAAAGGTTAACGATCGCATATATTTGTTAGAAGCAGTTATTAGTTTATTTTCCATTGGCAAAGGACTTGAGTATTTTGCAAACTGACGTATCCCAGATTCTCTCAAAAGGGATTTGCAGTTATACAAACTAAAATGTTAATACACAGACGGAAACACTAGGTTTCACCCCCGCTGTTTGGCCCCCACTATTTAGTCCCCACCGTATTTCCCCAGAATGTTTCGCCTTTACACCGTTTCACCACCGGTCGTTTCGCCCCCTGATTGATTTCATGAAAATACTTGCAAAAACATTGAAAACCACATGATTTCCAAAATAATTATGTTAAATAATACACATTACAGAATATTTTAAAATAAAAAATATTAAAATCATTATTATTCATCAATAATATTAATAAATAATAATATTAAAATGATTCTTAACTAAAATAAATTATCTTAAATAGCGAACAATGCCTATGCATAATGTGACACTAATTACATTAATGACATTAACAAGGGGAATAATAGTTATAATGTAGGCAACCATGCCATTAATCGATTTGTAATGAGATATTTAAAGTAAGTTAAGATTAAAGATGTTTTACTGTAATAGCTTTCCATGAAAACTATGATGAACGTGAGGAATTTTATTGGTAATTGTTCACCCCTTGTATTATTATTATTTCTATCCTACTTAATGCAAATATACCTACCGTATGTGTACCGGGGACGAAACGGTTGGGGGTGAAACGGCGCCTGGAGCGAAACGTCGCGGGGAAAACTAAGAAAGCAATATGGTGGTGGAGAAACGTCTCTACCTCCAAATATTAATGTATGTTGATGGTAATGGTAATTTATATTTACAGGAAACAAAATTTCATTTAAAATGAATCGACAAACGCAAAATTTAAAGATTATATCTTAATATCATCGCTGATTAGATTCATAATGAATAAAACTTCTCTTCATAAAACAAAAATGTACTGCACAAATGCACATGCACGCATGGATACACGTACTAACCCTCACACCCTCTAACACATTAGCACACACATTCACTCACCCACACCCGCACACACGCACATTCGCACACTCGCACACTCGCACACTAGCACCCTCGCACGCTCGAATACTCGCACACTCGCACACCCGCACACTCGCGCGCTCGCAGCTCGCACACCTGCACGCTCGCAAACTCGCACACGTGCACACTCGCACACTCGCACACTCACACACTCGCACACTCACACACACTCACACACTCACACGCTCACACACTCACACACTCACACACACTCACACACTCACACACCACTCACACACTCACACACTCACACTCACACACTCACACTCACACTCACACACTCACACACTCACACTCACACCTCACCACACTCACCACACACTCACACACCTCACACACTCACACACTCACACCACACCTCACACACTCACACTCACACCCACACCTCACACACTCACACACTCACACACTCACACTCACACACCACACTCACACCCACACTCACACCACACACTCCACACTCACACTCACACACTCCACACACTCACACTCACACCACCACACTCACACACCTCACACACTCACACACTCACACACTCACACTCACACACACACACTCACACACTCACACCACACTCACACACACCTCACACACTCACACCACCTCACACACTCACACACTCACACCCACACCCACACTACCACACACTCACACACTCCACCACACTCACACCACCTCCACACACTCACACACTCACACTCACACTCACACACCCACACTCACACTCACACACCACACACTCACACACTCACACCACACTCACACACCACATCACACACAACACTCACACTCCACACATCACACCACCACACACACCCACTCACACACTCACACCACACAACAACACTCACACACTCACACACTCACACACTCACACACTCACACCTCACACACTCACCACACTCACACCCCACACCTCACACCTCACACCTCACACACACCTCCACACTCCACCCACACACACTCACACCTCCACCTCACACACTCACACACCACACTCACACACCACACACCACACACTCACACACACACACACACACCTCACACACTCACACTCCACACACCACACTCACACACTCACACCTCACACCACTCACACACTCCACACTCACACCTCACACACCACACACTCACACACACACACACCACACACTCACACACTCACACACTCACACACCTCCACCACACTCACACACACTCACACTCACACACCACACTACACCTCACACACTACACTCACACACCACACTCACACACACTCACACACTCAACACACTCACACTCACACCTCACCCACACACTCACACACCACACACTCACACCACTCACACTCACACATCACACCACACACTCACACACTCACACACCACAACTCACACACCACACCACACAACTCACACACTCACACTCAACATACCACACACTCACACACTCACACTCACACCACACTCACACTCACACCTCACACACCACTCACACTCACACACCACACACACATCACACACATCCACACACTCCACACACACCACACACCACACACCACACACTCACACAACACCACACTCACACACTCACACCCACACACTCACACCCACACCTCACACACTCACACACTCACACACACTCACATCACCTCACACTACACTCACACTCACACCTCACACTCACACTCACACACTCACACCCACACACTCACACACTCACACTCACACTCACACACTCACACCACACACCACACACACTCACACCACCACTACACTCACACCTCACACACTCACACACCCACACTCACACACTCACACCACACTCACACTCACATCACACTCACACACACACACACACCACTACCACACTCACACACTCACATCACACCACACCTACACTCACACACTCACACACCCACACCACACACTCACACACTCACACACTCACACACTCACACTCAACACACTCACACACTCACACCACACTACTCACACCACACCTCAACACTCACACTCACAACTCACACTACACTCACTCACACACTCACACTCACACATCACACTCCACACACTCACACACTCACACACTCACACTCACACACTCACACCACCACACACTCACACTCACACATCCACCACACTCACACACTCACACACATCACACACACACACCACTCACACTCACACTCACACACTCACACATCATCACACCCACACTACACACACACTACTCACAACTCACACACTCACACTACTCCACACACTCACACACCCACACACTCACACACTCACACACACTCACTACACTCACACACTACACACACTCACACACTCACACACTCACACACACTACACAACACTCACACTCACATCACCTCACACACTACATCACACACTCACACTCACATCACACATCACATCACCACACACTCACACTCACACACTCACACACTCACACACTCACACTCTCACTCACTCACACTCACACACTCACACACTCACACATTCACACTCACACCTCACACTCACTCACACACTCCACACTCACACCTCACACCACCTCACACACTCACATCACACACACTCCACCACACTCACACACTCCACCACACCACACCTCACACACTCACACTCCACACACCTCACACACTCACACCTCACCACACCACACTCACACACTCACACCTCACACACTCACACACACCTCACACACTCACACACACACTCCCACACACCTCACACACCACTCACACTCACACTCACACACTCACACTCACACCTCACCACACCTCACACACCTCCACACTACCACCACACCTCCAACACACTCACACACCTCACACACTCCCCACACACCTCACACTCCACACCACACTACACTCACACTCACACACTCACACCCACCACTCACTCACCACACACTCACACCACCTCACACACTCACACCACACTCACACACTCACACCCCACACTCCACACACACTCACCCACACCTCCACACTCACACACTCACACACACCTCACACACTCACACACTCACTCACACACTCACACACTCACACCTCACACCACCTCACACTCACACTCACACTCACACACTCCCTCCACACCTCACACCTCACACACTCACACTCACTCACACATCACACACTCCACCTCCACACTCACACCCCACTCCACACTCCACCTCACACACTCACACTCCTCACCTCACACTCACTCACACACTCCACTCACACTCACTCACACATCACACTCACACCTCCACTCACACTCACACCTCACACACTCACACACTCACACCTCACCTCCACACTCACACACTCACCACCACCTCACACCACCTCACACACTCACACCTCACACCTCACACTCACACTCTCACACACTCACACACTCACACACTCACACACTCCCACACTCCCACACTCACATACTCACACACTCATACACTCACACATTCACACACTCACACGCTCACAGATACACGCACTCATTGTTAATCTCGATTACTAATTGACTTGCTTAATATTTTTGTTTGTCAAGCGATTGTGAAATAATCATTTTTTATCGATTTTTAGGTTTTGTTAATGTAGGCTGTGTATGACAAATGTTATTTAGTGAAAAATGTGTCATTTTGAATTTTGAAAACGCAAGTTAAATAGTTTGCTTCTATTTTTTCTATAAATAAGCAATCTCATAGAGACACAAAGCGTCTGAAGGAATTAATTGCACTTCACCTGAGATGATAGAAATAGCATATAATATGCTGGCAAATATGTGCAGAAAACCAAGAAATGTGACAGCGCACGAGGTAAGAGTCACGCATTCTGTAATCCTTTCCCTATGGTTGAAGCAATATAAACGTTAATTGTTAATACGTAAAAAGAAAAGGTTATGTATTTAGTTATATAGTTTCGAATTATATATTTAATTTCCGAAAGAGCATCTAAAGTGAAGCATCCTTTTTAAAACTCATATGGCTGCTTTGGTGGTGGAATGTTTACAGTGTTTGCCTTTCATCCGTGCGGCACAATTTCAAACGGCCGAGGTAGTCGTTTTTCTAAAACGGTGATAAGCCAAAGCACTACTTCTTCCCGAACACTTTATACTTGTTAACAATACACAACTTACTGATTATCTTTACTCTAGTAATGTACAAGTTCTGGATAATTCTTAATATTCTTAAACTACGAAAAACCTAATTTTGTTTACAGCAAGTTATCTCTTTAATAGCACACTGTGAACTTTCTGTTAGAAACTTTGGAAGAAGCGTATTTTTCCGCCAAAATGCGAAGACTTCTCAGAGAATGACGAAAGCACTTGGTAACTTTAAACACTAATCGCCTTTCTGGATCTTGATAAGACACATGGACCAACTGCACAAAACAAAAAACTGGTCTTGTGAAGATTGAACAATTATATGATCCATTATTTGTAATGTGAGGGAATGAACACCCTGCTACAACAGTTCCTTCAACGCGGAGCTTGATCAATGATGTTCCGCGGTAAAACTACGTTACCGTAACTATAAACTATAGCGCTTCCAAGCCTAAACTACTACTGCTCTCGTGAATAATTTCACTTGCCGCCACATTGGTCTTTTTAAACCCTCTCCTTCTGATTAACCAATTAAGTAAAAGGTACCCAAATTTACTAACTACGCGGATTTACAAATTCCCACTCGAAAATCGTCGGGAGAAATTGCATCGTCAGCCGAAACTTTCTCTAAGTAATTTGATATATGGTAAATTTGAGCAAATTCTTTGTTTAAAACCAAACTCTTATCAACAGGAATGGCGCCGAACCGGCGGCTAACTTTAACTTATCCAAAGGATGTACCTTACAATGTAATCATTTGAATACGTTCTCTAATTTAATTTTAAATGATGCAATCTTAGCTTGATTTGACTAAATTTCTCCAATTTTAAATAACGAAAACATTTATCTATAAAAAACTATCCTTATTCACAATGACACTAACGAATGTTTTCTTTCAAATTAGAAAGAAGGTTGCCCTAACCATCGATGCCAAAATATAAATCACATTTCCTTCTTAAACTTTCATTTTACTTTGATCAGCAATAAAAACTTCCTTTCTGTTTAAGAAAATCCCAAAAACAAATTCATAAACCTTTTAAATACATAAAAGACAAAGGAAAACGTTAACAGTAGAAAAGCGAGAGCCTATACTACATTTAAGATGTTCGGTGCTAACAAATAATTTATCATTTCGCTAATTATCGGCAAATCATGGACATATGACGAGATCCTACGTATGATATCCAAATATACTAATATTAAAAAAAAAATCACAATTTTATCCACACGCGACAACACAAAAACATGAACGCAAGTTTAAACAACGTCCTTTCATCTTAACCCAACTGCTTGGCGACCTCTTCGAGAAGATACCCTTTATGCAATCGGAATACCCACGTCTATCTAATCACGACCAAAGCTATGACCCAGATAACGAATATGGAATAACCGCACACATCCACACGCCATCACGCATCATCAGTGCTGAAGAGGAAGAAAATTACTGAGCAGAGCACAACAAGTTAACAATACAAATATAAGCATTAATAAATAACATAAGCATGAGAATACTAACAAAGAAAACATGTTTAATTAACACGATCCTTTGTTTAGAAAATTCTTTCTTTTTCTCTACAAACATTCAATTTAAGATGTTATACTATTATTAAAGTAGATGTTAGATCACTATTTACCATAATTTTTACTAACATTGCAAAATACTCATGATACAGAATAGTTATACAAACGTATTATGTGTTTTTGTACATTTTGAGTGATTATATTGTTTGTTACATACTTAATATTCAACGGAGACACTTCCATATTTCAACATGAAGTAAAGATCAATCAGACACCGATAACTTCGTTTCATTCTTATATTTTTTATTTTCTCCAACTAAAAAGAGTATTAGCAGATTATACATTGTTTAGAGACTTCAAAAATGTTGGATTTTGACATGAAGGGAGCTGTTTTTGCTAGTGATTTACTGATCGCTTGCTTAACAGAAAGCTGATATAAATCTGTAAGTCATTATTTAATACATCTTCTGAGTATCACGTGTTATTAACTGGTACAAGTAAATTAATACGTATTATTAACTTTAATTAAAGGTTTGCTTCCTCTAACGCATACCTACTGTCGATGAACAAGACAGCTGTAGCGTAATAACTGTAATTGATCGAGTAAATGCCTAATATCTAGGAAAATAACACATAACCGTTACTACATTAACTCGATTTGTCTATAATCATAACCCATTATGAAATTTCATACATTTCAGATTTTAAGTTGTTAAAGGCATTATTGTACAGGAGTTTAGTTTAATCACTGTATTTGCCAAAAAAGAATTCATCCGGATATAATTGGTAATTGTATTTGCATATTAGATAATCACAGTAAAAATGTTAAGCCATGTTTTGATGAATTGAAGTACCTAAGAACTATATTTACAGTAAAAAGCAAACAAGTTTGTTTGCCCTCAGGACAACGCATCTATAAGACAGCGCCATACGCTTCCCGTATGTTTCATATGATATATGACCAAGCTCGAGCTCCAGGGAGTAACTTATTAGATATTTGGTAAGAAAAACTAGCACTAAAAATAACAATATGTATCGCCGCACGCTTGAAAGTAAATAAGTAATAAGGCATATCTAATATTCGATAAGTTTAAATCACATATAAAAAGACACTTATAAAAATTGCAAGCTGAAGTAACATTAAGAGATTTAAAAACTTTAACAAAGCGAAAAGATTCTCTTTTTCTCTTACAAAAACAAAATTTATTACTACAAGTTTTACAGCTAGAAAATTCATTGAATTTTTCTTACTCATTGAAAATACATTAAGAAAGCTCCGCTCACTTAAAAGTTCTACGTTTTATATTGTACGTATAAAGCAATGAAAACGAAACTATTAAGATAAATTTCTTAATATACATTGAATATTATTACAAACCTTATTCTTAATACAATATTTCAATTTATATATAGAAGTTTTCCCGTAAACTCTATTCTAGTCAAAGTTCGCGCAATAGAAGAAATCCTTTCACAAACGAATATTTTGAAGACACTTTTCCGATTTCAAGAGGTAGTTTCATAAGTCGACGATAAAAATATCCTGAAATTTTACACTGAACCTTGTAAAAAGTTGAAAGAATGATTCTTCTCAACACAGTTTAAAATTGGGTGCCAACTGTGAGCTGGTGAGATGAGTTGCTTCGGGCAGAAAGTTTAGAGATTGTTGCGTGGCATTATTAAATTATGGGTACAGTCCTTAGGGAGACGGCTGAATAGAGATTTTTAGCTAATTTAAAAATGTCAGCATTGAACTTTTGGTGTCAATAATTTAAAGTTTCTGTTTCAAGCTCACATCAATAACTCAATTTTTTTGTTTCTGAAGAGATATTTAATATTTGAAAATTTCTATTTGTGTGGTATCCTAAATACTGTAAATTTCGGGTAGATTTATTTATATAAAGGTAAATTATGGATGAAAATAACATAATGAATGGAGGGGTTGAAATATGTACTTGTAATTCCCAAGCTCGTTCTGCTGTTTTGCAGTTTTTATCACTTTTTCCTCTGAAATGGAGATTACTGTAACAAAGTTCGCAAGTCGTAATAGAGAGGATTTCATTTGCATAAAGAAAGTTTTTCATGTGTGATTATTTTTTTTTCTCTGCTGTTACGTTTCTGTTTGTAAAACTTGCACTGAATAACAAAAGAATGATATACTACATTATTTTACAATAACATAACTTTTATTTTTGTCACGATATAGCTTTACGTGAAAATTTATAGATATTCTTATTGTTGTGTGAACTAAATCTACTTGAAAATGTAGCTGATATCAATGCGATTCATTTTTTGCCTTTTCGCATGTAAATATGTCCTTTCACAGATTTTTCTTGTCGAACCGTGGTCGCAGATGGTAGCAACCGGAAACTGCTGTTAACGCAAAAACCTACTAAACCCTTCCGAATACTATAAACCAATTCCACACGGTAATACAATCTATAAAGACGTTTCGGGTTATTTCATTCTGTCATTGTTTGATTTTTCACTATATCATTTTCCGTATGTCCTAAGCATAAAAAAATTTATTTTACAATTTCAACGGCTACACAAAATTTGTTGGTAAAGTATTTATTTAAAACAACTGAAACAAATTTTAGCAAACCGCTTACATTTCAGCTTTTAAAAAAATGGGCGTTATGTTAACTTACACATTGTTGTGTTGGTCTGACGTGTAGTACTTATCAACAATTGCTTAGTAAAATATAAACGATGAAAATAAAATAACTAAAATTAATTAAACAGGGAAAACTACAGTTGAACGCGGTTTGAATAATTTAGAAAAAATATTCACATAGTTTATGTATTCAATTTATCAATAGTGTTAACGTTGTTGTGTAACAAAATAATATAAAATAGCATCATTTTTTCTCATCGCGGTGATGTAGTGCAGTGAAAAAAATATTGGTAATAAAAATAATCGTATTGACGATTTAACTGGACTACTTTTATGCTTTAAATTATATACAGGGTGTCTCGCTCGTTTGCCTTATTAGACATCTACAGAAATAAGTGAGGTATCAAATTAAAAATTTGCATGGCTGTATATCTCGCTTATACCGGAATTCGATAGAAATATTCTAATTTTAAACGAGAATACTTATTTTTAATGACTAACATAGGTCCATTATGAAATTATAAAACCTTTGATGTATCGCATTCAATATCCAATACCGCTTTTACCATTTTTGGGAAAAAAATAATTTAGGTTATTCTTTATAAACAATTGCTTTCCGCTTAAAAATGAATTTTACATGGATAGATTCTTCTCGATGGTCCAATTGTTAAAAGTATATTCTAGTGTTTTTCAGTGTGGAATTTTTTTAACTAGCTTAACTAGACGGCAGTCCCTTGTTTCTCGAAATGAGAACGAATAAATAAGCCCCTGAAAAGGGGAAAAACACGCCGCAAGTCGAAGGATACTTGGGTAGTTGTAAAGCACACAGACTTTGATAAATGATTTTGAGGTGCAGAAAAATGTAGAACACATTTTTTTCAAATAGAATGTCTAATCTTTTATTGAACTATTGAATAACTTTCCTATATGTAACTGTAGTCATTTTTACCTTCCAACCTATGTATGCATGGGTAGATACAGAAAGTTATGCAATCGACTTTCTTTCACTAACGTCATATCGGCATATTAGTTCATTTTACAACGTTTGGAAATGTTTCGCCAAGGTCTGTGAGTGTGTGCGTGTGTATGTGTTTGTGGGTTTATGTGTGAGTATATGCATGCATGTGTACGCCCGTGCGTGCGTCCGAGCGTGCGCGCTTCCATGCGTTCGTGTGTATGTGAATGTGTTTGTGTATGTATATGCGCGTGTGTGATTGTGCGTGATTGTGTGGGCGCGTGCGTGCGTGCGTGATTTTATGGGCGTGTGCATGCGTGAGTGCGTGCCTGAGTGTGTGTTTTGATGTGTGTATGCATGTGGATGTATATTAGTATTCACGATAACTCCATAACTTACTTTAAATTTGGTATCTAAGCTTGTTTTTATTTCTCCTGGAACTGATTAGGTTTTGGGAGAAATTCAGCGGCGAAGACAGGAAATTTATTAGGAGCACGTTTTGGTTTTTATCAAAAGTTTCTGAAACAGCTGTGTTTCAAAGATGTAAATATAGCAACATATAGACTTTAAATATATTTTTCATGTATGTTGTTTGCAATTTTTAGACACGACGCGTAATTTAGCAACAAAAAATTACTAAAGTAGTATTTAAATGTACAAATTGGTTCAATCTTATAACAACTTTATAAGAAAATGCGTAAATATATTTTTTAAGAAGATTTCGTTTTATATTACTTTTAATTACAAATTTTTTTAATATACAGCCAAATAGGTATAAAAACTAATTAAATAATATTTAAAATGCTTAAACTGTATTATCGATATTTTATAGAAACGGGCGAAAATTTTTTTAAGTTAGCATCTATATGCCTATTAACCTCTGTCTATCTTAGATGAAGTTTTAAACGTCTACCGGACATAGATTATTGTTTTTGTTTTCACAATGTTCCCTATTGTGGGCGTATTAAAAAAGAGGTTGCATAATTATCCTTCTAACCTACAAAGTGGAAGTTAAAATGTTGCGTGGTTATTATTAAAATTATTTCATATTAATTTCCACTTATTAGGTTGGAAGGTCGTGTGTTGTTTCTCACCAAATATATTTTTTCTAGCACATGAATAGTCAAACGTTTTATAACCAATACAAATAGAAAATAAAAAATAAGTAGTTACCCTCAACTGCTGGTGTAATCGGAAGTGTTGTAATTTTGAAATAATTTTCACGTGGTAGATCTTGTGAAAATTTTCAATTCTATTCTTCTGTATGTGTAAGAAAAGGTGAGACATCCTCTATACGTGTAACATTTATAACATATCTATGAAAATGTTTCACATTGTAATCAAATAGTAATTGTGCTTTAAAAGTAACCGCTCTGGTAATTGCAAAGGAAATGCTAGATCGGTTATTTAAGAACTGTAACATTTTTCTTACCTTATTGAACTATATCGAATCTACTTAGCATGCAAGAAGTAGTAGATTGGATCTCCGTTACCGTCTACCCTGTATGAGGTTCTTTCAGGGGGCCTTCCTAATATACGTATAGCGACATGATCACTGGGGTAGTATCTTCCCCATCCGATCTAGGAGTACATCGCTGTGGTTGAAGGAGCATGGAAGGATTGAGTAGCCCGCCCTCCCCATTGGGGAGGGAATGACACGTTGATTTCCTTTGATAATATTCTGATAAAGAGAAAAATACATGTATTTTCCGTTATTTCCTAATTAATATTCGCTGCAGGTACTATACGCTGTATATAATAATGTACATAAGCTTAAATAGAGACACGATATACGCCAGTGCACGGTAACCACTTAATTTGCCGCCACATCCCGGATGTAGAGCCCACCAATCCCAGTACTGGACTTCTTCAGGTAAAAAAAGCATAACAGCCTATGGTAAGTGCTTATTCATAAAAATGTATATTTGCATTAGATTTGTAACGTACAGTTGTAATATTACAAATCCCCTTATATACACACAAAAGGTTATAAAAAGGTTATACTTAAGTAGTTACATATTTTACATAATAAAGTATACATAAGGAAAGTAAGAATAATAGTTTGCAAATTTACAACTTTATTATGTGACAGTACTTAACCTAAGCTTTAAATACGTGAGATTATGAAGAACCATCAGGGTCAAAGGATCTCTTTTGGGGTTTGGGCTGTAAATATTGTAAGTCTTGTGGTTATCAAAACATTTTTGACAGCGAAACGTTCTTTTATATTTTACACAGTTAACTTTGATTACCACGTTTTTTGGGCATTGTCGCACTTGTTGGCACGCAGCACAGATCAACATCTACGATCGTTTTTGCTAATGAAGGGTACGTGACATTCTTCGCAGTAATACGAGGCCGGTTTGACAGAAGAGTGACTTTTCAATAAAAAAACTTGTTTTAAGGCAAGAATATATTTTGTTTTTCTACATAATTTCCTTTTAATTCTATACACTTATTTCAACAACTTTTCAACTTTTTTAAACCTTGAGAAAAATAATTTCTTAGAAACTCTGCAAAATACGCATCCGTTGCTTCCATTACTTCATTTGTATGAAATCTCTGTCCTTCGAGCCACTTCTTCAAGTTTGGGAACAAGAAGAAGTGACTTGGAGTCAGATCTGGCAAATATGGAGGATGGAGCAGGAATTCATAACCCAATTTAATTAATTTATTGGATGCAATAACAGACGAATGAGAGGGTGCATTATCATGATGGAAAAGAACTTTATTTTTGTTTAAATGTGGTCGTTTCTTCCTTAATTCCGCACCAAAGCGTGTTAATAAGTTGGAATAACACTCGCCAGTTATAGTTCTGTCCTTCTGCATGTAATCAATAAGGATTACCACTTGAGAGTCCCCAAAGACCGTGATCATAGCTTTGTTGACAGAAAAAACGGTTTTTGCCTTTTTAGGGGCACGTTGATCCGCAGAAGTCCATTGTTTCAACTGCATTTTCGTTTCAGGTGTGTAATGGTCAATCCATGTTTCATCCACGGTAACGTATCGACGAAATAATTCGCTCTGATTATGCTTCAACTTACCCAAACAGTCACTTGAAATCGAAACACGTGTATGCATTTGTGCTTCTGTTAACAAACGCGGCACCCATCTTGCACTTAACTTGTTCATATTTAAATATTGATGCTAGATGTTATACACTTGTTCCGTTGATATACGCAGTTCATTAGCTATCTCTCGCACTTTAACTCGCCCATAACTTTTTATGATTAAACTGACTTTATCGATTGTTTCTTGAGAAGTAACCGTTTTCGACGGTCCTAGACGTTCCGCATCTTCCGTGCCCATATGGCCACTTTCAAAAGCAGAAAACCACTTGAAAAGCATTCCATTGGATGGAACAGATTCTCTGTAATATTTGCGTAGTTTCTCTTCTGTTTGTTTGATGGTTTTTATGCGTAAAAATTAGTGTTTTTATTAAAACATGAAATTCCTTTTTATCCATTTTTAATTAAGTACAAAACGTGTCTTGTTTGATTGACTGTCAAACATAAAGTAACTGAGGGATTCTCACGAAATTTTGACAGCGGATTTCTAAAAGACGGCTTAAATATGCAAGATAATATCGTCACGTTAGGCTTGCGAACTTTTGAAAAGCCACACTTACGTCAAACGAGCCTCGTAACTGTATGCAAATGCCGCTGTTAATGAAGTTATGAAATTGCAATTAACATCATCATACAATAAATTGTAATGCTTCCCTGCAGTTTCACCTGGGAGATGACGTCGACCTTTGCTTCCATAGAGTTATGTGGTTAATTTTTATCCTTCAAGATACCTCTGCAATTGTCGTAGTTCTTCTAGTCCACACCTGTTCATTGGTGTCACCACATTAATTTTTTTAATCAGTTGCAGCTGTACTTTTTGAACATCCTCTCTATTACGAATGCGATTCTAAGTATGGTTTTTGTCTATATGTGCTGTACTGACGACCAATGCCCACGGTAAACACAGATCATTTTTATTGGTTATGGTTATAGTGCCTCGATGCCTGTCGCATTCCTCCTCACAGCTGTTGTACACAGGCGACCGCCCTTTTCGCTAAGGTAAGCGTACGGAGGTTACACGCAGGCGATAGGTCTCGATGTTTAATCTGCTAACGTTGGACTGGTAGATGGAAGATGTTGTATCCCATCCTCACTGATAGTATCGTTGCTAACTGGAGCATACACAGTATTTGTTTTTTACGAATTGAAAACCATCAATAGAAGAAGATTGAAGATGGTTCTCTGTTATACCAACCTAATCTCTGTGTGCCTGTACAGTGTTGTGAAAGATATATAGACGAACAAACTTGTATTTTTGCCAAACTTGCGGTATTCGGAAAAAATACGGACGGAAAATGTAATATCGGTATTCATGGGGCACGTTTTATATATGAGAAAACATTCAATAACGTTATCGTATTGGCTCATAATGGTGGCAATCTCATTCACAAGTTTATTTGAAATCACTACTGAACTAATAATGAGCGGTACAAAATTGATTTGTATGTGTCTAGACAATGTTAGATTTCTAGATTCGTTAAATTGCATTCATTTGGCTCTTAGCAAATTACCCAAGGTGATCGGTTTGACGAAGCTAAAGCAAGGTAATTTCTCACATTTGTTTAACACCACCGACAAAATCCATATTATACAGGGTATGACGTAATGAATGGGCCATAGTTCAGAGATAGTTTCCTTGGGTTAAAATAATCCTATTTTGGGCAACTTACCTTAGTCCAATTCTGCTTCCTTAAAGATGCATTGTTGATTTAACTTTTTTCGATAGCTGTCGTATTTTTCAAGACATCGTGTTTGGACTTGGTACAGGGGAGTTTTTCGGGTAGCATAAGATGTAGCGCGTCACCAACACCTTACTCATGTTTCTGGTTTCCGCTGTATTTGTTTTGTAGATAAAGATTTTGAAAGACTTGTTAACATTTCTGAAACATCATTTTAATTTCTTTAAAAAAGGTACTCTTATTATATATCGCTAAATGATTCCGCTTTAGAGGGAAATGAACTTAAAGTGAACTTTGCAGAATGTACATATTTCATTTGCATAAAATTTAATGCCCATTTTAATCTAGTACGTATCCATCACAAAATCGTAAATCTGGTACGACTTTTCATAAAATATCTTTGATGTGTTTTTTATGTTGTTTTGTTTGTTGTTAGTTGTTTTGAGTACTTCATTATTTAAATATCAAGTCTCCATTTTAAGAGTACCGCAACATAATTTGTCCTCAAATAGTGAAAGAAGCGATATGGTGCCGATTTACGTTCAACAAAATTTTAATGAACGTGCTGCGGCTAGAATCGTAGACAACCAGATAGAAGATTGTTTTCAATCTGTCGGACTCGCCAGCATTATGAACGACCTATAGTGCGTACCATAGAACAAGAAGAAGAGGTCTTAGGTCTAGTTGAAAATGATTCGTCCCGCATTCGGCGAATATCTGCAAATACTGGGTTATCTCGCCGGGAAATGTTAACTGTGTTGCATGAACAGCAACTACTCCCGTGCCATTGCACATCAGTCCAAAACTTATTGGTAAGAGCGAATTTTTCTAACTGAATTTTAAGCTATCATCGACTTGATCAATCTTTAATAACCCATATTTTGTTTACGAATGAGGCAACCTTTACCAGAAAAGGGGTATTTAACAGCAGAAATTGCCATATCTGGTCTAACGAAAACCCAACCTCCGCAAGGAAGCGCCATTTTCAACATGAATTTAAAATTAATATTTGGTTTGGGATAGTGAACGATTCTCTTGTGGGCCCTTTTGAGCTCCCAGCTAAACTGAATGGCGCGAGTACTTACACTTCCTTCAGCATAACTTGTTTAACCTGCTGGAGGCGGTTCCTTCAATCGTTCGTCTTGAGATGTGGTTTCCCCTGCCCATTATCCTCTCGCGGTACAAAATCACGTAAATAATGTATTCCCGCATCGTTGGATTGGAAGAGGAAGTGAACATCGTTGAACTCCACGAAGTCCTGATTTACATTCAATGGACTCTTTCTTCTGAGGGTACATAAACACTTTAGTATATTCTGCTTCTGTGATTAATACAAGAGCTGAACTATATTAAAAAAATGTAATTAGAAATCAGCATACATCGTTATTTGCAATAAGAAGACATTTTGGAAAAGATGCAAAAGATGTATTGGAACGAATGGCGGAAATTTTGAGGATACTATTCATCATAATTAAATACCTGTTCAATGTTTTATAGTTTTTTAGTTGTTCATAAATATGCAAGTGAAACATGTACATGCTGCAAAGTTCACTTTAAGTGCATTTTCCTCTAAAGGGGAATCATTTAACGATATACTATGAGAGTACCTTTTTTAACCTTCCTATTGCCCTCAATACTGCAACACACTTTTTACCCTTTGGGTCGTATCGAAGCTTTTTAACTGAAAAACTTTTTCACGTGTATTATTTATAAGTTTATTACAACTAAACCCATAAATACACATACAAGTAATTAAAATTATTGTTAAAATTTAAAACAAAATCACTCATTGGCAATTATTATATAATTTTATGGTATGGTACTAACATTGGTACTTATTGCACTTTGTTGTTTTTCTGTCTTTTCCGTTTCCACACAACTTACACCTACCTCTTTTATTAGATCTAAAAACTTCTGTTTTGTTATCTATTTGCACCGTCGATATTCCTTTTGCTTTAATTTACTTCACAATTACTGCACTATGCGCTGCTCTAGGAAAACGTTGTCGCGCATCTATAAATGGTGTAACGAGTTCGTAAGCCAGTTCTTCCAGAAAGAGCCTTCGTTTATGTAATTTATTCGCGTTCCAATCTGGATTGATTGCTCTCCATAAAACATACGCATTGTACGCACTTACATCCCATATGTTATAAAAAACAGTAACAGGCCAAGTTTATCTAACGTATCTACTGCCCCTTTTGTTTTGTTATAGTCCATTATTATATCCGGCTTTTTATTATCTTCATTGTAGATTGCCTTATCATGATGCATGGTACTCAAGAGAAGAACTATTTTACTTTTCTTCGGAAAATACGATACAATCGTTGTATCTTCAGTAAAACAAAACTTTGAGGATAGTGCTGGTACCGATTTTGTTACAACCATAGATGTTGGTATTTCTGGTTTATTTTGCCTAAGAGTTCCCAGAAGAGTAATTTTTCTTTGTAGCAAAAGTTGGCCTAGTCCGTAAGAGGTAAAAAAGTTGTCACAGGTTACGTTATGGCCTCGCAACCCGTACGTCAAATCCATCACTACCCTTGTTCCTTGATTCTTTTCGGGCTTCTCACCTGCTAATTTTCCAGTGTATACTTGCATATTCCAAGCATAACTAGTGTTACTGTCACATGCTACCCAGAATTTGATACCGTATCTAGCAGGTTTGCTGGGCATATACTGTCTGAAAGGACAGCGTCCCCGAAATGCCACTAGTTGCTCATCTATCGTTATGTTATCGTCAGGATTGTATAACCTAGGTAAATTTGCTGTCCATATGTCCCATAACTCTCGTATAGCCGCTAGTTATCATTTGTTCGTCTATCTTCTCGGTTAGATTTATTATCGAATCGCAAAACTCGCGAAATTGTATTGAATTTTTTCAAAGACATTGTAGCCCTAAATATTCTCGTCCAGTTTTTTCATGCCACAAACTGGAAGTTGCTTCTCCATTGGATTTGTACACACCAGCAAGCAATAGCAAACCAATATACGCTTGTAGATCTATCGAAGTTATCTGAACCCATTCTTTTCTATAAACTCTTGTTCCCTCCAAGTTAGTCGTATTGAGCACAATAGTCTTCATATCACTTGAAAATAATAGTTCAAAAGATGATTTTATACCTTTCACTCTTCTTACAGCGTAAGTAATAGGTCCTGGAGTCAACTTGATTATATTTTCACTTGAAAATCGGTTGCTTCTCTTTGGAGGCGTGCTTCTCCAAATAAGTAACTCGTTTTTTGAGATTAATTCGTCTTCTTTCTCCTTTGATGTCACGTTAACACTTTTAGTATGATGACCACCTTCACAATCACTTTCAGAAGAATCTTCACTATCGGAAGTGGGTTCATAATTGTCATCTACTTCTTCTGAGATAACTTCGTCCATGGCGGAAAAATCTGCTAACTCTTCTAACTCTTCTCTCGATAAAAACACTTTAGACATTGCTTCAAAATGATAATAAACTATTCACCTTTGCAGAACAACAAGCAAATAAAAGTTATAACGTAATTTCAATTATATATACCATAGAAGTCCATTATGAAAAACCAATTAGATTGACTGACTGATAAATGGAAACAATGTGCTATTACAGATAATTAAATTGTAATTGAAGGATTAAGTCTTTAGTTCTAATTAGCATTATAATGTAATTATTTACCCTAAATACCTTGAAGAAATTTGTTGTTATCACAAGAATTCTCTAATGGGTCGGGATGACCCTGAAGGCAATTGTTGTACAGAGGTACATTTTTCTGCTAATTTGAATTGTAAAAATTAATGGCTTTTAGGAATAGGTATCTAACTACGGTGTAAGCAATGGTTAATAATTTTAAGGAGCTTAAACAATAATTAAGAAAGTAATGAAAAATTGAAATTAAAATATGGGTCGAATCGACCCTAAGGTAATAGGAAGGTTAAAGAAATAAGTTGACCTTTCAGAAATGTTAACAAGTTTTTCAAAATCTTTATCCACAAAACAAATACAGGGCAAGCCAGAAACATGAGTAAGGTGTTGGTGGCACCCTCCATCTTTAAAGTTGAAGGTAAATAGATATTCATGTGTTTCTACCCGAAAAACTCCCCTGCACCAAGTTTAAACAAGATATCTTGAAAAATGCGACAGCTATCGGAAAAAGTGAAATAAAAATGCATTTTTGAAAGGTCATAACTGTTTAAGGAAGCAGAATTGGACTAAGGTAAGTTTCCCATAATGGGGTTATTTTAACCCAAGGAAACTATCTCTGAACTATGGGTCAGTATTTACGGGACACCCTGTATTGGTCTAATTCCTCCCATAGAAACCTTTGATTCTGACCTCAAGTGTAACGAGAGAGAAGCATTACTAACATGGAAAGATGGCTGCAAACTATATATTTGACCTTCAAGAGGTGTTTGTAGAATATTGTGTATCCGAGGTGGATAGAAAGTTGATGATAAATAAGGGAAATGTCTGTCCCTTTACAGAAAGTGTCACATTACCGGGGGCGCGCAATGAAATATTTCGTAGCGGATTCTTCAAATCACACACTATTGGACAAATACCAAAAGATGACTACTGGCATTGTGTCAATCAATCGAAGATAGCTACAGTACATTCGGTTAAACAAAAAGAAGCTAGAGTAGGTGGTCTCAAAGTGTATGGTTTTTGTACCGAAACTAATGAGGTATATGAGTTCTACAGGTGTTACTGTCATGGTTGTCCTAGGAGTTTCAAACATGCAAGAAATATATCTTTACCGTGTAATACATCGTAGGCTCGAGAGTACCGTTATGAATCAACTCTAGTGAAATCAAATAGAATAAAGGAATTGGGATACTAAGCAACCGAGATGTGGGAGTGCGACTTTCTTCGACGAAGTGTTTAATTATTCAGAAATGCATACAGTAGTTGCGTATTTACCGCTAAATCCTAAAGATGCATTTTGCGGTGGCTAAAGAAGAAACATAGAACCCTTTTATAAAGCAAAGGAAGGTAATCGATTAAAATATGTTGATTTTACGTCCCAATATCCTATGTTAATAAGTAAGGCAAATATCCGTTAGGTCACCCTACCGTGTATATTAGTAAAGAATGTAGAAAATGAATCTCTGGAACGCCAGGTAGGTTAATTAAGTGCAAAGTACTACCACCAAAATTATTGTTCCACCAAGTACTGACTGTAAAAATGAATATCAACTTAATATTTGTTCTTTACTGTGAATTCGGTGAAAGTTTTAACAAAGAACTCTGTCAACAAAACGATGGTGAGCGTGCCACAATCGGTACCTGGGTAATAGATCAAGTTAAGAAAGCTGTTGAAAAGGATGACATAATATTAGAAGTATATGAAATATGACAATACGAAATCTAGCAGTATAATAGAGATAATAAATGTGGAGGTTTATTTAACGAGTATATTAATACATTTGTAGCAATTAAACAGCAAGGCTTCGGATGACCGTTTATCGCCTTAAGAAAAAGCATACTATGTTAAAGAATACTATAAACCGAAGGTTGGATATTATGTTGAAGAAGTTCCCTTTAAACATCCGGTCAGTACCGTGGAAGTATAAAATTGCATCTTTTCCACCAATAACCGCATTGATAATGTTTAGGTAAAAGTACACATTAATATATTTATATTCAAGTATTTAAGTGGTAAAATTTAGATTAATAGCAATACTAGTAACGCTTTAATAATCTGAAATAAATATTAACAAAATTTAAATTAAGTATATTAAGCACTTTCCTCTCGCAAATCAACAATGTATCACGACTTATAAGTTTATGAAACAAGTTGTGCTTATGCAGCTGTTGCAACAGAAAATTGCAGCTAAAAATTGTAACTGTTTTGGGCATTTAGATTAAACAGCTACACGATAAATTGTAATTATAGCGTCACAAAGTTCTTACCACCAAAAGTTGATTAAACCTATTTTAATTTATTAAAGCTTTTTTCCAAAAAGTTATTTAATTCGTTATATTTTAAAATTATAGCTTGGCAAGAATTTTACTTTGCAACGTATTACAGTAAAGCAATTTATTAGTAAAAGGCTATTAAAAATATAAAAAATCCGCATACAGAATGAGTTTTTTATGTAAATACACAAGTGAAAATAATACAATTAAATAAATGAGGAACTGGTACTACTTAATTATGTAAATTATGTCGGACCAAGACAAGTGATAACTACTATTGTAAATGAATTGTGTGAAGGACGATAGACTCAAAAGATTGGCTAATCACTCCAGGATAATACTGACAATGCTACAGTCGGCTACCATTTACCTATTAGCAAGAAAAAACTTATCCTGTTCCTAAAGAAGCAGGCTGAATTTATATCCAATAAGTACCGTGATATTTCTAAATACATTGCAATATATACAAATTACACAACTGCAGCAAACACGTATAATATGTCCGCATATGTTGAAAATCTGAAATCTAAACTAAATAAATTACATCTTCACGACTTTACTTCTTTAAAATTTTATGTTTTATATATCGTATTGCACAATTACGATTATGCGAAACAAGAAACTTCGTATAACAATAATAAACAATATGCAAAAAACACATCATTCTGGAAACCACTAACTTATAAGTAATAATAGGTAACAATCTATTTTTATCAATTTTGTTTATTTAAATCAGTGTCCGTGTCCGTGTCCGTCTCCGTGTCCGTGCCCGTGTCCGTGTCCGTGTCCGTGTCCGTGTCCGTGTCCGTGTCCGTGTCCGTGCCCGTGTCCGTGTCCGTGTCCGTGTGTCGTGTCCGTGTCCGTGTCCGTGTCCGTGTCCGTGTCCGTCTTCGTGTCTGTGTCCGTGTCCGTGCCCGTGTTAGTGTCAGCGTCCGTGTCTCGTGTCCGTGTCCGTGTCCGTGTCCCGTGTCCGTGTCCGTGTCCGTGTCCGTGTCCGTGCTCCGTGTCCGTGTCTGCGTTCTCGTGTCTGCGTCCGTGCGTCTGTGTCTGTGTCCGTGTCGTGTCGTCCGTGTCTCGTGTCTCGTGTCTGTGTCTGGTCTGCGTGTCTGCGTCTGCGTCTGTGTCTGTCGTCTGTCTCGTCTGCGTCTGTGTCTGTGTCTGTCGTCTCGTGTCGTGTCTGCGTGTGCGTCGTGCCGTGTCCGTGTCCGTGTCCGTGTCCGTGTCCGTGTCCGTGTCCGTGTCCGTGTCCGTGTCCGTATCCGTGTACGTGTCCGTGTCCGTGTCTGTACATGTGTCCGTGTCCATGCCTGTGTTCGTGTCCGTGTCCGTGTCTGTGTCTACATCTGCGTCAGCGTATGCGTATGCGCCTGTATCTGCATGGGTGTATCCATGTGCATGCAAGCGATTGCACTTAAGTGTGTACGTGTGTGCGTGCGGGCGTGCGTGCACTTACATGAGGCTTTAAACGTCCATCTGTCACAGGCAATTGTTTTAATTTTGACAATATTACTTGTTTTCATTAAGAACGCTTAAAAAGTATTTTGCATAGTTAATTTCCACTTTGTAAGTTGGAAGGTTTTCCACACCAGATATTTTCATGATACGTAAGATACTATATATACTACTAATTTACTATTAAATATATATCGAACGATATACAGTCAGCCACAAATAACGTTTTGCATCAAATTAGGAACCACTTAAATCAGCACCTTCGAGTAGATTTTGTAACAAAGTTTAATAATTTATGTCCAAATATACATAACTATATAATTAAGGTTATCGAAAAATGTTCTGTCTTCCGTATTGGTTCAAGCGGCAATAATTAAAGCGTGCGATGTGTTCGAACACTGTAGTTAATGTTGAATTCAATTTGGCTACTTTGCAATCCGAGCTCGATTACCATGGTGTTCATTATTGACAATAATCGAAATCGCAACTGAGCTGTCAGAAACTCCGGGGTTTCTATTCAGAACATATACAGAACTTTAAATTAAATAAATAATATGTTTTTAACAAAGGCAACTTTATTTTTTAGAACAGTACAAGGCCGTATCAGTACATTACATTATTAGCTTTCATATAAATTCCGGTTCAAGATTTTTATGTATGAAAAACGTACGTTATTGATATTTTGGTTGTATATGAATTTTTATATTTTCGTTTTGGGAGAAAATTAATTAATCACACGTTTAGAATAGTAAGCATAAGAATAAGCGATATAATTTGTTTAGTCCTTTTTTGCGAACAATTTGATTCATTGTTTGAAACTTTCTAAGAAACTACGATTACTGGGAGAATTGTTGTTTATTCCCTTGTCCTGTTTTTTTGTTTCTTCTTCTGTTTCAAGCTTTACAGGGCCTCTCTCACCAAATACTAATTTACCTTTTTTTTTAAAGCTTGTGGCACACTTTTCTTGTTCGTACTCCTTACCAATCAGGCTACAAATTCTATTTCTGCTTCCTAACTAACCTAACCATATATTTATCTTTGTCCATGCTTGAAAACTACTCTCGCTATCCAAGTACTCTGTGGTCACAAGACCGTTTGACTGAGTTCTCAGCCGCGCTCACTCACCCTTTTTATTTTTATGTGACGTGGTAGACTAAAACCACGGTTTTACTACTTATTTGATTTTGACTATGTTGTGTTGTGTCTTTAACTTCTAGGGTCAACGCTGGATGTCGAACAGTGCATAAAATTTTTTTTCCTAGTACTGTAAAGATTTGATTCATTGATTTTTTGTTGGTATTTTAGAGTTAAAACTAGCAAGATACGTGAATTTGGTACTATTACAACGATTGGGTAAATCAGTGTGTACTGATAATAATTCTCGGCTTGTTCACTAATTTTGTAGCTATTCAAACTTACGATGCCGATTGTTCTAATGTTTAGTCCTATTTTGATTGATGCAACTTTCTAGCTGTATTAGTGGGACTTGATAGAGATTTAGTTAGTTATATTTTGTGTAGATTTAAAGGTATTAATTTATTTCAGGAATTAAGCCGATCTGTCTTAAATTACCAGTAGTTTCTTCTTGATTACAGCGGTTTAAGGTTTAATTGCTAACTTTCCTGGATTGTGTCCACCATATTTTTTTTAACTGTAACGTACCTCTTATTGTGTTGTAGCCCTTTTCTGGGTCTAGGGCGATATAAATATATATCAAATGGTGCCTTTTTGTTACTTTATATGATTCTACGCCAGCCACACGCTCACTTATCCAAATGACTAGCCGAATGACTGACCTTCCGCCCTAATACAAATTCGCTGTTACGATGCACCTTTTACTTTTGGAACAGCATAGCAGGCGTACCGTAACGTTATACTTTAGCTCTAATCCTCAACATCATCTTCGAATTTGACATTCCCACTGTCTTCTGGGTTGTGCATCGGAACATTGGAAAGGCGTTCGCCTTATATCCGGAATCCTCCTAAACTTTTCCATCGGAGCAAACCGGTAGAGTCTACGTCAACCTATCCAAATACAAGCAACCGTATTCCGGCATCCAAACCACCAGGAAGACAAATTTTGCGATCTGGTCAGCAGTAGTCTGTCCATACCACTCAACAACGAGAAATTCATCCTCAAACAAGAAACCACTTACCTAATAATCCTTTTCACAAAAACCCTAAACAGGATTACCAACGTGCTATGAACATTAGACAGGATACGAAACCGAGCAGACATATTGGTGTCCTTCAGGGTTGAATCAGAGGTTACCACCACCAAATACTATAAACTAACGTACCTTCCAAACATACATACGCCCTTTCATGGATTTCCATCTTCAATTATTAAAATAAAATTTGAATGCTTTAAAATATAAGTTATTCCAATAAGGGGTTAGAACTTATTACCCCTACAGCAGTAATAACGGCAATATTACGAATGTGGCAACAGTAACATCACAGATAAAATTGTAATCAGGGACTCGTACATTAAATATCCGTCTCATGAAACTTAATTTAGTTTAATTGAATGTACTAATCTATTAATAAATATTTAAATGTTTCATTACCAAGGTTAAATTGAATACAAAATGTTAATAGTAGAATAATATTTAATACATTTGTCTAACACTTAATTATAAGTGAATGTTTTGAACATATATCGATATTCTTCTTATTCGTTTCAGATTGTATCACCATTTTTTTGCAATTTTATAACAATAGGTTCTGACCAAATATGTTATCCTAAGCTAAATCATCGCACAAAATGTTTATCACATTTACAACAATAAACCTCATTCAATGTTACCTGCTACACATCAAGTTTCTGCTCTGTGTGACATTATCTGCAATTCATACTTCAATAAGGTACTAAATGGTTGTTTTACTCTTTTGATGTATCTCAATGTTCAAGCTTTTGTATCCTTGACGTGGAATCAAACAAAATGACAGCATTAAGCAACCTAAGGCGTCTAATTAATTTTGATCCTTGGCAAAGATTAGAACACGTACTGGTATTAGTTATAGCTTTTAATTCTATTGAATGGATAGAACAGAAGGTAAATGGCACCCCTACCACATTACCTTAAAAAGCTAAACTTTTAACCTTTCAATAATTAGAAAACCAATCGGTTAAAGTAGTCGCATGTAGTCGATTGTCTCTTTCTCTTTTAGAGACCGTAATTTCACAATAACAGGTGTTAATCTTATGAAGGGATCAGGTATCATCTATTATGTAATTTAGTGCATAACATACCAATTGTTTATTAAATAACGAACACATGGATTAGTGCAATTAAGGCTTATATTTAAAGTCCTTTTTGACAATCAAATGTTTAGGGAATTGTGTTGATAATGGAATAAGAAAATTACAGTTTCTGTATTAGTGTACATATTGTTTGGCAGTAGTAAATATATTATTAATTTAATCTGGATATCATTTCCATTAAAAGCGTTTTTATTGTGCATAACATTCTGAAATATCGTTTAAATCATTCGATTATTCTCAATTGTATTCGCTGTTATTGTTAACAACGTAATTACATTTACAGTCAATTTATGCAAATGTTGATGGTTAGATGGGAATTTGAATCCCATTGTACACTTTTAATCAAAATAAAAAAATCGAACATTCTTATTGGAGCTCTGGTTGGAAACACCACTACCTAATGAAATCTTGATTATCTTACACTGTTGTTCTAATTTTACATACATGTCTCTTTACTAGGTGTAGTTATAGTTACTGACACTACTCGTGGTCTGATTTTAATGAATCGTATATAAAACTGTGTCCTTGTTCTCTCCACAATTGTGTTTGAAATCAGTTTTAATAAACAAATGTTTCATTTAAATAGAATGTCTTAGTTGGATTGTTGTGTATTCCTTTACATTTCGTTGCATTCTTAAAACTTAACTTCCTCATTACACTTAAAGTTGAAAAGCGAATGAAATTATTAATTTGGGTTTCTCTCTTAAACGTTTTATTTAAAATTCTCGTTAAAAATTGCTCTTTACTTGATGAAATAAATCTGTTAGTTTATTTAAAAAATATTTAACAATTATTGCTTTAAGTTAAATACTTCCCACGGTTTGTCGTTTTCTTGTTCATTTACGAACTCGGAAACACGGCTCGTTAAGTGAAGTCAAGAAATTGAGTCACAAAGTCGTTTTTGCAATTTACTGTTAAACAAAATGGAATAACATTTTTATAATTACGGGGTAATTTCTTAATTTATGAGGAATTGTTTCATGCACTATTTTGGTGGTTTTACAATGATAACATCATCAGTACTCTAATGATTATATTAACTACAAGTAACTAACATTATTTGGGAAACTACGTTCTAATTAGGGAAATTCGTATAGGTTATATATTACCTACTAGCGAAGCTGTTCATAACTATACATCACTAAAGCGGCCTGAGGTACTCGAATATTCCTTTTGTTTATGTTGTTGTCACTTTGAACCAAGGTAAGAATCACCGTAATGATATTGTTATATGTAAAAAATTTAGAGGTGTTACTTTAACGATTCATTCGTTATAAAAAAATATATAAACACAATTATAACAATTCTAAATGTTTCTGTAATATTTCAGATTCTCCTATATATAACCTTCAGTAATAGAGAAACTTACTTACACGATGTAACCCCTTCTTGCCAGCTAACTCCAGGGTCGTGAATCTTCTACTCAAACCGAACGTCTGGGTGAAATATCACCAGAAACAAAATTTAGCAAAAAAGAAGAAGAAATATAATAAAAACTCCTTGTATATAATTTCATACAAATATACTTGGACTGTAAAATATTTTACTTAAACTTAAATCTATATAACAAAAAAATATTTTCTTTTATAGAGCAAAAACGTGAGAACAAAAAAATTTCATCAAAGGAAATCTTCAATTAAATCATACGATCCATTAAGGTTATAAAGCAATATCTATGTTCCACACAAAAAAAAAATTATACTTAAGCGCTGGAACGTTACATTCGTCATCCTTTTGCCTCAAACTAAATCTTGTATTCAAATACCATTCATCACACAACAGTTTAATTTTTATCCAAAACACATGCCGACTATAACCATTGATGTTTCTGGAGATTATGATACGACCTTCGATATTTGATTTTTGCTTTTCACAACCTTATCTGCCATACGTTTGTTTTAATTTACACGAATTTTCCATATATACTAGGACCCTAAATAATTGTTATTTAATAACTAATAGTATTTAGTATTTACTACATACCTCTTTTAATTTTGAGGGAAACCGAATAAATAGATTCTTGAGTTTTATTATTATTGTAGAAATTCTTAATATGATAATAAAACTTGTTTTATTATTACTGTCGTAAGCAGATGGGCAAATCCCGAACGGAAAAAAATATTCACGTGTATTTTTTTATATTTACTACTCCAGATGTTTTTTTTTATATCCCCAACGAACACAAAATTTAATTACTTTGGGAAACTTTCACTAACGTATACTTTTAAGTTTCAATTATAAAAATTTATCTGGAGTACCCAAATGCATAAGACCGACTCACCTCTCAAAATTTTTCAATTTCCTCTACCACGAAAATTTATCGAACGCACGCGCAGCAAATCTAACATAAAAGGTCGCTTCTAAGTGATCATAGAATTGTGTAACTTAAGCAATCACAGAATGGTATTGAATAGCTACTATCTAAGGTTATATTTTCCCAACAATTATTTATTTTATATTTTATAAAATTTAAACACGTAACAGGTGGTTAAGGAACGTTATACCTGGTTGATGATCGTACATATATTTCTGTAGCCTACATTTATTGTGAATTTATTATTATCATCGTCTTGTCTATCAGTATTATATTAAACAGTTCCATGTGGACTTCTTAAACCGATAATTAATTAGCGATGCTCCGATTCTGAGTTAGTCGAATGTGCCACTCAGCTGCCTAATCCAGCGTAGGAGTAGACAAAATTAAGTCACACTATTTATCTGCTTTTGCTGCTGCTTTAGATAACGGTTAACGCTTAAAAAAATAAAACTTAACCTCTCAGTCGAAATAGGTCTGAGCACTGCTTTAATAATTGTGAATTATGAGTACGAATTAATTATTCATACCCGAAGCTTCACAATCGATTATTTCATTACGTGAATTCTGACAATGTCAATGTTTCCCTTAATTATAATGCAAGGATTTACCAGTGGGTTAATAGGTGTGAAGATCAATGCATTGCCCTTGCTAATTTGATTATGTACTTACCTTTATCTCTTCATTGCTGCTAGTTTAGTTAGAAATACTCTTGCCTAGTTTACTAGACAATCCGGTGCAATGAAAGTACCGGTACAGAGTAGTCTCCCTAATTCCATTAATTTAACGTTACCTTGACTGTCACAATAGTTACACGATACAAGTTACGGCTCATTTTAGCTTTGTTAATTTTGACTTAAATATTTACCCTTTCTCAGTTTTGTGTCAATATAGCGCTATGGTAAAAGTAACATCGACATAACATGTTTTAGCATAGTAAATTGATGTTAACGAATGTCCCGGTTACTTCGACATCAAACTAAAACTAAACTTAAGTGAAAAGTAAAACCTTTATTCTTTGAAAATAATCACATCATATTTATGTTATTCGTAATAGAACTAAAACGAGTAACATGAACTTTTAAACTTAATACAAAATTGTAGAATACCTAGCCAGATAGGTAAAGCTAGGCGCCATAATAAATTATTAATTATAATTTTTGCAATTTCGACATATATATTGAATCTTCCATGTTACTGCATTACAAGTGCCACAAATCCACTTGTAACACAATACTCAGCGTTTTGTGTGTGCAACAATTACTTACATAGAGGTCACAAAAATCTTCAGCGTTGTTCATCCTTTTCTGTAAACTGACAGGACCGGGTTTAGGATCTAAATAATTTCTTTTGTTTCTGATCTTTTTCGTAGTTGTTGTCGACGGGGGAACGTTCTTGGTCTCCACTTGAATCTTTTGATAAACCTCGCAAGGTCACTGTTTCGGCTCAGGAGACGTTCTCATCGGCTGTTAAAGGTGAGTGGTGTTTAACATTTTACCACTCTTGAGAGTGAGATGAGATTCCTTATTAAATCCTTGCGAATCCTTGACAAATTCCCCCCAAGTAGTTGTATTTTTACGGAAACACTGTATGGGTACTAAATAGACACAAAAACCGTATTTTAAGCATATCGGAGCTTTAAGAGATATGACGACCCACAGTTTAAGTAAATATCTTGGAAACCGTCTCTTTGAAACTGTTCTTTCCCTTCTACATTCTTTCCTTCAAGGATGTAGGAGTGTTTGCCATTTCTTTCATTGGATTGAAGTACCTTATATCAATCAGCTGCGTGATGTATGTTGAGTTGGACGGGAAAGGTGCCATACACATTATTCCTTTTTGGCACTTTGAACCACATGCGGGAAAATATGTGAAGCAACATTATTATCGATCATAATCCTCTTCTCACGTGCTATATTTTGTTCTTTGCAATGTCGAATTAATACGTCAAAGAAACATTGCTCGAATAAGTTCATAACGAACCATTAATTTTTACTATTTGCTTAAACAGTTCCAGTGGATTCTCTTCTGTCCAATTTTTGAATAGGTTTTTTAATTTATTAGCTATCCCACCTACCATTACACTAACTACAATCCGGCACATATTCTTTGCTCTTCTTGATTACAGCATTTTCTTTGCTCGTGGATCGTCTAATAGGTTCGTGTCATAATTATACACATTTTGAATAAAAACATTAAACAAATGGCCTTTTTAAGGTATTAAAACATTCTTTAATTTGTTTTTACCTCCTGAGGCTCGGATTTGTTTGATATTAGTTGTTAGTCTTTCGATTTAGTTATTTCTTGCTGCAAAACTTTTGATAAAGCCGTACCCTGGGAGGTTGTTTTTTCACGCTTTTACTTCATGTACATGTTTTGTTACACATCCTAAAATAATAACTGACGCAATATCACAATTGGTCATCGAGATATCCCCAATTATTAACAATAAATTGTTTCACTTATTATACTCTCCTCTTCTGTGGAAAGCACCGTAGAATGACCAACTTGAGCTAAATGTTTTGTTACGGGCCAAATACTCATTAGAGAATCATCCCATAAAGGTATTTTGCGGGCAACTGCATAACTCAGTAGTGTGGTCCGGGTTCTTGCTTAATATTGCAAAAGAGCTCTCGTCACAACTCAATAACGTCAAAGCGAGAAAAATGTCACAAAGGCGCCACTTATTAGATACATTTATAGCGGAAAAACGTCATTAACTAGATCTTAATAGTGGCCTAAAATCATAATGTTCACTCAAAATAAAACAATCACCTCTACGCAAAGTTCACCTAAACTTCAATAAAACCTTAAACTTCAGATAACAGCCGCAAAATTGCGATAATACAACTCGAAACTCGTTAAATATTTCGTTAAAAATTATTGACTCAAACAACCAAAAAATAACTGATCTAGATGGTAATTAATTATTCAATTTAAAACGAAAAATAGTTATTGTCGAGGTTGTAATACCTAATGCGAAAATACACAGCCACGCCATAACAAATAAAATAAATTAACTTACCTTTATGGCAAATCCAGGTACTACGGTGACTACAATCGCTACAATCGAATACTTGTAAAACAATCACTGGCATTCAAGCAAGCCAGTTGTTCGGTCAACGACCTATTTTCTTCATAATTACGTTACGGTATATGTATTAAAACTTATCTTTAAATGCAATTACACCAACCAAATCGAAATGACCAATTAACTCTAATATTATTACGTTGAGACTTGAATTAAGTAGTAAAGCAACTAAAAGGTTGCCACTGTAGAGTTGTGTAAATCCACAAATTTCTGTAACACCAATAAACCACTCAATAACTGAATGCAATCCAAAACGTCTAAACTTTTAAATTTTGAATAAACGTAGTAATGCGAATGTAAAATGTCTAATAATACTGATATAGATTTATTCTTGCAAGCTCCAATAACAAAAATTTACTTCGTTTATGTATCTTAAATCTTTAAATTACCCCAAAAATAAAACAGCACAATATTAATTTTGTTGAAAAAATATATTTACAAACGATAATACGTAATTTTAGATAGCGAAATCAAAATAAAATACAAATAAACACCATCAGAAATAATCAATTTACGAATGAATATGCTTATCTTGACTGAAATGATATCTAGACGTTACTCAAATAAACTTAAACAAAAGGCTTATTCATTCGTCTAAATGACTACAACCCAACTTCTCATTAAAGTCATCAAGAAATGGTAATTCAGCAAAATATGTAGTTACCTTCATAAAACACTAAAATAATCAATCGAACTTCCTTTCCTTTCTCCACAACGGTACTGCAATGGACCTTTTGATGTTTAATCGACGTAAACCAATGATTCCTTCAAGTTATCTTTAGACACACTTCATTAACGGAAAATATTTAAACAAAAAACCATACGCAACGGCCACTTCTTCATCTGGTTGACGTTAATATACACAGAAATGTTACTTCATCTATAACTACTTTACTTTTATTTATTTAAAACTTACTATTCAAAGAGATGAAACTACGGGATTAGGCTAAATCAAAATTCCTTAAAACCAAATCAGTTCAGTGTTGGGATCAGTACAAGGTTATACCGAATCATACAACTTAAGCCATTGTTAGAGAAAGGAAGGCGTATTTTAATTTTAATTGCCCAAGAAATTGTGGAAGAGCCTCAAACAACTGGATATGGTAACTTGCACTAATTCACTACCTCACTCCTTACAAGATGCGAATAAGATCAATAATTACTTTACTAACAGCGTACCATCATCAACGTCAATCCATACCAGCAAAATGATATATTACTATAACACCAATACAATACCCCTTATATCAAGTAATTTTTCGTTCTCGTTCGTTAATACCACTGAACTGCTTAGTATTGTAAAGACTTTGAAATCTAATGCTATGGGATACGACGGGATCAATTTAAATGTGTTCAGTTTGTGTATCCCAACCATCATTTTCCCCATTTAATTAACTGTTGCATTGGAAAAAATACATTTACAGACGTATGGAAAGTGGTATCGGTAACACCTATACCTAAAATACATAATCCAGTCAAAGTTAGTGATTTGAGGCCCATTATTATCCTGCCTTTCTTATCAAAAGTATTAGAAAATGTAGTGTACATACAAATTAATAATTTTATTGAAAACATGACGTAGTTCTTGCGGTACAGTCCGGATTTCGTCAAGGCTTCCGCTGCACTACGTACCTACTCAACATCCACGATGATTGGTTAAAAGCCATAGACAAAGTAACTATCGTAACCGCTTTAGATCTCTCCAAAACATTTGACACTGTCAACCATGAACTTCTGCTGTCAGTTTTGAAATACATTGGTTTTAATCACGATTCTATCACCTTAATGTCCCGTTATCTTTCTAGTCGATTTCAATTCGTAATCTCAGGTGGTCAACAATCTGATCAAAATCGTATTAATAAAGGGGTCCCTCAAGGACTCATTGTAGGTCCGCTGCTTTTCAATATTTATACTTCGTTCCTACACACCCATCTAAAGTTTAGTAAGATCTCCATGTACGCTGATGATACGATGTTATACTACTCCTTTCTTGTAAGTAACTATGCACAAGCACTCGTAAACTATGACTCGGTACTTCAAAGTTTAACAAACACCATTCAGGAGCATGATTTGATAACAAATTCTAACAAGAGTAATACTATACTTTTTGCTAAAAATTCGCATTGTAACTTTGTCAAACAATTTGTATATCCAAAAATTAGTAATGTTAGTCTCCTCGTTACGCTTGAAGTAAAACATTTAGGATTAATTATGGATAATACGTTTAGATAAGAAAAGCAAATCAATAGTTACATTACAAAGGCATACCCAAACTTAAAACTCATATGTACTCATAGATGTTACCTCTCACAAAAATCTAAGCAAACTCTATGTGAAGCACTTGTACTATCTCAGTTTACGTGTTGTTCAGAAATGTATCATACTTGTATCACCAAAGACACTTCTAACAAAATCCAACGTGTACAAAATTCGTTATTATTATTAAAGCGTTACTATACAGGGCTTTTCACGATGAGCGTTAATCAGACGTTTCTGGCAAACTAGACAACGGATCAACCTTAAATTTGACAGTATGCATAAATTAATATGATCTATCTACACGCCTAAAATATTTTAGATGATGCGGCGTTGCCACTTCTACTATAAAGTAGCGACTACTTTGATTTTTCAAAAGAAACACCCTGTATATAATATCTTATTATGATTTCCTATTACTTTGTCAACAACTTCATGTACTATTTCCCTATACCTATCTATTACCGTTTAAGAGATACAAATTAATTTCGATTTTTCTTTTACAAAACATGTACTTTTATAAACGCTGATAATCTTGAACTCTCTGGTACTAAGACGGTCAAATTCGACATGGAGCGGAGTGATACCATGAGGATCTTCACTTCGAGTCATATTTTTATTTGCCTCATACAGGGTCTTTAAAATATGCAGATACTTTGTTCACATGAAGAAAGGAGTGGAAGTCAATTTTTTAAAATGGAACACCCTGTATATTTACACAATTTTGAGCTCTACATCCAATTTTAGATTGACTTTAATCAGATAATGCTATTTCGATTTCGAACCGTTTTCGAGATAAACTGTTTCAAACAGAAACTGACGTGGTTTCCTTGTATTCATCACTTATTTTTGAAATTTAACAGATTCCGTTCGATATTCGTTCATCAGTTAATAGATAATACAATGAATAAATAATTATTGAAATACACTTCAACCTTCAAATGAAACTTCTCTTCAAACAATAGTTTTATTAATGCTGACACACGAACTGAAAATAATTTCATGAATTAGTAGGTTAATTCAATTATCAGTGTATTTCAGAATATGTTCGAACACATCTCCACCTCTACTTAAACAAACATGTAATCTCTTCGAAAGATTTTCATGTGTAGAGCTCCTGATTAAGTCTGGAGTTAAACTATTGAAAGCAGTTCTAACTCTCGATTTATATCTTCCACTGTTGTTACTGGGTTGAAGTAAACCATATTTTTAATGAAACCCCACACAAAATGATCTATTGGATTGCCATCTGGTGTTCTAGGAGGCTAACGAAAAGGTCCATTATTACCAGTCCATCTGTCTTCGAAGATTTCAGTTAAAGCTTCGCCTACTGAACAAGAATTATGGTGTGGAGCACCATCCATTTGGTACCATACACGTTCCCTTCCTGGCCTATTATTTAAAATCATTTGAATTCCATTTCTCAGTAAATCTTCATATGTTGTTGCATTCAAATTATCATCATAAAACTCGATATAAAAAAATTGACTCATTCTTTATGGCACAAAATACATTAAATTGCCATCTTTCTTGAAAACCCCTTCGGCGAACGACATGAGGATTTTCTGGTGCCCAATAATGACTGTTGTGTCTGTTGAAAATTCCATTTTTTGTAAACTTGGCCTCATCTGTCCATATGATATCGTCAAGGAAATGTTCATCTTTGTGAGTCTTGACAGGTAACCATTCAAAGAATTGCACTCTACGAGGCAAATCAGTCTCTTTCAAATGTTGGACACAGTAGAAATTATAGGGATGCCATTTGTGCTTATTAAGAATGCGATAAATTGTCACGTAGGGTATACCTATCTCTCTTTCAGCCTCGTGTAGAGAAGCATTTGTAAATGCATTAAAAAATTCCAAAACTGTTAAGCCATTGTAATCATTATCCACTTCAGACTTTCCACGAATGATTTTTGGACGAAAGGTTCCATTCAACCTACAGTTTTGTAGCAGTCGATTTATCACATTATTATTCGGCTTCGGAAGTTGTGGATATCTTTCATGAAATACTCGGCATGTTCTACTTACAATTCTATTGCACTCACCATGAATAATTAATAAATTCAAGAAATTTTCATTACTGCAACCTAATCTTGACATTTTTCTATTATAATTAGTATCACAGTCAAAATCACCAACGAAAGTTTGACGTTTCAAAATTGGATCATTTATTTATCCAACGCACACTATTAAAGAATATTAATTTGCAATGTTGTACGGTAGAGACACTCAATACCTCAATGCATACAAATTGTAACTTTTTCTAAGGTACACATCAATTTCGAATTGACTGATTGAGACTGTTGAAAAACTAAATCGAAAAGAAATTGTATTACGTAGTATAAAATAGATGTTAAATCTGAAAAATAAGTGATGAATACACGGAAACCACCTAATAGATAGGTATAGGGAAATAGTACATGAAGTTGTTGACAAAGTAATAGGAAATTATAATATGATATTATATACAGGGTGTTCCATTTGAAAAATCAAAGTAGACGCTATTTTATAGTAGAAGCGGCAACGCCGCATCATCTAAAATATTTTAGACGTGTAGATCATATTAATTTATGTATATTGTCAAATTTTCAGGTTGATACGTTATCTGGTTTGCCGGAAACGTCTCATTAACACTCATCGTGAAAAGCCCTGTATACAGCAAATTTGTTCTTTATTACGGGCCAGCTAACATATTAAAACGGAACATTTTACAAATAATTTCTGTTTTAGCAAGAGAGATTCTGCTTATAACCTACAATAATTAATACATGCATCATAATCTTTAGGTTATAACGGACTGAATGGTTTACGACTGAGACGATAATAACATTGATTTAAATTTGTTTTTACGTTTTTATTTTGTTTTAAAGGAAACAGTGCTTTGGGCTTGTTGATTATATTGTACTATGTATACGCATTGCACGGAGAAATTCGCCATATGTAAATTTATTGTTATTTAGGTATACAATACATATACATTTATGGCAAAACATGAATTCATTCAGCTTATTTTTTCTGGTATCAATGTATACAATACCTACATCTTTCCTATGCATAAAGCGTTCTATGTCAATTAACTCAAAGCTTTTACTACTAACGAGAGTATAAGCGAAACACCAGTAATAAATAAAAATACGGAACTTTATTCTTTTACTTTCTGGAAAGTACATTATGAAGGTATGGATTTTCCATTAAAGCGTGAGTATAGGAGTACATGAATAATATATGTTATTACATAAATTTATTTACTTTACTACAAGATACTTTATACTTGTAAGTACAGGTAGCATTTTTACTGTAGATACATATTTCCAGATGCTTCAACCATTCACGTTGAAATAGCTATTTGTGTATTAAGAGCGCAAAGTGATACATTGCCGCTCTGAACGAGAAGTTTGACATGCGACGCGTGGCGGAGCGCGGTTATCTCGCAAGAGCGGCAATGCCACTTTGTGCTCGAATTACATACATGATTTTTTCTACAACCGGTGTTTATATAAAAATGTTTGATAAAAATTAATAATTATTGATAACCTCAAATTTGACAGTCCAGATTTCAAAACGTGAGTATCACTTTGCGCTACACATGTGATTTTGTATAAATATTTGTTAAAATGGTATCTACTGCAAAATAAAAATAAAAAGCTGCTTTAGTACCTATTAATTATTTGTTTAAATACTGTCATCTTATGATTTACGTTTATGTATAACAAAATCTAAATGTCTTTGGAACTCTTCTAACACTTCCTCCTTATTTAGTGGTGAAAAGCAAGGCGAAGAATTAAAGGGTATTAAATGTCTGTGGTTGATGACATATATACGCAATACTTTGAAACGATTTTATTCAGTCTTCTGGGAAAATAATTATATTTGGTTGACATTTGTAGTAGACTTCTTTGAATCTTCTTAAGTAAACCATACTTTGACATGCCTTGGTAGCAGTTTTCAATTAGGGCAGTTAAGTATATTAAACTGGTATGACGTATTAGAATAACGCGCAATTCTTTACAAGTATCACATAAATTATACTTTTCAAAACTTTCCATTGTGTCAAATAAATTTATTCTAATAATTATCATAATTATTAGACTAAATTTATTTGACACAAGTTTGTTTATTTTTGCTGACAGTAGCGGCCTTCTGTGTCCAAAACATAATATTCGCCTGTGATAGCGAAAGATTTGGTAAAAAATGAATATCTACCACCCTTAGTAGCACAAAATTGTTAATAAATAAAGGATGAGTTACTACCAACCAAGTTTTGAACTGTTTTCCGTAAATAAGGTTGGTATTTTATTTAACGCAATAATTTGGGCACCAATGTGATTTATAGGTACTGCCAATTATTTACTAAATGTACATTTATACGACCTTTAGCATAATGAAAGTTTCCGAAAACGATAGATTGCTATAAAAATAGCTAATTTTTTATTACTTTGTGTAACTAAAGTTGGTAAGTTATGGCAATAGTGATTTATGTATATTTGAATGTATTGAATGCCTCTTTTACGGATTCTTTACTAGAAAAGATATATTTATATTCCTAAGCCTTTAGTAAAATGAACATTTCAGAAAATGAGAGTTTATATTAAAAATAACCAACTTTTCATTACGTTGTATAACTAAAGTTGGCAATTTGTTTTATTTAATGTAATCATGTAGTTATGTACTTATTTAGAATTGATATTATTTCTTTGAAGTACTTATAAGAAACTAAATTGCTACCACCCTTAGTGAATGTTTATTACTCTGTATAACTAAAGTTGGTAATTTGTATTTTAATAACATTAGACATTAAATACCAACACACAAACTCTAAGGTACTTGAGGTTTTGCCTAACATTTAACCTTAATAAAACCGTGGCTACTATAATACTAGCTTACGTTATATAATCTGATGAAAATGAGTACTTTGGATCAGTGGCAATTTATTTATTATTAGTCTTTTTATAATAATTATGTACATCCAGTACTTAAATTTCTAGACATACTGAACTGAAAATTTTAACAATAAAAATAACGCTAATGAAGGTTATATGTTTTTTAAAACCACGATATTTATGAACTATCATTTTTCTAAGTATTTACAATATTAAAGGTAAGTGTAGAATTTTCGCAATATTGTGAGTGTGTGTGTCTGTGCCCTTGTGCGTGCGTGTGCGTGTGGGTGTGCGTGTGGGTGTGCGTGTGCGTGTGCATGTGCGTGTGCGTGTGCGTGTGCGTGCGCGTGTGCGTCTGCGTGTGCGTGTGCGTGGGCGCGTGTGTGCGCGCGAGTACGTGCGCGTCCGCGAGTGTGTGTGTGCATGTGTGAGTGTGAGTGAGTGTGAG
>JARFJB010000036.1:105000-107500 GCA_036346205.1 Vesta saturnalis
ATCATCTGAACCTTGATTTAGATTTCGAGTTATCAAATAAGGCTAAACATTGTTTCAATTTAAATAATTTTATGAAAATGTTTCAAGATGCTTTGTTACTTTCTTGTAAACAATCTTTCAAAACTTCGAAGAAAGGTTTCAAAAAATTTCAAAAAACAGTTTCATGGTGGAATACAGATTTAACCATTTTACGTAAAAAAGTTAATGCTCTTAGAAGAAAATACCAAAGAACGAAGGATAATGAAAATCTTAGAGGTGAGAGAAGAAGGTTATATCTTGAGAACAGAAAACAATTTCTTAAACAAATAAATGTAGAAAAAATAAAGTCATGGAAGAATATTTGCAATTTAACTACTACTAACAATCCTTGGAACATGGTTTACAAATTAGCTTCTGATAAAGTCAAACATTGTTCAACGCTAAGCACTTTAAAGAAAAGTGATGGTTATTTTACAAAAAATTTAAATGATACCAATGCATATTTAATTGAAAACATCATTCCGATTGATAACCCAGTATATGATAACGAATACCGTAGGCAAATTCGTTTAGACGTGACAAAAAAATATAAATACTATTGATGATGCTAAATTTACAATTCACGAAATTAGATCTGTAATCAAAAAGTTGAACAATGACAAATCTCCTGGAGAAGATGGAGTTAACGGTAACATTGTATTTAGATTATTCAATAAATTTCCAAATTTTGTTACTTCAATCTATAATGAATGCTTAACAAGAGGAATTTTTCCGAGTATTTGGAAAACTTCTTTAATAATACCTGATATTAAACCTGGTAAAAAATATGACGAAGATATTTCTAAATTTAGACCTATAAGTTTACTAAATGCTGCTGGAAAAATGACTAATAAACAGAATTATGTATTATTTATATTCAAACAAATTATTAAATGTAAATCAATTCGGTTTTCAACCTCAATCAAGCACAGGTTGATGCCATTATCTGTTTAAAAGAAGAAATAGTATCCAGTATTAGTAACAATAAAGATATCATTTTAACTAGCTTGATGTAAAGGGCGCTTTCGACGCTGCTTCGTGGCCTTCAATTTTAAATGCTCTAATAAAATTCGATTGTCCAAAAAATTTATTCAATCTTAGTAAAGATTATTTTAATCAAAGAAAAGCAAAAATACAATTAAATTATTTATCTAAAGAAAAATCTGTAAGTAAAGGTTGTCCACAGGGTTCTTGCTGTGCTCCCGGTTAATGTATTATATTATATAATTCTTTATTGAACTTAAAATATAAAAAGGACACTAAAGTTATTGCATTTGCCGATGATATAACTATTATTACTAAATTGAAGCCGAAAATAGTGCTAATATTGATGTTAACAAAATTTTAACATGGGCAATTGATAATAAAATTCAATTTAATGAAAGTAAATCGGAGGTTTTACTTATATCAAGAAACAGATCATCTTGTAATTTTAAATTAAATATTTACATAAATAATAAAACATTACAACAAGTGCAAGAATTAAAATATTTAGGAATTTTTCTGGATTCAAAATTTTCATTTGACAAACATATATGTTATATAACTTCAAAATGTAGTAAATTTATAAACATAATTTCAAAATCAGCAAAAATTAAATGGGGCTTAAGACGTGATGTATTAAAAATAATTTATAACGGAGCAATTTTACCATTACTATCTTATGGGGTTTCTGTTTGGATAGATGCTTTAAAAAAGAAAAAGAATCGTTCAAAATTGGAGAGTATTCAAAGACTAATGAACATCAAAATATCAAAAGGTTATCGTACTATTTCGTATCCTGCATCCTGTATTATTTCTGGCATGACTCCTATTATTATTAAATTACAAGAACTATCGGATATTTACAATACTATTAAAAAACTAGGAGTACTAAATTATAATTTTGACCATCCTACACCAATTTCTGATTGGCTACATCCAGCAAAATTTCCAATTATAAATACAGAATGTACTAATTACACATATGAAATATACGCGGTCGGGAGTAAGTTAAATGAAAACGTGGTTTGTGCCATTGTTATTAGTAAAAATAATAAGATTTTGGCAGTTTTTAAGTATAAATTAAATAGTATGTGTACAAACAATCAAGCCGAAAGTTTTGCTATATTAAAATCGTTACAAAAAATGAAAAATATTATTCCAGCAGATAATGAAAAGTCAATTATTATTTTCACAGAAAGCAAAATTACTTTAGATTGCTTACAAAATAACGCCATTCATTATTCCATAATTGACCAAATTAGAAAAAATATTGATTTAGAATTGAGTAATTGGAGAATATGCTTTAGATGGATAAAATCTCACACAGGCATAGCATTGAACGAATTTGCTGATAGATTAGCAAAACAAGCAACATTTTTAAATGACAACTTAATTGTTTATGACAAAATTTCAAAAAATGTAATTATACATGAGCTACAAAAATTAAGTTTAATCAAATGGCAAACTTTCTGGCAAAATTCCGTAAAAGGATTAGAAA
>JARFJB010000036.1:112500-142500 GCA_036346205.1 Vesta saturnalis
TCGTTTGGACGTGAGGGTATTTGAACACAACAGTGAAGATAATATTATTGTCCACATTAAAAGAATTTAAATCATTAAAACATACAAAGTTAAATATGATTTGATACATTCATTTGACGGAAAGGCGATAGGTGTGAAATTAAAATTACATTTAAGTAGAGTAAAGCCATTGTTCACCATAGCATAAACGTAAGCACTAGGTTCAATTCACTTTCAACTGGTAGGTTAATCTAAAATTTTTAGGTCTTTACGGAATCAAAACGTAGGTTTGTTGATATAACGTTTGAATCCGCTTTACTAACATTTTTGCAGGTGTATGCAATGATGTCCGAACGTTTCATAGGCGTCCATCCTGCAAATGGGAATGTACATCACGAAGATTGAACAATTAAAACAGCTCAAATCAAATTTAGAGCCATAAATTGCGATTTAGAACAAGGATCTATCACGGCCTTTCAAATTAGATTTACTTAGGCGTTTTTGTTTTCAACTAGCAAACAATTTGAGAAAGCTTCGTGGAGAACTCCATTTATAGCAATGTTGCAATAACGATGGGGACTTTGCACTGCAAACTCGAATGATAAGTTCTTTAGCATTAGTACCAGTTGTGGATCTAGGTGCTGCTATAGCAAGTCTGGCATATGATCTTCCCCTAGGATAGCATCTTCCATTAGATTGGTGTGAGGTTTTTTATGTAGGAAGACCAAATCGTAGAGGAAATGGAAGGTGTACTGCACTTTTTCTACGAGAGGTATGGAATGTTTATAATCAGATAATTAACGACATCGATAAAAAGCAAAACCTGCGGTTTATAGACGATTACAAACAGACCTTTCCAGTCACCATCCTTCGACATTTTATTGATGGTTTCACAAAAATGCTTGCTGGGACAAATCTGTACTATCAACAATCAGTTGCGGAACATAGATCACAAATCAAACTGAAGAAATATCGTATTGCTGATAGCCGAATCAAAACCCTTGTAAAAAATTACAATAATCCTAACATGAAGAGGTATATCGTATAATAATTTCATGGACAACTGGTTTTCTGTTAGTAACATGTGAATTTGTCTTAAAATAAAATACCTAACATTGCGTTTTGTTTGTATTACTTCCGTTACCTGAATTTCGAGTTCAAATGTCTTTGCGTTCAAACATCATTACGTCAATACAGCGGCGTTCAAACGTTCCATTACAGACCATTGCATAGTATACATGAATTATATGGTTAAGTTCAAGTTGTTTCTTTAAGCGTTTTATTAAATATCTTATTTAAGTCCCAATTCGGTGTTTACATGAATGCACATGACTTGAATTTTCAATTACTACATTAAAATCGTTATTTCATTGGCGTAATTTTTCATGTTCATGGCAATTATTTTGTCTGTATTAATATTTAATTTAATGTTAATTAGCAGTATCGAAATTATCTGCACTCACAACCACTGCAGTGTCATCCGTATACATTAACTACACTAGTGTTTATGTAAATTAAAAGATTGCTACCGTGAGGTATACCCATGTCCATTTCATACCCATCAGATATCGTATTCTGATATTTCACGACATATCTACGTTTACTATACAAGACGTACAGAATATATGAGATTTTGTAGATTAGGGCAACCAGAGAAATCTGCGGTATCTGAGCATTCTTTAAATAATTTAAATCATGACTGAAACCGTTTCATTCTTCCTGAAGACCATGTTGTACTGTCATATATATTTTTCGACAAGCTCGAGCCTGTTCCCACTCTAAAGGAAAAGCTAGTGTGGTCATTGGATATTGAGACAAGTTTTTACACGATAAAGGAATGATTCGGAAATTTGTTACTGGTGAAAATGGAAGTAAGTTTTTCGTAACAGACAAGGGTAATTGCCGATCTCTCAGCAGCAGGGGTGAGGTTAATGTTGATCGGCGCGTAGGGTGAACTGGAATGTCATTAACTAATGTGACATTAATCAAAGAGCGCCATTTGTTCATACCAACAATATTGGTACAATTCTCACACAAATAAACGCTGGTACTCCTTAGAAAAGTTTAAAAACAAACAAAAAAATGCCTACCCTTTCAACCAGGTGGATCAGCAAACGTGCTTCCGGAATAGCGCTATATATAAAAAACGTTTCAAAATAACGCACGCTATAATAATTTAAAGTAAGCGTGCGGTGAAAGCAATTGCTTTTTTCGAAGAATTCTGAGTACACTATTATGATAACAGTTCGGCGCGAGATTTTCCAAAAAAAAAAACTAATTACCAGACACTCTAGGCACAGATAAATCCACTACAGGGCGTAAACCAATCCACGATACAGGGAAGCACTTTTCCTTCTAGATGGAAACAAGAACCTCAATAACAATCGATGAAACACAAACACAACAATTTCCCCCGGTTGATTGACCTACACTACAAATTCATAAATTAGTGGAAAAGTAGCTTGCTTAACGATATCTTGAGGAAACCGGCGGGTAACTAGTAGGTATTTGGTACGCAGTACATTGCTACATCACTGCTCAAACTCAAGCTCGAAATACTCACAAGCAACTCAGTAAACTAACTAAGAAATAAGAAAAACCCCACATCTCCATACGTCATATCTAACAACCCATCACTAAAATTTTCCACTTGAAATTCAAACTCAACAGGTGCCAAAAATTTAGTTAATAAGCTGCACTTCTGTAGTATAAAACCAATGCTTAACAAGAATCCCGTTAAAATTAAATCCTCTTCCTTACAGTATTACCAAAGCTTTCTCGGTAGGATCCGATAGCTAAACTAAATTTTTCACATTTGCATGAAAGATTTTATTTATAAACAAATTTATAGAATATTCAATACATAAAATCAAAATTAAACGCGGTACAATATTCAGAATATCAAGCACGATAAGCTCATATGACGGCATTTCTTACAAAATAATCCCACGACTGCAACACCTTATAATTACGTTTCCCAAATCCTTCACTCCAATAATAATACATTTTATTCTCATGAACAAATCCACATTCTTTTATCGAAAACCAAAATAAAGAAAATAATATTAACGAAACGGTGATACTATTTTCTTTATTTTGGTTTTCGATAAAAGAATGTGGATTTGTTCATGAGAACATGTATTATTATTGCAGTGAAGGATTTTGATGTTTTTGTGATGTTTTTCGAAACCCTAATTACGACACCTAAATTTAACCACATGTGACAACATTTTTAATTCTAGATGTTACTTAATAGCATTGTCGATTTTACTCTACTTACATAAACGTATGTTTTGGATGGTATAAATGCAAAGCCTACTCTTTCCCTATTACTAACCGACGGAAAAATAATTTTTAATATACTTCTACGGTGTACATAGCCGAGGAATGTATAAAGAATTGTTTAGCGCCATTTATTTGCCAACGTGAGTTTCGGCCACAAATGGAAAGTAATAGTCTGTAAGGATACAGTTATCCCTCCTCCCTCGAACTCCGTTATAAAATTGTTCATAAAAATACAAACAAAATACACCCCCAGAAAATCATTAATCCTACATACCCTCCTCTACATTTCATCTCCTCTTGCGTACACTAGCCAGATCATGTTCATTCACCTGGATCACTGACTTCATCAAGAACAATACCAACGCTATCATTTTCACTGTACCATTTCGCCTCCTCCGTCATACCATTGCATTTCACCAGTTCACAATTATTGTTTGGCTACTGAAATCCATTTCAACATTTCTCGTGATCGTTGTGCACACCATGTGTACGATCATTCAATTCCTCACTAGATAAAACCACCGTGTACCATCAGGTCCCTTAAGGACAACCGCCTGATAACCAAAATACCGAATTTTGAACTGTGCAAGATACAAAATTTCATGATATTAATGTGAAATTATTTATTTACAACCCCTATTAACACTATTATATGTATAAAGACACGTAATCTGCCACTTACCTGTAATATCAACTTAGTAAATCCGTTATAACACAATCATCATCTACCTTAATCTGAATCACATATACTTTGTCTGTTTACCCATATTATACCGCCCCGCACGGTGATTAATTTTCTCGCACCTATAACTTAACCAAACATTATGGTTTAGTGAATTAAGGATCGCCAACATCGGAAATTGGAACGCAGGGACAATGCTCAAGCCAAGCCGAACCCGGCGAATCCAATATTTAATTTACTGTTTATATAAGTTTCATTATTAATTTAAACAGTACAATAAAAGTTATAAAAAACAGGAGAACAACAAATAGCTTAAGCTACGCCTTTAGTGCATTAACCCCTTCTGGAGGTTGAAGCTATGAATGTTCTACCCCACCTTCCGGTCCATCCGCTTCCATTAATATGGGAATTTTGAACAAAAATGCCGAGACCTGTTCGAAAATGGGGTCTTAAATACCACGGGTTTAGTAATCCCATGTCATTTTTAGAACGGTTGCAAGAACTCCAAGTGTGCTACCAGATATGTAATGAACATATGCTACTAGTGCTACCGAACTCCTGAAAGAAAATTTATTACTGTGGTACAGAAATAACAGAGTGTTTTGGATTACATGGGCTGACTTCCGAAGAGGTTGTCGGTAACCATTTCCTTCTCCACCATACTAGTACAATCTGGAGGAAGAAATACGTAATACGCAATGAGCAATCAATTAGGGAGAATCTACGACAATCTGAGAACAGAATATAACTACTATATCGAAATGTTGCCTCCAAGGAACCAGAGTTCTGTACCTGCTACCAGTCTCGGCTGTGTTCACTTCAGCGGTCTAACTACTTCTACATTTCATAACGCTCTTGCTAGGCCTTAAATCCGGAAAACAAACATACCAGAATGTATACCTAGCTTTACTTACCGACTAGTGAATTATGTTGGACCTGCGGTGAAAGTTATACTTAGATATAACTGCAACGGAACATTCAAAGCCTTCTGTTCTAGGCATGACATACCAGGACTGTTAGTATCCTAGACCGGAACGACTTCCTACACCGATAGAGGATATAGATGAACCATTACAAACATCGCCTAATTCCTCTATGCAATCAAATAAACAGCTTACACCACACGAAGAATGGCACAAGTGGTTGCAGTAGGCAAAGGATTTTAACCAGAAAACTCCAGCTACACCATTACTTACTCCCTATTGTGTAGGACAACCGTCTCTTCGTACTTCTATACATGTTTACAAATCCCATCCAGGAACTGGTGGATACCGGCGTTCCAAAAACTTATTTCGTGAAAAATTAAATAATAACTAATTAACAATTATGTTTCTCCAGAAACCCAATCCAGTGACAGTGTTTGCCTAGCAAACAATTCCTTGGCCTAGTCTAATGGAGGCTACTAATTTTCAGCCACTCTAGAGAAAAAGTCAACAGATTCGGGGACAATACTAACCTAAGCTGTCCACCGATGTAGACTTGGAATTGGACTTCCTTCCACAAACCCTCGTAACCGTCTGACTTCGCCTCCCGCAGATGGAGATTGCGAACGAAAGGATTTTACCCCAGTGGCGAATCCCCAGCACAACCGAGTAGTACTCCGGTTCCAGGTATTCTAAACCCAGCTGAAAACAGTTTTACTCCATTGTAGGAGACACGCCACCAATTTACTACAAATGGAAGGACAAGCAGATCGAAAACTGGTTGTCAGGGTATCCCGAGTGTCCTGAAACCATAGAAAACGAGATTAGAGCACCAACCTGGTGTTCAGCATATGGTCCCGAAGCCGCCAGATCGAGGTAAGATATCTCAACCTGCTAGTACTTCGTCTTTTGCCACTGAACCTAAAGAGAAGGCGGAAGTAAGAAATAATTTCATCTTCATATTTCCTTAACTCACCCATTTGTATTCTTCATTACACCTGCGTATACTTTGATTTAAGTATCATTTTTCTCCCCCCAGAGATAAGGGAGGTGTGTAATGATCAAAAAATCGTTCCTAATTAGTTATCCTATCCTCAAAAATAATTTTCTACCGAAACTTATTTCCTAGCTATTTCCTCAACTACATTCCCGTATCGTTTATAAATCCTACCAGTTGCCCACGCCTTTTCCACTTCTATCTAGCTCTCGTTCAAATATCCCACCGCACGCATCCCAACATATACTCTCTTGCATCTTATTTGTGACCTTCATGTTTTCAAAACGTAACGTTCTACATTCTTTATCCTTCCTGCCCGTTTTTGCTTTATTTTCTGATACCCGTACCTGTTATTGACTATTCATGCCAGCTTCCTATCTAGTATCTATCCCTTGTTATCTAACACCCTATCCCTGTTACTTGTGGTTAGGATTTAGCGTGGATTTCGTTTTTTCTCGAATTTTAGGATATTTCAAGTGTTATATGTAGGTATTGCAGTAGGAAATTCTGTACTTTGACGTTTCAGATTATTGAAATTTTGGGAGTTCAATATTTTCTAGTAAATAATGGAGAATCCCATTTTTAAGTAATCGTTAATTTTAGTTTAGTTTGAGTTGAAATTACGTCATTGAAAATTACTTATTTGTAATTAATATTACTTTACGAAAGCATAGCTTGCAGATTTAAAATATTGGTGATGGTATGATAAATTACTTAAAGAAGACAAAATTTGTGGTTTTTGTCATACGTTGATTTAGAGTCAATTTTCGAAAGTTTAGAGGCGCCGAAAACAGACCTTATTACATTTAATTTTTCTCGAGATAACTTGACAATGCAGTTAGTGCTAGTAACGTAATTTTTCAACTCGGTTCCCGAAACTCATCTCGTTTTTACCGCGCTTACGATTTGAAGGAATGGTTTTTTATTAGTGATTTGACGTGAAAAGTGTTGTGGAGAAATCTGTTAAATTCGTAAGGGAGTCTTAGTCAAGCTGTTGAAGAAAGAGGTTGGGACGCTAGACGTGTGAGGTAAACGTGGGACGCATTATATTTACTTACATACCACCGGGGTACTTGAAGCTGTAGTTTGGGAGCTTTCTCGTTCACTTATTGTAGATTTTTAAGAGAATTCCACAATCCCGAGGACATTTGGTGTTGTATTACATTAGTAGGAAGTGACGATTCCTTGACCATTGAAACATAATAGTGCTGATTTTAGTGCTATATCTTCAACTTTAGGGTATCTCGCGCTTCGGCGGATTCTTAGATAGTACATTTAATAGTACATTACGAAGATAAATCCCCGTTCAGAGCTGTTCCAACGAGTAAAAGAAATTGCAGTAATTATATTTTCTTAATAAATTGTGTATACAGGGTGTCCCACATTTTTCGTGCCAAACTTTAAGGGCTAATTCTACAACGAAAAAGTTCATATAAACATATGACCGAAAACGCTTCGTTTCCAAGATACAGAGTGTTCAATTTCTAATTTTTTTAAGCATTTTTTGTAATACTTCATAAACGATTTGAGATACGGGCTTGCAATTTGGGACACGCTATGGCGCATATTCTGGAGTAGTTAGAAAATTTCTACCTATACCAGTGGCGTCCGTGCGTCCACCCAGTGTTTCGGGAAAAAATGGTACGCCACTGACTTTAACAACAGTCAACTGATTTTATTCTGATCAGAGGCATAACATTGAATAACATTAATTAAAAATACACACATACAAATTTACAGAAATTGTTCAAAATGAGAACCGTTGCTCTGAACGCACAACTAGCATCGACGAACAATGGACCGATTTAAATTCACTAAATATGGTATCATCGCATTGGAAGCATTTCTTATGCGATCAATAAGTTCATTCTGTGTGTTCACTGGAGTCGGATAAACTCTTTCCTTTAAAAAACCCTACACGAAAAAGTGTAATAAGATAAAATATTTTAGTGCATATCCTATAGTAACTATAATGTTGTTGACGTAGGTCAAGAACACGTTTTATTATTAAATACTGTGTCGATCACATTGAATTTTGAATTTTAAGTAAAAATAGGTTATATGCTAGTATAGGTGTGTTGACTTAGAAATTATTTAATATCGTAAAGCATTACGAGGAATACCGTTTTAGTTATTTTATGCTGAAATTAATCATACATTTTGGTTTCGTAACTATACATATAAATACAGCTGTTTAGTGTCATTCAGATTACCTATGGTATTAATGTACAACTTTCTCGGTTTTTATTGTATTTTAATTACTAAACATATAAAATTGAGTGGCGTCCAACAAGAAAAAACAAAGAAATGCATTACTAATTATATCTATGGACATATCTCTGCCTCTCACACCTGAAAATAAATGAATTCTCAACCTGCAGTAGGTTTCCTAAGTACTGTACCTTACTGAGCAAGATCGTGATGTAATTTACTTCTTTAATACAGTAATCACACCCCCCTAATATTTTATTTGTTATAAGTTGGAGCCCCACATTGGGCGCCAACTTTAACAAATAAAAAATTCGGGGTGTTGATTTTGGTATGTTAAAAGGGTAAGTTGCGCCACGGTCTAGCTCAGCAAGGTACAATACTTAGGAAACTAAGTGTGTAAGGGAGGCAGAGATATGTCCACAGATATAATCAGTAATGTATATTCAAGAAACTATAATGCCTGATTAATTTCAGCATAAAATAACTAAAACGGTATTACTCTTTACGATATTAAATAACTTCTAATTTAACACAACTATACAAGCATATGATCTATCTTTACTTAAAATTCAAAATTCAATATGATCAACAATGTATTTAATAATAAAACGTATACTTGACCTACGTCAACAAATATTGCAGTACTATAGATTATAATGTTTTTATCTTAGAAGCCGAACTCAACTGTTTCTATTCATTATAACCGTATCAAATCAACACTGTACTGATTTGTTATTGCGTTATACGTATTAAAAGGTTACGTACTTACATGTACTCAAAATAAATATATGTATTAACCTCGTCTTAAAACAAACTGCAGTGTGAGAATTTCATTTCCCATTCATAAAATAAACATACGGTAATGTAAGGTAATTTCCATTTGTCTTCAATGTACAAATAAACGAAATGTAGACCATATATTAAGGTAACGTAGTTTTCATAATATCATAAACGTACAGCAAGATAATTTTCAGGAACTGTAGATCAAACGACGAACTCAGATGTGTCAACAGCATGCGTTATTGATGCAAAACAAAGGTATCCCCATTTATAATTTTTAAAGAGGAAATTACATCACTCAAGCCATTTTATGTATTTTTCTTCGTGACGTGATCGATCACGCTTTTGCAACGATACGAGGTTCATTAACATGAGAGCTTCTTCTTAACACAAGCGGTTTCCCTTAATGTAGAGGCGTATCTTCGTGCCCTAGTTGTGTGTCCCCTACTAAATATAATATATACAAAAATATAATTAAAAGCCTTACATACCTTATACAAGGAAGCAAAACTTAAAAACGTAAAGTAATGAACTGTACGGAAGAAGAATCGGAAATGCATTAAGCGTGTTGAGTTCGCATTTGCGCCTAGAACAACAAAATAGATATGGCTGGACCTTATAGACCAATACTAGGTACACGGACGTTTGTAATTACGTACACCAAAGAGAAAATATTGAGATATACCAAAATTTAATTATTGAAAGAAAAAAGATACCAACGTAATGTAAATATATTTATCAATAATAATACAAATTAAAAACTTAAAGTAAGGTAACGGTAGCCAAAAATTGGCACGTTACACAGTAACCACTTTAAATCATTACAGGATTTAATTTTACGACGTGAGTTACATAAGAAACTCATAATGATTATTAAGAATAAGGAGATTTCGACAGTTTCTAGGAGCTACTGCTTTATATGGAATAAGCATTCAGATATTCTAACCTGATACTAAAATTTCCTAATTCTTAGATGCATGCACAGAGTAGATAGTAAGATTTTAATAATGACGCAGAAAATATTCATGTATTCATCCATTCATAATATGCATGTTACAAACGTAGATCAAACTTTTAGACTTATCATATGAGTATATTAATTAGGCAACCAGTATATCTAATACTTTTCATGTTGCTTATGTATATATATATATATATATATATATATATATATATATATATATCATTACTGCAAATATAATTTCTGTTAACCACTAATTAATATTTGTTGTTGGTTCGAGTGATATGGCAAGGGAGCAGTTAATTCGAATCTAAAATACAAAAACAAAATCAATCTAGAACAATGAACATAGAAACAGGAACTGAACTGAAAGGGAAGTTTATTCATCAATTAACAAAATACACGAATCTCTGTGAACCCTTTAAATGCTTAACAAGCGTGATATTAGCATTGACATTTGAAAAGTAGCAAGTACTTAGAACAAGTTTCCCATTTTGTCTCAAAATTACTTGAAACCCAAGAATAGATTTACAAATAATTTATTCGCGAGAGATATTATACAATGTTTGTCTCATTCTATAGAAAATAAGCTTCCTTGGTGATATACATTGTAAGTTTCCCACACTGCTTCGTGTCTTAAGAGAAATTAGTTAATTTTGCGCTCTGAGCACTCATGAAACTTAATATCTGTCGTTACCTTCCATATTAATACTGCAGTTTGTGTAGCTTCAACGCGATGAATTTGTATATGTATTATAAATTATATAATTTTATATAATTAAAGGGCGTACAATTTGCTTGTATGGAATTGTAAATTAAATTAATTTTGGTGTGAAAATTAACCAGAGAATTGTAAAGGGAAAGTGATATGATATCCTAAGAGAATAGATATGTTTGTCAGATTCGTTACTAAAATGCATCCACTTTTGATGTAATTATCACGTATATATATATATATATATATATATATATATATATATATATATATATATATATATACATATATATATATATATATATATATATATATATATATATATATATATATATATCAGGTGTCCAGAAAGGTGTGGTCAAAACTGCTAGGACGTATAGAGGGACTCACTTAAATTTTTTTCCTATCTGTCTTCGTTATGTAGTTATCGGCCTTCAAAGTCAGAAGTTAAAACTGGAATTTGAATGATAATTTTTAAACCGCTTCTTTCATTACTATGAAATTTAGGCACCCTAACTACCTCACAGAAATGCATTTTTTCATACTTAACTGGAATTCATTGTACCTTTATTGTACAGGTTCGAACGGCTTCGAAAATACTATTTTATTTAAAATGTAAATTCTAAATAAAAAAAACAATCTGTAAACATTTTGTAAGTGACGTTTCTCTGTTGTTATGGAAATGACTGTCATTGTTGATTGTTGATGTAAATCGGTTAATAAAAACCGAAAAAAGTTAATACCGCTAAAACTGTATTAGAGATATGATAGTACATTTTTTTGTTTGACTTAATTCGCAATTTACATGCATTCACTAAAATGCATTTTTATCGAAAACTGTAAGAGATATCGATTTCGCACAAGAGTACCTTTTTTGTTGCTAAATGATAGGGGAATAAAAGTTCTATAGTAAAATTACAAAATTGTCAATACTGTCAAAAATTGTGTTAATTTAGAACCTTAATTTTGGCTTTACCTGTATAATAAGGGTACAATGAATTCCAGTTAAGTGTCTAAAAATGCTTTTCTTTGAGGTAGTTAGGGTGTCTAAATTTCATGGTAATGAAAGAAGCGGTTTAAAAATTATCATTGAAATTCAATTTTTAACTTCTGGCTTTGAATGCCCATAACTCGATAACGAAGACAGACAGGAAAAAAATTCAGAAGAAAACTAGGGTTATTTTGAGCCCCTCTTTACGTCCTAGAGTTTTGACCATACCTTTATGGACACCCTGTATGTATGTATATATATATATATATATATATATATATATATATATATATATATATATATATATACATATGTATATTAAAGGTTTTCAACTTTCAGTTGGATTATTTTGAAATTAGGAACGTTGGGTGTGCCAAAAGTCGGTACCAACTTTTTTATTTTATATGAAAACCTTCCAATTCCTAATTTAGACTACCTAAGTTATGTTAACTTATGAATTATAGTTTTTAACATTTGTCAATTTTTTTGTAAAAAATTATCGTAGTAGTTTATCAAAAAACCTGTATCTCGCAAACCGTTATATACTACGAAACCAAATTTTTGGAGTAAGTAGCTGGAGGTCTATACTAACTGATAATGTGCCATGGATGGTTCCATTTTATACTATGGGTACAAGTAATTTTCAAATGTCACATACAAAAATTGTCAAAAACTCGATTTTTCAAATGACATCTACTATTTTTTTTACACCATTCGAAAGAAAATTAAATTTTAGTGCTAGTTACTTACGAATTCACTATACTTAACTTCAACCAGTTTTTCAATAAAAGTCAGGAAATGACTCACATTTACCAAGAGTGCTTTTTCGAGTATTCAGGGAATAAAAAGACAATTGTAATAATTTAATCAAAAATGTGGGTTCTGATTTAATTTGACAAGCAAAATTATTAATAACGAACGTAACTGACATAACTCTAACGTAAATGTTCAATATGACTACCATTGTCGTTCAAACATTCTACTATCCCACATTTAATAGATCGCGCAACACGTCCGATTTCGTTGAGATCGAGACTGTCAAAAGTATCAGACTCAAATCGTCTATGTTGCGAACTGGTGAAGAATAGACCAAGTCTTTTACCCTGCCCCAAATATAAAAGTCTAAAGATTTTAGAGGCCACAGGAATGGCCATAGACCAAGTATGTCGGTTTAGTATCCACAGTTCTTGTATTGTGCGGTGGTGCTCGATCCATTTGGTACCATGAATGTGCATCTCTAACCAGTGGCCAATTTTCAAGAAATGTTTCCATTATACATAGCATAACGTATATCTTCGTTTATTACCAGACAAAACACGTGTATTCGAAGTTGTACTTGACTTTCAACTTCGCGCACCATATTTGAATTTTCAGAAGCCAAAAACGTCACTTTGGCCTATTGTAAACTCCCTGCCTCGTCAATTCAAATTATGTTCTCTAAGAATCCGGCGTTCTTTTGTATTTTGAGTAAATATCCTCGCAAAAGTTTATCCTACGGAGAAAGTTATCAGGGTGTAGATTTTGCAGTCTTATGAATGAAAAACGTTGCAGCTTATGACAGTGTACAATGCTTTGTTTTTTTAAATAGGAATGGGGGTCAAATCGTATACCATTTGAAATGTATTTTCAAGTAGAATTCAGCGACATGCCGCTTGCCATAGTTATCTCTGAAGATAACTTCGCTATTATAAATTTAAGATTGGGAGTAGGTATTAGCTAGATAACTGAAGATCCAGTTAGCATGGGGAACAATAAATTGTTTATGGTGTTTAATGTAACATCAGATTGTGGAAACCGTGTTTTAAGTTTATGGAGTTCATCTAGTACATGAACCATTTCTAAGCGAGGCTCAACTTAACTGCGACGAATATGTATTGGAATATGTTAAATTGCTACAAAACTTAATTTTAATTTAGATCCTAGTTACCTATACTAATCCACCATCTAGTTGGATCCATTCATCGTAGCGTTTCCGAATGTTTTTAATTGCGTTCCTTACTTGTTGAAGCGTAATTTGAGCACATGCCTATCGCATTTTTGCACAAAGGTCGTTTCTGTCTCTTGAGCGGGTTTTATAAACCTTTTGTGAGATAAGTCCCCAGAGAAAAAAGTCTAAAATTGTGAGATCTGGAGCTTTTGGTAGCCAATATATTAACTGGCTACCAGATTAAGCCATTGCCTCACAGCTATGGCATAACGAACTGAACACCCATCTAACTGAGTAATTAAATCGATCATCAATACGAAGCTGATGAATGGCTTCCCACCAGTTTATGTTTAAAGATGCCCAAAAAGTTCTGTGTGTTTATGTTTTCCTCCAAAGGGGATGGACCAATAATTTGCTCGCTCAGTATTCCACGCCACACGTTGATTTTTTGAGAATACTGGATTTTAGAATTATTATCAAATGGGGGTTGTCCTCTACCCAATAACGACAATTTTGTGACGATGCTACTCCACTTCAGTGAACGTGGCTTCGTCGGTAAAGTACCACATTTTTAAAAAAAAATTCATATCGTTTAAATATTCCCATTGGGGCCATAAACAGTATTCCAAGGGTTTTACTTCGTCGCCTTCTTGCAGTGATTATAAAAATTTTGGTTTAAAAGGGTTAGTACAGTGTGTGTTAAAACACCTCCTAATAGTTCTCGAGGCACATTTAAATCTAAACTAGCATTCCTTAAATTGCCATTAGGGTTATTTCTAACATATTTAAAATGATTTGATCATTCCCGTTTCTGTTTTGTATCGGATGATTTTTAAAACCAGTTTTGATACTTCACCAATTTCATTACATGATTTATTTATTTTATTCACTGTACCACAGCTAATACGAGGACAATCTGTATGTCTTTCATTAGATACTCTACAAACCTCTCTGGCACTTCGATCGCCATATCCCAAATGACATATAATTTCACTTTTTTCTCTCAGACTTAGTCTTGCATCCATGACTCAAAATAATTAAAAGAGCTCTAAGTAAATTGTTGCCGATAGTATGCATAAATTTGCAATGACACTGAAATCAAAATTGTCAAACAGAAACATAATTTTATTATTGGTTTAACTGCTTTTAAATGCAATTCTGTTACTTCCATTACATCTTTATGCTCTTTTAAACCTTTTTTTCATCCAGTGCTAGTTTATTGTTACAGTTATTAAAAAAAAATTCCGTGGCTACCTGTTGATACCGGGTGTTTTTTTGTGACTGTTAGACTAGTAAGTTTTCGAATATTAAGTGAACGTAACTTCGACATTATTGAATATATTTTTATGAAATTTTCGTGACAGCTATTAAGATACATTTTGAATCCAAACACGTATAATTGTTTTAACAAGAAACCGCTAATAAAAGTATTCAATTTTGGACTACGAAAAAGTATCGTACTATACGCGGAAAATTGAAATAAACATTTTAAATTTTGTGTTAGGGTATACCTTTTATTACTTGACGTAACGAAGGTTGGTTGAAATCGATTATTAACCCCAAATCTTACAGGAGTACTTCCATGCTATATATATATATATATATATATATATATATATATATATATATATATATATAATATAAGAGCACGTCAGAAAAATGCTTACATACTTTAAGGAATGGAAAGTATTACTTATGTGTTTATTTTACGTTTAAATACTGATCACACATATTGTACTGCCTTTTCACTTCAGCACATGATTACGTTAAATATTCAAATGTTGGCCGCTGGCAGCTAGATACATAACGGAACGACGAGCGGTCGCCGCCACTACTTCAGTCAGTGTTTCAATGGAGATTTTAGCACATGCCACGGTAATCTCCCGGCCAAGTTCCTCCAGCGTGCGTGGCTTACGTCGATAGACTTGATCTTTCACATTTCCCCACAAGTAAACGTCCATAGGAGTGGTAATCGTGGAGGGAACTCAATGGGCTCTCTTCGTCTAATCCAGTGTCCCTGAAAATTGTCATCCTGGAAAGATCGTACGGCTAGATGGTAGTGTGGTGGCGCCCCGTCCTGTTGGTAGAAGACCTCTTCATCAGCTCCATAAGGCACACGTATACCTGGCAAAATTGATGCGCGTAACATTTCCAGGTAAATTTCTCCAGTGACAGTACCATGAACGAAAAAGTGTCCTACTAAGCCCCTAGATGATAGTCCACACCACACATGAACCCCAGGTAGATTGACCGCCTTATCGACATGAACATATGGATTTTCAGGCGCCCAGTACATGCAGTTATGCCGGTTCACTGTTCCGTTAAAACGGCCTCATCAATCCGCACTGCCTTCGTCACAAATATTCAGTTACCATTTGTTGCTACCATTCGCAAATTGCATTCGACGATCAGGATTGTTACCATTAATCGCGTGTAGTAATCGTGGAATGTAAACTTTCCACTTAGCACCTTTCAGAATTCGTCGTACACTTGCACTGCTAATCCCCACTTCACGTGTACATTGTTTCTGCGGAGAAATAACAAACTTTTCCAATACGACAGCCGACGATTCATGACTTGCAGCTGTACGCCGTCTTCCCGATCTTCCTTTGCGAATATCAGAAATCGTTCCATGCTCCTCAAACTTGTCAAGTATGAGTTCAATTGATAAACGGGTTTGGGGCTCTGTTTGAAACTCCCGCCTCCACTGATGCTGCACTTCAACAACATTATCAAACCTGATCAACCACTTCAGAATGCATTTTCGCTGCTCAAATGTCAATCGTCCACCAGCCATTTTCTTTCGTTTTGCTTTACTATAGTACTCTTTACATTAGTTCGACAAAAGAATCTGTATAAATTCAGATCCCCAATTGCTTTTTACCTTGTAACTTGTAACATGTTGGTGTACTTTAAATTTCAATAAAACAATGCACCGTTTGGAATAAATTGTCAAACTCTTAGATACATCAGAAAATTATTGGTATGATTTTGTTCCATTCTCCTTTGCTTCATCTTTGGTTTTTTTGTTTTTTTCTTCTTCTCGAGCCCTTTTAGCCAGTGATTCCTCTAAGTCTGCTTTATAAGGCGATGATGTGGTGACTGCTGACTTGCAGGGTTTACGTTTTGAACTAGCTATTATAATGATGTAACATGTTCACTCAAAATAAAATACTCTCCTCCATGAAAATTCTGCTCTAAAAATATTTACACAAAATTCACCCAAACTTTAATGAAGTTTTAAGCTTCATGTAAAAGCAGCAAGATTTCGATAATAAAACCAAACTACATATTTCGATAAAATTACCGCTAAAATTATTGGCCCAAAAATAACTGATCAAAACAGCAATTAGTTATTCAATTTCAAACTAAAAATACGTCACAACAAAACTAAATCGACACGATCAAATATCTATAAAATCCTAAAATCTAATAAACCACAAAATCGGGGTTGCAATACCTACTTACACCAGTTCACAGCTCGCTTAAATACTCAAATAACTCTCTTACCTGGACGTAATCACAGGTGGTTCTGGGACCGGCACATCTTCGCGATAACTGAAAGGCTAGATATAATATTACACGCTTACCTAAAATAATTTCGTGCCGTAAAATCAGTCACGGATCTGATCAAAAAACAATAATTCTGTTGTTACGCTAGTTTACTTAATAAATCTGAATTTAAACAAAAATTATACTTCCAAGGAAAGGAATCACTTTACTTCAATTAACAACCAGTTGAAATTAAACCCGTCAATCCGCTATCTTCAGATTCATAAAATATACTGCCTTGACGTATCAACATTTAAATGTTACGTTATAGTTAAATAATAATTTGTAAAGCTTTCCGACATAATTACTTTACTTAAAATAAACACAAAAATATTGACGTTAATTCAATAATCTCAATGAAAGCAAAACAAACACTTAAAATGCACGTTAACACTGTGCTTTATAATAAAAACACAAGTACATTAACCTATACATATATATATATATATATATATATATATATATATATATATATATATATATATATATATATATATATATATATATATATATGAAATCACCACCTTCGAGATAACCACATAATCGTTACATCAATTTCTTTCTATTCCAATTAAATCACTTACTTTACTTAATAAGCAGTGATACTAGATAGCTGGAATACAAATTTAAACGATCGACGACTAAGAAATTAATTCAAAAAAAACAACACAAAGCGGCGTTTTCAACCGTTAGAGCACATAGAAAAAAATATTTTATTAAAGTTTTGTCAACCACAGCGAGAATGTGCATAGAAATGATTACCTTGACTTTGGCCAGCCCCTTTTGTTATACAGGTACCTGGTGGGCAAAGGAATGCGGTGCGTCGATTTCAACTTCCAATTGACGGTCGATTATCATCCCAATTGGTATTACGGTACACTACAGTCTATATTTACTTGGGAACTTTACTTTTCTTATGATCTAGTTATGTTTGATACTTATTATCCTTTTTTAACTACACAAAAGCTTAATTATTTACAATGAGTTATTCGTTACCGGCGAACATTTGAACACTTCTGCGTCTACACGAGGAGTCCCTTCGTGGGATCATCCCATTAGCGCCAGATTGGATTTTTATGCTCCTCTTCTTCATTAACCTATCACAAAAATGATTACCTAAATTTTTCAAATACGCACCAAAACGAATCAAACTCAAGAGCTCCCGGAAAAATTGTAACACCAAATCAACCAGCGGGTGTAAATGTAACCGATATCCTGTAAATTCAAGTTTTTATTACGACGCTAGACCTTAACAACTCGTATCTAAAAGCGAAACTCTTTGTTTAAGACCAAAATCTTTATCGAAAAACCCCACAATTTGTCACCTAAAACGTCTTAATAAAATGCGAAATAGACTTCTCTACACTATATTTAAATACGAAGTAACAATTTTAATACGATAAAAATTTTCCACTGAGGCAAAAGACTATATTTAACGATATCCATAAAATTGCAAACAACTCTTATTTACAAAGAAACTAATTAATTCTCAGCCACATTAGCTCCCATCTAAACCTAATAAAGCAACCAAAACTTGTGTTTCTAAATGCGATTACTATTTGTAAAAATTTCGAGTACTTTCCAAATATGCAAAAAAAAAAACAAAATAAAAACGATACAATCACAAAGCTTCCCAAGAATTTACGCGTTATTAAGCTTAACTGCATGAACTTATACAACATTTCAGAAGTACGGTACTAATAATCTATAATTTTGAAATTTATGGCACACATGTGATAAATGACAACTGTCATTGTTAAACGAATTGTGGCTGCGTCATGTCTCTTTCAAGCGTACTCCGGAAACTCGTGCGTAAGCTATCATTCTGATTATATACTCGCCCTCTAAAATGCAATCAGTTGACTCGCTATTGCTGCCGACGTAATAAGAGTTCACAATGTTCGACTTAGGCATGCCCTTCTCCTCAACAGAACACAGCGTTCGTCTTCCCATAGCTTGATTCTGGGTACTCCACCTGTGAGCTACCTAGTCGTGGCCTCGTCGGCGTAGGTAACCAGTATCCCATCGTGCTTAAAAGTTATACCAAAGAGAAGTACCGATCCTCTTTCTAGCTTCAAGATAGCCTTAAAGATACCTTGTTGAAGCACTTTATGCTCGTTTGTCGTAAGGTTTGCCTCAGGGCACCTTTGTTGTAAGATACCTACGTTTTTCACTCCACAACCTGCTTAAAAGTGGTGGAAGGATTGTCGGGTTCTGTGGAAATGTGATCCGACTTGAATCCGTGAAATGGTGTCGCTGCTGGTTCGTCTCTCTAGCAGCCCAATGCGTGATTTTGTCGCATCGAGGTCTATTCCTCCCTTTCTCCGACTTACTTGAAATCCACACGTTGCAGGGTATTCTGTTCGACAGCCAGGCCCAGCTTAACCCCTTGCTACCGTAGTTAACTATACCACTTCCTTATTTTAGCTGGACTTTTAGCAATAAATCAGCTGATACGTGTAAATTTTGGTTTATGGATTTATGGTCTTTAAGTTACGACTCATCTTGTATGTTGTTGGAAAATGGCAACATTGCTACTAAAAATCGTGTTAAATTTAAACTGTTTCAAACATGTGATTACTTTAAAATCTTTGGATTGGTGAAAATAATCAGGCTATTGTTCTTTTGGTTTTCTGGTACCTTCAGATAAGAAGGAAAACGCCATTTTGGCAAAAAGAAATTGAATGCGTAGTTAGAAGCACATGTAAAATTTGGAAAAGGTGTTCCTAAAAATTTGATTGAATTTTTCAAGAAAAAGTTTAACTCAGCCTGTTGCTGGTTTTAATCTTTTCCATATAAATAAATTCTGTTGGGATTTCGAATTTTAGTTCGGCTTTAATTTTTTTTGTTTCTACTACACCTTAGCTTCATTCAAGAGGTAAGCTACTCACTTTCATTTCTTATTTACTAGACATAGCTTTGAAATGCATGCGTACATGTTTTGAAATTTTTAATACAGCATAAAGATCATATTTTATAAAATTTGGGTATCGATTAAAATTCTAACACAGTTATCTTATATAGGTTCTTTTTGGTCCTTTACACATTCACTCAAGATTAACATATTTCGTGCTTCCATAAGGAATAGGTAAACCGTTTCTGACAGCACATTTGGATATCATTCGTCCGAGGTGTGAAATATTAGTTATGGGTCTTCGAGCCTGAATGGAAACAGTCTACGATTACTCCTTCTCATAGTATCTTCCGAATTAATGGAAGAAATAGACGTTACACCTACGACTAGTTTCTGATAAGTATTATTGTTACATGCATACAAAATTTACCTATGGTGAGTGACTTTTGATTGCTTTTCTACATAACGAGGCTCTCGTTATCTGTACTTTACTGAAAGTCTTAACCATTACATTACTGTGCTTTACTTGTATTAGTGTGTTTCCGCAATTATCTTAATCCTGAAATTAATGCTTATGCTTTATTGTTAAAACATTTTCTTAGTAATCGAGAGTAATACTATACATTTGTACCTGTAAAAGATAATTTGGGTTATTCCAAAGTTTTGCTTATACTTACATTTAACTTTGCAATAGAATTTATATTTTATCTATCAACTTTTCTTATATACTAGCTTTGTTCTGATAAATAACCGTAATTGTTCAACCGTTAGAACTACCTGTGTTTACTGTACATATGCAACAGCTGTTTGTCGACTGAATGCTACTCATTGAGTTTAAATATACAATGTATGTCAAAAAATTATGTTAACTGCTGGGGTTTCAATTACTGTGTAAATCAAATTGAATAATTATTTATTATCATTGGGGTTGTATAACATTTGTAATTTTTTTTTCTGATTACAATTTTTATATTGGTTTAGTATAAAACTGATTGAAGTAGGATTTACTAATTTGAATCTTTTGTTGGTAGCCCTATGCTTACCAATAAATGGGTTATTTTGTGTTGCGCTTTATTTAATTCTTGTACTGCAATTACCAAATGGTAATAAACTTGGCTTTTCTAAATTTTCTAACTGCTTCATGCTTATTATTTTGTCTGTAATGCTCATAGTAATTTTACTGAAGAATATTTTGTGCTTACATAAGTAAACAACAGGGTAGACATCTAGTGCTAATTTTCGCTTTATATTTGGGGTTTATTTGCGTCCGGTTGATTGAAAACTGATAAATTAGTCCAACGGAGAGCTCTTCGTGGAATATCGGTATACAAGAATTCAATTTCGGATAATTATAGATATATGTTTGGGTATTCTTTTCTTTTAGGGTCAACACTAGATGCCCAACCGTATTGTGTCCGAGTAGGTAAATTTTAAGTAAATTTCATATTTTGTTTTCAGTTGTGGTGGAAAGGTAAGTTGATTACTGCTGGTTTATTTCGTAGATATATTGTCTCTGATTATATTTTTGTGTTAGATATTTACGAAAATTTAATTATTATTATAACATTTATATTATTTTACGTTGGGGTATATTAAATAAGTGGTGTTCAACGATTGTAAATTCTTTCATTAATCCTGTGATCTACGATCAACTTCCTAGCCAGTCCTTTGTCAGTGTGGACTTAGTTCACCATTTTCTTTTAGCTGTCTCTTTTGTCCTATGTGGCCGTAGCCCTTTTCTTGATAGAGGGGCGATAAAGAATTAAATCAAGTGGTGCCCTTTTTTAAATTATATGTATCTCTTTTCTCCTGCCAAAACGCCCATGCATCCAAGTGCTGAACCGACCGACTGAGCTTCCGGCTAATTCCTTATTCCTTGTTACAGCACCTTAGCCACACTTTCTACCAATATCCTTTTGTGCACGTAACACAGCTACTGATTCAATCATTTTGGAGCTCGGATCGTGCGTAGTTAGTTCTTTCAGACTGGTGCATGCAACTATTGCCTCTGATACCGGGTGAAAGTTAGTTTGGTCCGTTTGAGGCCAGAGTTTCCGTTCAGTACATTTAGTGGGACGCCACCTTCATTTTGTACTGTTTTCCATATTATTCTTACGACAGACATGTTAGAGCTCCATACCGCAGAAGGAGAATTTCCCTGGACTCTAAACTTCGCCTACTAACCCTTTCAATACTAATTTTAGGCATTTCGTATTTCAAAATATTTTTTTGAACAGGTGAATAGATATAAGGCCCCTGAGTATCCACACATTGTACCAGTAGCGTATTTTTCATTTGAAGGGATGATTAGGATTGGGATGAAAACGTCCCAACCGTGTTAAAGTAAGGGATAAATTTGTTCCAACCGCATTAGAGTAAGGGGTAAGCTTTTCTCGGCAGTATAATAACAATAATCTTTTTTTTTTAAATTCAAACAAAATCGTAATATTTGTTTATAAACTTATACATGGTAAGGTGTAAAACAATTAAGCATAAAGGAACGTTACATTTCTTACAGATGTCCTTCGTCTTTTTTTCCATCTCTTGTTGATTCTCACTAAGCGGCTTTTGTTCATCTTTATCGCCCTCCTTAGATTCACTATGCAATTCGTCAGAAGAATACAGAACATTAATTATAAATATTTACGTACTTCGCTCTTTTCTAAAGCTTTCATGTTGATTTAATATAAAATAAAACAATAATGTGACTAAACAAAGCTGTTAACCTAAACACAAACTGTTACTTCTCCGCAACCCGTGGAAAAATGAACAGAAGCGATAAGTGAGGCAATACAAATCACCACTAATTACTTTCAGAGGCTACAATTTAGGGAATATTCCCATGTCTACGCACATTAATTGCAGGACATATATATCCCAGGAGTATTGAAAAGGCCAAAGAACGAGATCATCACGTCAACATAAGCTGTTTCACACTGGGCTTGATTTTTTCAATGAGCTTAATCCCTCTAGGTCCGCGGGATTAAACCAAAACGGCCCACATCTCCTAATCTATGAGGCATGACAACAGACCACTTCAGAAGGCATCATATGTCGACATGAATGATGCGTGTTTGTGAGTATGCGTGGGTGAGTGTGTGTCTGTGTGTCTGTGTGTCTGTGTGTCTGTGTGTCTGTGTGTCTGTGTGTCTGTGTGCTTGTGTGCCTGTGTGTCTGTGTGTCTGTGTGTCTGTGTGTCTGTGTGTCTGTGTGTCTGTGTGTCTGTGTGTCTGTGTGTCTGTGTGTCTGTGTGTCTGTGTGTCTGTGTGTCTGTGTGTCTGTGTGTCTTGTGTCTTGTCTGTGTGTCTGTGTGTCTGTATGCCTTGTGTCTGTGTGTCTGTGTGTCTGTGTCTGTGTGTCTGTGTGTCTGTGTGTCTGTGTGTCTGTGTGTCTGTGTGTCTGTGTGTCTGTGTGTCTGTGTGTCTGTGTGTCTGTGTGTCTGTGTGTCTGTGTGTCTGTGTGTCTGTGTGTCTGTGTGTCTGTGTGTCTGTGTGTCTGTGTGTCTGTGTGTCTGTGTGTCTGTGTGTCTGTGTGTCTGTGTCTGTGTGACTGTGTGTCTGTGTGTCTGTGTCTGTTTGTCTGTGTGTCTGTGTGTCTGTGTGCCTGTGTGTCTGTGTATCTGTGTGTCTGTGTGTCTGTGTGTCTGTGTGTCTGTGTCTGTGTCTGTGTGTCTGTGTGTCTGTGTCTCTGTGTGTCTGTGTGTCTGTGTGTCCGTGTGTCCGTGTGTCCGAGTGTCCGTGTGTCCGTGTGTCCGTGTGTTCGTGTGTCCGTGTGTCCGTGTGTCCGTGTGACCATGTGTGTCGTGTGTCGGTGTCCTGTGCCCGTGTCCGCGTGTCCGCGTGTCGTGTGTCCGCGTGTCCGCGTGCCCGTGTCCGGTGTCTGTCGTCGTGTCCGTGTGTCCGTGTGTCGTGTCGTGTCGTGTGTGTGTGTGTGTGTGTGTGTGTGTGAGTGTGTGTGTGTGTGTGTGTGTTTGTGTGTGTGAGTGTGTGTGTGTGTGCTGTGTCTGTGTGTCTGTGTGTCTGTGTGTCTGTGTGTCTGTGTGTCTATGTGTCTGTGTGTCTATGTGTATATGTGTCTATGTGTCTGTGTGTCCGTGTCTGTGTGTCTGTGTGTCTGTGTGTTTGTCAGGGTTTGTTTGTGTGTGGGTGTGGATGTGCGTGTGCGTGTGCGTTTGCGTGTGCGTGTGCGTGTGCGTGTGCCTGTGCGTGTGCGTGCGTGTGCGTGTGCGTGTGCGTGTGAGTGTGCGTGTGCGTGTGAGTGTGAGTGTGCGTGTGCGTGTGCGTGTACGTGTGCGTGTGCGTGTGCGTGTGCGTTTGCGTGCGCGTGCGCGTTCGCGTGTGGGTGCCCGTGTGTGTCCTTTTAACATGTTTATATTACGGACGTTAGTGCATTTGTAGTTTACAATTTCTCCATGATAAACATTAATACTGCATAATAAAATACTTACCTTTTTTATTTTTTTTAACAGTGCATTTTAAATTATACAATCTAAACGTTTCGATAACACTTACAGTTATCTACGTCAGTAGTAATATTTGTTAAAAATTGTTAGAGATGTGTGTCCGTGTGTCCGTGTGTCTGTGTGTCTGTGTGTCTGTGTGTCTGTGTGCCTGTGTGCCTGTGTGTCTGTGTGTCTGTGTGTCTGTGTGTCTGTGTGTCTGTGTGTCTGTGTGTCTTGTGTGTTGTGTCTGTGTTGTTGTGTTGTTGTGTCTGTGTGTCTGTGTGTCTGTGTGTCTGTGTGTCGTGTGTCTTTGTGTGTCTGTGTGTCTTGTGTCTGTGTGTCTGTTGCCTGTGTGTCTGTGTGTTGTGTCTGTGTGTCTTGTGTCTGTGTGTCTGTGTGTCTGTGTTTGTGTCTGTGTGTCTGTGTGTCTGTGTGTCTGTGTTCTTGTCTTGTGTGTCTGTGTGTCTGTGTGTCTTGTGTGTCTGTGTCTGTGTCTGTGTGTCTGTTTGTCTGTGTGTCTGTGTGTCTGTGTGTTGTGTCTTGTTTGTGCTTGTGGTGTTGTTGTGTCTGTGTGTCTGTGTGTCTGTGTGCCTTTGTGTGTCCGTGTTCTGTGTGTTGTGTGTCTGTGTGTCTGTGTCTGTGTTCTGTGTGCTGTGTGTCTGTGTGTCTGTGTGTCTTGTTGTGTGTCTGTGTGTCTTGTTGTGTCTGTGTGTCTGTGTGTCTTGTTGTGTCTGTGTACTGTGTGGCTGTGTGTCTGTGTTCTGTTTGTCTGTGTGTCTTGTGTCTGTGTGCCTGTGTGTCTTGTGTCTGTGTGTCTGTGTGTCTGTGTGTCTGTGTTCTGTGTGGCTGTGTGTCTGTGTGTCTGTGTGTTGTTTGTGTCTGTGTGTCTTGTGTGTCTGTGTGCCTGTGTTGTTGTGTGTTGTGTGTCTGTGTGTCTTGTGTCTGTGTTCTGTGTGGCCTTGTGTGTTCTGTGTGTCTGTGTGTCTGTTGTCTGTTGTCTGTGTGCCTGTGTGTCGTGTGTCTGTGTCTGTGTGCTGTGTGTCCGTGTGTCCGTGTGTCTGTGTGTCTGTGTGTCTGTGTCCTTGTGTTGTGCCGTGTGTCCTGTTCCGTGTGTCTGTGTGTCTGTTGTCTGTGTGTCTGTGTGTCTGTGTGTCTGTGTTTGTGTCTGTGTTCTGTGTGGTGTTTGTGTGTCTGTGTGTCTGTGTGTCCGTGTGCTGTGTGTCTGTGTGCCTGTTGTGTCTGTGTGTCCGTGTGTCCGTGTGTCTGTTTGTCTGTGTGTCTGTGTGTCTGTGTCCTGTTGTCTGTTCTGTGTGTCTGGTCTGTGTGGCCTGTGTGTCTGTTGTCTTGTGTGTCTGTGTGTCTTGTGTCTGTGTTCTGTGTGTCTGTGTGTCTGTGTGTTGGTGTCTGTGTGTCTGTGTGTCTGTTTGTCTGTGTTTGTGTGTCTGTGTGCCTGTTTTGTGTTCTGTGTGTTTGGTGTCTGTGTGCCTGTGTGTCTGTGTGTCTTGTGTCTGTGTGTCTTGTGTCTGTGTTGTGTGCTGTGTGTTGTTGTGTCCGTTTGTCTGTTTGTCTGTGTGTCTGTGTTGTCCTGTGTGTCTGTGTCTGTGTCTTGTGTCTGTGTGTCTTGTGTGTTTGTGTGTCTGTGTGTCTGTGTGTCTGTGTGTCTGTGTGTCTGTGTTCTGTGGTTGTGTCTGGGTGTCTGTGCTGTGTGTCTGTGTGTCTGTGTGTCTGTGTTGTTTGTGTCTGTGTGTCTGTGTCCTGTGTGCTGTGTTCTGTGTGTCTGTGTGTCTGTGTGTCTTGTGTCTGTTCTGTGTGTCTGTGTGTCTGTGTGCCTGTGTGCCTGTGTGTCTGTGTTCTGTGTGTCTGTGTGTCTGTGTGTCTGGTGTCTTGTGTGTCTGTGTGTCTGTGTGTCTTGTGTCTGTGTGTCTGTGTGTCCTGTGTCTGTGTGCTGTGTTGTGTGTCTGTGTGTTGTGTCCTGTGTCCGGTGTGTCCGTGTGTCCGTGTGTCTGTGTGTCTGTGTGTCTGTGTGTCTGGTGTTGGTGTCTGTGTGTCTGGTGTCTGGGGTCCGGTGTCCGTGTGTCTGTGTGTCTGTGTGTCCGTGTGTCCGTGTGTCCGTGTGTCCGTGTTTGTGTGTTGTGTGTTGTGTGTGTGTGTGTGTTGTGTGTTGTGTGTGTGTGTGTGTGTCTGTGTGGTGTGGGTGTGGTGTGTTGTCTGTGTGGCGTGTCCCGGTGTGTCTGTGTGTCTGTGTCTTGTGTCTGTGTGTCTTGTGTTTGTGTCTTGTGTGTGTGTGTTGTGTGTTGTGTGTTGTGTGTTTGTGTGTTTGTGTGTGTGGTGGTGGTGGTGGTGTCTGTGGTGTCTGGTGGTGTGTCTGCTGTGTGTCTGTGTGCGTGTTCTGTGTGTGCTGTGCCCTTGTGTTGTGTGTCCTTGTGTTTATATTGGCTTTGTGCCTTTTCCGTTTGTCTGTTGTGTCCCTTTTTTTTGTGTTGTGTTTTTTTGTGTTGTTTGCTTCGTTGTGTCGTGGTTTTGGTTTGTTGGTGTGGTGTCTGTGTGCCGTGTGTCCTGTGTGTGTGTGGTGTGGTGTGGTGTGTGTTGTGTGTTGTGTGGTGTGTGTGTGTGTTGTGTGTTGTTTTTTGTGTGTTGTGTTTGTGTGTTGTGTGTTGTGTGTTGTGTGTTTGTGTGTGTGTGTTGTGTTGTGTTGTGTTTTTTGTTGTGTGTGTTGTGTGTGTGTTTGTGTGTTTGTGTTGGTGTGTGTGTTGTGTTGTGTGTGTGTGTGTGTGTGTGTGTGTGTGTGTGTGTGTGTGTGTGTGTGTGTGTGTGTGTGTGTGTGTGTGTGTGTGTGTGTGTGTGTGTGTGTGTGTGTGTGTGTGTGTGTGTGTGTGTGTGTGTGTGTGTGTGTGTGTGTGTGTGTGTGTGTGTGTGTGTGTGTGTGTGTGTGTGTGTGTGTGTGTGTGTGTGTGTGTGTGTGTGTGTGTGTGTGTGTGTGTGTGTGTGTGTGTGTGTGTGTGTGTGTGTGTGTGTGTGTGTGTGTGTGTGTGTGTGTGTGTGTGTGTGTGTGTGTGTGTGTGTGTGTGTGTGTGTGTGTGTGTGTGTGTGTGTGTGTGTGTGTGTGTGTGTGTGTGTGTGTGTGTGTGTGTGAGTGTGTGTGTGTGTGTGTGAGTGTGAGTGTGTATGTGTGTGTGTGTGTGTGTGTGTGTGTGTGTTTTTTGGGGTGGTTTGTGTGTGTGTGTTGTGTGTTGTGTGTGTGTGTTGTGTGTTGTGTGTTGTGTGTTGTGTGTTGTGTGTTGTGTGTTGTGTGTTGTGTGTTGTGTGTTGTGTGTTGTGTGTTGTGTGTGTTGTGTGTGTTGTGTGTTGTGTGTTGTGTGTTGTGTGTGTGTGTGTGTGTTTGTGGTTGTTGTGTGTTGTGTGTTGTGTGTGTTGTGTGTTGTGTGTTTGTGTGTGTGTGTGTGTCTTGTGTCTGTGTGTCTGTGTGTCTGTGTGCTGTGTTGTGTGTCTGTGTGTCTGTGTTTGTGTCTGTGTCTGTTGTCTGTTGTCTGTGTGTCTGTGTTGTTGTGTGTGTCTGTGTTCTGTGTGTCTGTGTGTCTGTGTGTCTGGTGTCTGTTGTCTGTGTGTCTGTGTGTCTGTGTTTTGTGTCTGTGTGTCTGTGTGCGTGTGTTGTGTGTCTTGTGTCTGTGTGTCGTGTGTCTGTGTCTGTGTGTCTGTGTGTCTTGTGTCTTGTGTCTGTGTTCTGTGTGTCTGTGTGTTGTGTGTCTGTGTGTCTGTGTGTCTTTGTGTGTCTGTGTTCTGTGTGCTGTGTGTTGTGTTCTGTGTGTCTGTGTGTTTGTGTGTCTGTGTGTCTGTGTGTCTGTTTTGTCTGTGTCTGTGTTCTGTGTGCTTTGTCTGTGTTTGTGTGTGTCTGTGTGCTGTTGTCTGTTTCTGTGTGTCTTGTGTCTGTGTGCTTGTGTCTGTTTCTGTGTGTCTGTGTGTCTGTGTGTCTGTGTGTCTGTGTCTGTGTGCTGTGTGTCTTGTCTGTGTTCTGTGTGCTGTGTGTCTTGTGTCTGTGTGTCTGTGTCTGTGTGCTGTGTTCTTGTGTGTCTTGTGTCTGTGTTTGTTTGTGTCTGTGTGTCTGTGTGTCTTGTGTCTTTCTGTGTGTCTGTGTGTCGTGTTGTGTCTGTGTCCGTGTGTCTGTGTGTCTGTGTGTCTGTGTGTGTGTTGTGTTGTGTGTGTGTGTGTGTGTGTTGTGTGTGTGTGTGTTGTGTTGTGTTGTGTGTTGTGTTGTGTGTTGTGTGTGTTGTGTGTTGTGTGTTGTGTGTTTGTGTTGTGTGTTTGTGTTGTGTGTTGTGTGTTGTGTGTTGTGTGTGTGTGTTGTGTGTTTGTGTGTGTGTCTGTGTGTTGTGTGTCTGTGTGTCTTGTGTTGTGTGTTTGTGTCTGTGTGTCTTGTGTTGTGTGTCTTGTGTTGTGTGTCTGTGTGTCTGTGTGTCTGTGTGTCTTTGTGTGTCTGTGTGTCTGTGTGTCTGTGTGTCTGTGTGTCTTGTGTGTGTCGTGTGTGTCTGTGTCTGTGTGCTGTGTGTCTGTGTGTCTGTGTGTCTGTGTTCTGTGTGCTGTGTGTCTGTTGTTGTGTGTCTGTGTGTCTGTGTGTCTGTGTGTCTGTGTTCTGTGTGTCTGTGTGTCTGTGTGTCTGTGTGTCTTGTGTCGTGTGTCTGTGTGTCTTGTGTTGTGTGTGTCTTGTGTGTCTGTGTGTCGTGTGTCTGTGTGTCTGTGTGTGTCGTGTGTCGTGTCGTGTGTCGTGTGTGTGTGTCCGTGTGTGTGTCCGTGTGTCTGTGTCCGTGTGTCGTGTGTCTGTGTGTCCTGTGTGTGTGTGGTGTCTGTGTGTCGTGTGGTGCTGGTGTCCGTGTCCGGTGTCGTGTCCGGGTCTGTGTGTCTGTGTGTCCGTGTGTCGTTGTGTGTTGTGTGTTGTGTGTGTGTGTTGTGTGTTGTGTGTGTGTTGTTGTGTGTCGTGTGTCTGTGTGTCTGTGTGTCTTGTGTCTGTGTGTGTGTGTCTTGTGTCGTGTTGTGTGTTTGTCTGTGTCTGTGTGTCTGTGTGTCTGTTGTGTGTGTCTGTGTGTCGTGTGTTTGTGTGTGGGTGTGTGGTGTGTGCGTGTGGTTTGCGTGTGTCTGTGCGTGTGTGTGTGGTGTGCGTGTGTGTGTGCGTGTGGTGGCGTGTCGTGTGGTGTGGTGTCTGTGTGTGTGGTGTCTGTGTGTGTGTGTGCGTGTGTGTCGTGTGCGTGTCTGTGCGTGTGCTGTTGTCGGTCCTTCGTGTGTCCCGTGTGTGTGTGTTTTACTGATATTACGGACGTTAGTGTTTGTGTTCTTGTCTGTGTGTGCTAATAAAATACTTACCTTTTTATTTTTGTGTTTAATTCATTGTTTGTGTGGTCGTTTCTGTGTATTTTGTTAAATTGTTGTGTTGTGTGTCCGTGTGTCTGTGTCCTGTTGTGTGTCCTGTGTGTGTGTGCGTGTGTGTCTGTGTGTGTGTGTTGTGTGTTGTGTGTCTGTGTGTGTTGTGTGTGTGTGTCTGTGTGTTGTGTGTCTGTGTGTCTGTGTGTCTTGTGTCTGTGTGTCTGTGTGTCTGTGGTGTTGTGTGTCTGTGTGTCTGTGTGTTGTTGCGTGTGTCTGTGTGTTGTGCTGTGTGTCTGTGCTGTGTGTCTGTGTTCTGTGTGTCTTGTGTCTGTGTGTCTGTGTCTGTGTGT